>JAEBDU010000009.1:851405-1007193 GCA_016802625.1 Heliconius numata
CATTGGTGCGCGCGCGACGGGCGGGCCCGGCTTGCGGGGGGGCGCGCGCGGGGGGCGAGCGCCGCCGCCCGCCGGACGCGGCCGCGGGACGACCACCTCACAACGCACGTAGCCTCCGCGTCGCACGGTACTGCCTCGCGAGACGTTATCCCGACGCGCACCGCCGCGAGTCCATGTGAGCGACCGACAGTTCTCTCGTTGTGTACGGTGAACGAATTATCGGCAAGCTGTACGCGCCGCAGGAAGACGATATGTTGACGATGGAGACGGATTTAAAGGGCGGCAGCCTGCACGCCACGGTGCCGCCGCACCACGCGCTCCAACACGGCTACGGCTCGTTGGGCGCGCTCGGTGGCATGATGGCGCTGCCGCAGCAGCAGCCGCTGGCACAACACCAGTCGTTGCAGCACCACCAGCACCAGGCCCTGCCACAGCATCACTCGCAGCCCCAGCAGCAGCACCATCAACCCCCGAACAACAACAATAATAATACCAGCAAGAACTCCAATGCGGAGAGAGTGAAACGCCCGATGAATGCATTCATGGTGTGGTCGCGAGGGCAGCGAAGGAAGATGGCATCGGATAACCCTAAAATGCACAATTCAGAAATATCAAAACGTTTAGGTGCACAGTGGAAAGATCTCTCGGAATCGGAGAAGCGACCGTTCATCGACGAGGCGAAGAGGCTTCGGGCCGTTCACATGAAGGAACATCCTGATTATAAATATAGACCGAGGAGGAAAACGAAGACCCTCGCGAAGAAGCAAGAAAAATATCCCTTAGGAGGAGGAGCACTACTCGGAGCGGGCGACGCTCAGAGAACGGCCGCCCCGTCGGCGCAACAGCCCCGCGATGTGTATCAAATGACGCCCAACGGTTACATGCCAAATGGATACATGATGCACGACCCCAGTGCGTACCAGCAGCAAGCGTACGGGTACCCGCGCTACGATGTGTCGCAGATGCAGCAGGGCGGGTACGGCGGCGGATACTACGGCGGGGGCCAGGGCTCCCCGTACCTGCCGCAGCCGCCCTCGCCTTCCGCCTACGGGCTGGGCCCGGGCTCGCCGGGCGGCTACGCGCTGCCGGCCTCGTGCGCCTCGCACTCGCCCAGCGGCTCGTCGGCCAAGTCAGAGCCCGTATCGCCGGGCCCACCGGGCATGAAACGCGAGTACGTGTCGCATGAGCCCCCAGCGCAGCTGAAGCGCGAGTTCGGGCACGCCCACGCGGCGGGCCAGACGCACCCGCACGAGCTGGCCATGAAGCGCGAGTACGGGCAGCAGGACCTGAGCCACATCATCAACATGTACCACGTGCCCGACGAGCAGCGGTACGCGGCGGCCGGCGAGCGCGCCATGCCGCTCATCTGAGAGTCGCCCTTCGCGTGCGACATCGACATCCCGCCGCTATGAGCTGGCTGCGTCGCCGCGCGCCCTTAGTGACTGTGACAGTGATCGTTATCGGCGTACATACTTCTAGGTATGTCCTTTATTTGTTTTGTAATGTACTGTGGCCGGTCGCCGCCGCTGTTAGTGTTATGAACTGTTGACGTTAGCGGAGAGCGGAGAGTCGGCTCGCTGCCGACGGCCAAACGTTCAATTAAATGTTGTTGATAAATACTTGTATTATATTATGATTATTGTATTTTTTCATGGTTTAAGTTAAAATATTCTAAGTTGTGTTGTGCGGACGGGAAAAAGATTAGGCGGAAGGTGCGAGAAAGATGATGGAGTGTCTGATGTTATTTGAATACCAAAAAAAATTTGAACAATATGTAAATATAGTGTTAAAGGTTAGAGATCGATGATGAGTTAGCCGTAACGAGTAGGTAGATAGCGATAAGAGATAAGACGTGCCACGACGACACTCGTACGCCCGTCGTGTATTGTACAAAATATTTGTTATATGGATCGGAAGTTATGAAGCCTCGAAGACTAAATATTGTAATACAAAAATGTACAGTGAGTGTTATATAGTCAGTGGACACAAAGTATATTGAAGAGAAAATGAAGTTATCAATAAACGACGCGTTAAAACTGTATTTGCTGTTTTGTTCTAGAACCCCCCAACTATTTTATACCCTTTTATAACCACACACATGTACATGTAAAGCTACATAAGCTTACAATGCCTGTGCTTACCTGTTCAGGATCTTCATAGTAAAGATTTCAACGCGCTTTATCAAAGCTACTAAAATATTTATTTTTATGCTAAAGTACTTTCTTTTTAATTAATAAATAAATAAAAATTAATTAACAAATATTTCAATATAACTTAAAGAAAGTTTTACCAATTATAAATTTAATTTATTAATAAAAAATACACATAGCTTTGTTTGCTGTGTGGTGTTTAAAATATTATTATCTATTAATTTCAAATCTAATATAATATTCTTAATTATATTTTTAAAATATGAATTGAATTAAAATTTTCTCATTTAACACACCAAACATACTCTCATTAAATAACAAAAATGTTTGCGATAATAGTATTAACCATATCAACATATAGTATTTACAAATGATTTACCACAATAACACATGTAGGTACATGTAGGCACTATAGAATAAATAGATTTTCTGTATTCAGTTGCTCTGAGACGGATATAAAAGTCAATTCTTAATTTTGTAAGAATCTCAAATTTCAATAAGGCCCGGACAGCATTTAAATTAGTAAACAGTGTCCGGGCTCATACCAAAAAATTAAATATTAGATTTTTAAAAGTTACGTCAAGCCTAAATCTTATTGCCTAAATAAAAAGTTGTAGTTCACTATTTTACCTGCACACTTTAAAGTTTCACCCACTTGAAATACTTTAATAAATAAAAACATTTTTTTTATTTAAAGCTTACGCTACTTACATTCTTCTAAGATTTAATATTTTTATACGAAGGATATATAAAAGCATATATAAAATTTATCTATATAAAATTGAAAGGCACTTGGACTATTAAGTAGCCATAGAAAAAAAAACAACAACAATATTAAATATTATTAATAGTAAGTATTCATATAAAATCGTATGCCTAATGCATTTTCAAATGGATTAGAATTTACAATTGAAACAAGGAAGTCAATAGCAAGGAAAGTCGCATTTCAATCAATTACTGTCAACACGTAAGGGGTGAGCTTGGATTTAATCAAATCCCGGGATAGTTGATAGATTCAGGCACTTTTTCGTCCCCCGGGATAGCGATCCCGCGATCCCGCCCCAGTGTTTAAGCCGTATTAATTTAAACACTACTTTCACTATAATCGATAGGGTGTAGTGGCGTATGCCGCGAATTCATTAGGAATTTTTGTGTTGAATTTTATAAATTTTATTTTTTGTCATACACGCAATTATTAAGTATTTTATATGTGAAGGTACACTTAAAACAGATAATCAAAAACGTGATCTTCTGATATTAATATTTTTTACAATTGTGACCTTTTCTCTATTCCTCCAATATTTATTTTGCTTTTCTAACTGTTGAATCTTAAAACATATATTTGTTTGTCTATGTAAATAGTTTTTTTTAATAAAACAGAATGAAGTACTTAAGAATATTCTTGGTACAGTTATTATATATATATCTATAATAAAAAAACCGTTGTAATTAAAATTTTAATTTTTATATACCTAGGTGTCTTGATACATTAAAGATTAGAAAAATATATTTTTTAAAATAAAACGTAAATATGTGTGGTTTCCCTATTTTTCATCACAGTGATGCGTTATATTGTCCAAACACTTTATTTGGACATAACCAATATTTTATCATATTAATTATTATAACAACAAAGATGACATTTATTAATATTCTTTTATGATATAAATTAATAAACAAAACATTCCGGATGTGGTGCCGGTCACACATTTGGCACCCTACCGTCACGGTGCCGGCCGGGACTCGAACCCCAGGGTGGGCGAACGTTCCCACGAGCGAAGCTATTGTCTCTCACGGTCACCAACGCATCGCCGTGATTATTGCGGTCCCTTGTTACCTCTTGTAATTGTCTTAAGAAGAAAATATAAATGGCGATAGCATAAACGATTTCTTCTACAATTTCAAAATTTCACTTTAAACGTACATATTTAAGAGTAAAAATATCTAATAAACAAAATTCAATCTATATAGACGAATGATATCTAACTGATATCGAAAAGTCATCGATATATTACATCTTTCTCTCTTTTCTCTCTTTGCTTGGAAGAGAAAATCCGATGGTCATATTAGTACCTACAACTTAATTAATATAAGAAAAGCATAGGTATGTATAGGTATCTGTAATATTATCAATAGAACAACCACACAATCTAACAAAATGGTGAATTTCTCATATAATTAAGCAACAGTAAATTTTCCATCTGTCATCAACACATGTACCAATTTGTAAGAATGGAAACCATGACGTACCTGGTTCCATCTGCCGGAACTCACTCTCTATATGCGGATCTCTTCAAAGCCGATTTCCCACATAGTCGAACGTTGTAAACAAACTAAAATTGTCGCCTAATTCCTTACTCAAACATTCGTATTTGTTCTCGAGATTGACACCGGCCCGCCCCCGGCCCAGCCCGGCGGTCCCTTTGTTTTTATGTCGTCAATATTTAGTCTCATTTGTCATTAAGTGTTTTCGAACGGCGATTCGTTGACACCAGCTAAAAGTGGGTGGTGCCGTGTGGGATGTATGTGGCGTTAGATGACGGGATACGTAAACATGAGATCTAGATCTTTGTTTAGATAATAGAACCAGCCAGAACCTAAGAAATATGCATCAGTTAAGATGGAACTGTCTAATTTGAAATATCTCCCTAAGATACAAGTATATATGTAAGTATATGTTATATTTTGAACTTATTGCAATTACAATTTTTAAAATTATTTCTAGCATTAAGAAATACATCTTGAAATATTCTTCCCTAAATCGATAATTTCCTTTACAAAATGCAATGTTCAAGCTGTAATTCGTGTGTACGGTGTACAGAGCCTACCTGGGGGACGACGGTACCGTTACGGCTGCTAACGATTCCGAGAAGGTCAGCGTCTAAGCTAAATTCCATTTATATTTTTTGCCTCGCCTCGACTTTGCTTGCCTCAATATAAGCAAGGCTAAATACGTTACATTCAAAGTAAAACGGGGTAAAAATTATTTTTTCAAATATCTTAATATTATTGACAATTTATATAATTAATAAAATAAAAGAATTCTTAATATATATAAATTTAAAGCTATTGACAAATATTAATTCTAACGTCGAGTCGATATTTTAAATACTTATTTCGAAATATAAATAGCATTTCATATATGAATATAACTTTCATTCGAACAATAGGCAGGGTTGCTTGCGGTTACTTTATTCATGTGTTTTGTAACACCCAAAGCGAGCGGTAGTCGTTTGAAAAAAAAGCAATAAAAATGTTTTGGAAAGTTTTATTACGGTAAAGGGTTCGGCCAGAATTATAAAACAATTAAGCCGGCGAAGTCGTAAAGCTGTGTTGTCTATTTACCTAACTGTTGTAGACTGTGCTCGAAGACCGCATTTGTTGAAATTATGAAAAAAATATGAATATTAGATACGTACCTACCCTATTATACTCGTATTTAAGAAAAATAATGCACCATTATTCATTTTTCATACTTCTGTTTTAATTATTATCTAATATTTACCTACAATATAATTTTAGAGTTTTTTCCAATACAGGAATAAATATTTTTAAATCTAAAATATTTTTTTTTGCATTACCAAAGCTCTGATAGTAAACGATAGTTATTATAGTATTTTTATCTTAAACCAACAAACATAATAATAAATATTAGTCATATTATCTTAGTCAAGCCAGTTCGGGGAAACGATACATTATCAGTTGAAATCAGTGATTTCACTTGACAAAGTATTTAAAATATTTTTAAACTTTGATTACAATAACAAACTCTTTTTTTATCTATAATGAAAAATTGGGCGGAAAGTGGTTATAACTAAATAATGAAATACTTACCTACATCGGTAAATGTATAAATAAATAGTTTTGTTTTATTAGCCTAACGCTGTACCTATACCACAGATGGCAGGGTAACCAGGGAGAATCTAGTGTTGAGACACTCCGCTTACCACTTTCTCGACAGGGACCCACAACCTGTCTCGTTCACCACAACTGGTCTGAAATAAAAATAATTATATTATTTTTTCAAATATTTTTACTGATAGCATTTTTTTAGAAATTACAAAAAACTAGAGCGACCCAAACGCGACTTCGCCCGCGGAAAGTTATTGTTATATTATAACAAAATTCTTTTCAATAAAATAATAATCAAAATCTTATATAAATTTTAGCCTATAAGCTATATTTCTGTAAAGTGTCATCTAAATCCGTTCAGTACGTTCAGCGTGAAAGTGGAACAAAAATCTTCAGAAACTTTCACATTTATAATATTAGTAGGAAGTTACAAAGAATATAAACAAGCACATATTGACAGACTTAAATCTCCAAAAGAAAACTAAAATGTAAAAGATTTTTCTTATTTTACCTACTTAGACAGAATTAAATCATGTCCCACCTACCTGACGTATCAAAAGAGTTATTTACGGAATCTATTGAAGTTCCAAATGATATAAATTATTGGGTTGACTATTTGCACAATATATTAAAAAAACTTAATTGAAATAGCTCATTTTAAGTTTTTATCACAAAATATATAGCTAATATAAGTGTTTTTTTCACTTTATTCTCTGAACGGTTTTTTTATTGCTGGCAAACTTTTAAATAATTTGCTTCTGAGAAAAGCTTTAGAAGCAAACCGCTACTACTTTGAAAGGCTATTTCTCCTATAGGTAGTCCATTTTTTCACTCATTTATAATTTTTCTTAAAAATCGAAATGAAGTGCTTCCAGTTTAAAATAACTGGTAATAACGACGAATAAACGACAATTATGCTCCATTAAAAATTAAAAAGTCAAATTGGTACGATTTTTCTTAATCTACAATCCATCGCGTGGAACATTCGTAATGCATTGATTGCGTGCCAGAACAAGTTCGGTAATGAAACGCTAAAAGGTTTGATAACGTTATAAAACGTAAGTAATCTCAATAATGAGTCACCGTTTGTAAGTGTGGAAAAGATTTGCAATATCCGTACAATTGAGATTTTAACAACTTAGGTATAACCTGTTAGGTAATAAAAGCTATTTTCGTCTAATCATTTTTGTAGGGCTTTTGTTTGTTTTGGTTTACTTTTGAATGTTTATCCTTGTTTGTTTTGTTAAAATATTAAGTTTGTTTACATTAATTTGGTAATATAATCAGTAGTAAGTACCTATTACAGTTTTAATATGTAACAGGTAATTCTCTCTTCTTCTTCTTCAATCTAATTTGAGAACATACATACGTATGAAAATAGGTTATTTTCTCTGCATCCCGCACGTAGCGGGGTAGGCAGAGAACCTGAAGAATCTAATGTTAAAACACTATGTTCTCATTAAGGTACTTCCGTTCCCCATTTCCGCCGAATAATCGCGCTTCGCTTCGACACCAGGGCGAAGAAATAAAAATATTAAATATATAATTTAATATTTTCATTTCTTTGTTTGAGTGGGAATTGAAACCTCAACCTGTCGCGCTTACAATCACGCTTATGCCTTTACACCACGACTGGAATATATAATAATTACCTATATATCTAATATTAATAATAAAATCCCCATTAATTGCTAATCAAACATAAATAACGAGCCGTTACTAAAAGACGTTATAAATAAAAAAACAGGCGTGGGGCGCCGTGAGTCGCGATAGAGTCATTAGCCAGGGGCGGACTCGAATAATTAAAAGCAAATAAACTCGACACGGATTACCTTATCTTGAATCTTAATTCACTGTTGAAATTTTTGTTTAGTTTTCTATATCACGAACTTTCACGGACTTTAATTTCGTACATTTTGTATGACGGACGAACTAACAATATTTTAACGAAATATTATATCAGAATATTATTTTAATAAAGTTATGTAAATTGCGCACAATACCGTCAACCAATAAATATTATTTATGCATAAGACTACGAAACGCAAAGGTTATTAACCTGCATGAGTTCACATGGGTTGATTTTAAAATAACATTTATTTATTATGCAAATACTTTTATTTTTAATTGTAGTTATAAGTAAATTGTAATAAATTTAGGATTCAGTTTAGGTAATACGAACAATTTTAATGTCCTAAACTATTAATTGAGATTTAATTATCCTTGGCAAAAGATTTAGAGCCTGTCCCTTAATAATTACGGTGGTAATGCTGGTGTCGAGGAAAAGCGCGGCGTTAAATTGAAAAATTTAGCGGAAAGTGGGGAACGGAATGTCTTAACACTAGGTTCCCTCTGCTTACCCTGCTATATGATCATTTTAGATGAGAATACTCATTTGGCTATATAACGCCCTCATCATATCAGAACCCGTAACGGAATCGAAACAAGGATATAGTCCTGACAGGCGAGTGTTTGTTCAATTTATATGTGACCTATGAAGGGCCCTCGAGTGCAGAGACGCGCCGGCGCCTTGTAGTTACCGGGTACCGGGTCACTTTGGACAATCAATAACTTTTATGATTAAAAATTGTATTAAATTGTTTATATGATAACTAACACTAGTTGGATTTAGATAGGTGGGTTACTTCTTATGTCGTGAGCCAGTTTAATTTAATGTATTTTTTTTAAATAATTACAATATTAAATTTGAAATGAAACACTAAAAATAAATGCAACATTTTAAAAATGTAACAAAATATAATACAGGAACTAAAACATTTAGTGAAGGACTACACGATGGACTTGTGATGAAGAGATGAAGAACGAGGCTGACAGCATATGGTTGGTGTTCCACGCAGGAGGAAGCTGATGTCCAGCAGCGAACATCAGTGCGCTGAAAAACATATTAGAAATATAGGGAGTATACAATTTAACATTATAGGTACTCCTTAACTAATCTCATCTCATCATCTAAATCTATATCATTTAAATATAACTCTATACAAGCTTATATAGGTATGTCTGTCTATCTAAGGTGTCTATGGACATGTCTGGTGACATAAAACCCATCCTCTATAGATATCTTTCTTTTTCTTTTTTTTAAATGATGTACACATTCCGTGTTATCTATCTCTCACGTGTTAATTTGATAAACGTCATTAGTCGCTTCTGGTCTTCGTGTGTTGAAGAAATTAAGTAATTATACTTTTTAAGTCTATATTATGTTGTTTACGACGCCGTAAAATTTAAATGAATGGTTTTAGTATCTCTCTAAAACTTTGTTTTTGAATATTAAGATGCAAGTTCCTTGTAAGTAAAGTGTTTGAAAATTAATTGTCTTTTTTTAGCGTAACGCTCTATCCCGCTCCTAGCAGGGTAGGCAGAGGAAACCTAATGTTGAGTCACTCTGTTCACATTACAAACCTCCGATCCCCACTTTACGCCGAATTCTGGAGTCATTGCATGTTGAGTGGGGGATCTCAACGTCGCGGTTTACCTCGTTACCAGAGAGGGAGAATGAAAATATTAATAATTTCTTTGTCTCAAGTGGGAATTGAACCCGCAACCTGTCGCGTTTACAATCCCACGCTTGTGATGTGATTTAGACAATATTGCTATTGATGCACCAGAAACATATTTATATCCAGTAGCAAATATCCAAAATTGTTTTCCGAAAATTAGTCTGTGTTTTACGAAGGATATTTTACTAAACTCTTCCCATTCAAGACTTAATATTCAAGAAAGTCATTGCTACATTGTTGATCTTACCACAGAGTTTTCTCCAACTGGTGTACTTATATAGCAACAACAAAAATAACTAAATTCTTCTCCCATCAATTTTAATTTCGAAATAATAAAAACAAACAACAAATAAAATATAAATAGTGGTTCATCTACAATAGCACATACGACGCGCGAGATCGAAAAGGCTGGCAGTAAATAAACAGTTGATACTGACTACACATCATTACTTCGAAGAGATGAAATGCACGTGGTGGTCAGATTTCAACTCTAATACCTCAACAATAAGGGTGAAATTCAAACGTTATATTCTGTCTTATTTCAGTAGGTTAGTGGAAGCGAGAGGAGTCAGGTTAAACGGTTAGCAAACATCTATTCGGATTCGTCTTGGTCGCTGGAGAAACATCGCGAAATGGTTACAAAACTCGGTACACATGACATTGTTGGTTTACTCAGTTCCACTGAAATATTTTCTTTAAAATATCCTATGCGCTGATGCGGTAGTGTAAAATGACATGCTCCGCGGATAATAATTATACATTGGCAAAGTTATGTGTGTTTTCTCAGTTTCACGCTGTATCCCGCACACGACATGGGAGCAGAGGGAACGTAGTGTTAAGACACTCCGTTTCCCATGTTATGTGGAAACATCTTTAAAGTCTTTTCCTTCTTCTAGTAGCATCGTCATATTTATATTCTTGTCCTTTAGATGAAGTATATCCACGGCCCTTTTTATATCCGAGATATTGATTAACTTATAGCATGTTACAAATATATAATGTCATATAAACATATAAAGCTTATAATCTCATTTGCCGTCTATAACATGTGACAGTTTACTTTACTACTACTTTTGCTTATTAATATGACGACGCATCTAGAAGTATCCAATTATTATTTTTAATTTATTACTTACCGCAAATAATTCTTGAATCCGTTACACCTTATTAGATAATTAATTTAGAAACCAATACAATAATTCATATAAAAGTAGATAATTACAACAACTGCCATATTAGGGGAGAGCGGGGCCAAACGTTCCGATTTTTTTTTAACCTCAAATATTGCTACGAATACTTGATTTTAGTATTTATACAATATAATTAAATTCAACTTACATATCTAGACTTGCAATTAAAACAGTAATTTGGGGTATTCTTTGTAAGACTTTTTTATTATGATTTTTTTTATGACTGAAGTCGGAAAGTAACAACTTACCCCGATTTGGGGCAAGTTGTAAACAAACCGGGGTAAATTGTTACCATATTTTTAAAGCTATTATTTGCAAAATAAAAAAACAATAAATAATCGAACAAAGCCTGTTTATTTAAGGAATAATCAACAGTATCATAATAATCGCCAGGCGCAAAATCAAATCTTTTTTAACCGATTTGTGTAACAAAAGGAGATTATCAATTCGACTGTTTCTTTTTTTTATGTATGTTACTTCATAACTTTTGATTAGGTGAACCGATTTTGATGATTTTTTTTTATTTGAAAGGTAGTGCTTCCCATGTGGGAACCAATTTTTTTTGGTCTATTTTTGACAACGGTATCTATGAGAAAATCACATAAGTATTAAATTTGTATTAGTACGTGTGCGACAAAATGACGAATAACTCAATATCACGCCAACCGATTCTAATGATTCTTTTCTTATTTGAAAGGATACATTTCAAGGATAGTTTGATGAAAGTTTGGTTAGGTTCTGATTATAAAATCCGGTCAAAATTGAGAAAATTTGTTTTTATTTCGGTAAATATTAATTATACTGGAATAGTTACAAGGGAAAATTTTGTTAAAATTATTGTCAGAAGTAACATTCCCCATCGTTGCATTTTTTTTCAACCAACCTCAAAAAAGCAGTTTTCATTTTCAACTGACTTCAAAAAAAGGAGAGGTTCCCTATTCGCCCGAATATTGTTTATGTATTTTCTTGTTAATATACCAAAATGTTAGTTTCCACAAAAATAATACCTAATTGAGTCAAGTTTTACATATCACAACAGATGCCACTCGTTAACAACCACTACCACCACAACCAACACTCGTTTAAGAAGCATCCTTTTAAGGTTACTTATCACTTAAAATCGTAAAATAAATTAATTTTGAACAAAAAAAAACCGAACCGAAAAACAACGGAACTAAAAAGTAAAAGATAATTTTACATAAAATAAAACTTATTTTGATTTTGTTAAACCAAAATAACAAACAAAAATTTTATACCTTTAGGTTTTCGCACTTAATATGTATATGTAATTCTTTGGTAACAGTTTTTATCTTATTCCTGCAATCTTTGAAAACGACATCCGCTGCTTTTTGCATCAACTCATATGACACATAACCTCGAGTTGATTTCCGAGCATAAGTCCGCAGGTTACTAAATTACAATATTTTTTAGTATGAAAAATTACAATATTTACATCCCATTATTGGTACAAATGAATTGGCGAAAGTTTTTCGTCACAACAACAGGTCACAACATGCCCCAAAAAAAGGGAACATCTAGCCCCAAAACCACGTGTTGAAAAAAAATTAAATATAAATAAGATATAGAAAACATAAATAATTTACAAATAGTGTTCCGAAATAGTAGGTAATATAATGTAAAAAAAACACTAATATACTCGAGGCTAATCGTTAAAATTTATGAGATAGAACAAAAATATGAAATGCAAAAATATTTACAATCGTGCACCAACGACACCCGTGTGCTATTCCATTGGTTTCGGGTGCCACTGGATTGTTCAATATGCTGGCCATGGGTGCGCTATCACATTGCATTTCACTATATGTTTACTAAATATTCCTATCACTTTTCTCCGCGAAATTATTTCCATCGGAACAACTTACCTCGGTAACTTTTAGCCCCGCTCTCCCCTACTTTAACTCGGAAGCATCTTCGAGAACCCAAAAATAATCGCCCATCAATCATCCGTCCAAATTTGGTAAAAAAACCGCTTTGTCGGAACAAAACCGACGTAATTGCTGGATAAAAAACAAAGGTGGAAATTTATAACGAGACGAAATTCCCAAATCATTCTGTTTAGTGCAAAATTATAGTTTTAAAGTGTTTTAAACGAACGTTTAGGTGATTTGTTGGTCTGTAATGGTCCTCATTACCCAGCGGCGTGCTCTGGGACGGGCGAGTGCGCAATCTGTGAACAAAAAATAAGCTTAATTTCATACCTGTTTACCTTTAATTTTGTAATGATATAGAACGATTTTTACACGCGCTTCTTCGCTTTTAATTATTTTACAAAAGCGACAGCGTGAAGACATCTCATTTGTACGTACTTCGCGCAAATTATTTTACAAATTTATATGCAATTATTTAGTTTTTTTTATTGAATATGAATTCATATTGATGATTATATATATGTATATACCCGTTCTGAGAAGACGGAGTGCATTGGATTCTGCCAACCAAAATGTCACATCTGTAAATGAAAATGAAAGCCTTTGAGCTTAACTCACAAATGCCGGAGATACCTATGTGATTTAAGAAGAAAATTAAGTACTTTTTTTAATAATATTGGTTTGCATATTTTAATTTATTTTATTGTTATTAAGGATCCAAGCTTACGTTAATAATATGTCACTCAGAAAGAAATACTAAGTAGTAACTACTTCATACTGTTTTTCCCGTATTTTCCAGCAGATATTAAACTGGCATAGTATTCTTTTCCTAACCGGATATATTTTACCTTAACCTATTTCATTATATACCATGGGTATAAAACAAAGTATCTAAGGGCTGTCCAACTATAGTCCAGCAGCTAGTTGACGTCACGCTGTGGGTGCCGACACGTCGCCGTCACGCTCCACAAACAGCGAGGTTACCGCAGCCTTGACGTCGCCTCACATTGCGCACCGGCACAGAACAATCTTTTTTAACTGAATACTTAGTGACCAGTGATCAAATGCGAATCAGGTCGATGAGGTCTTCCGTATTTGATGTCATTTTGGTTCAAGATGATAATTATTATTAATTGTTAAGTGCGACAAGTAAATAGCTGAAGATTTTCTGAGTAATATTTTTATAGTATCCATTAATCCTAATAAGTAGGCATAGGATATATATATTTTGCGTTGAATTTTACTTTATTAACCTCTTAATCTTTATTTACATTAATAAGCAACAATTCTGCTCAAAGGCTAACAAAGAACAGAACTTATAGAAGGCACATGGTCCGAGCTAAACTAATCCTGAACCCTTAATTAAAACCTAAATCTGAAACCGCCTACCATCGTACAACATGTTACGCTTTACGCTGTAATCCGCACATATCAGAGGGAATCTGGCAAACTAGTGTTAAGACACTCCGTTCCAATTAAGACATTTATATTCCGTTCCACACTTTCCGCCGAATTCTGAAGACATAGTTGTTGTGGTGGGAACTCAATGCCGCATTTTCCCTCTACGCGAGTGGGAATCGAACCCACAACCTGTCGCTATTTACAATGACACGCTTGTGTCCCTGCGCCACGCCTGGTCTCTACACATCATTAACTTTAGCCACTATGGCGCCTCACATGTTCTTAATTAATAGTGAATTTTATTATGTTAACAGAATTCTCGCACTTTACACCGAAAAAAATCCTAAGCGATTCTTTCCTAGACTTTCCATCCATTATTATTTATTAATTATAAAATTACCAACCATATCAACCTCTCAACTCGGTTGTCAGAATGCCCACATTCCGCCAACCAGGTTGAGCTGAAACTTGATATGATAAATTATATTGTAATGTATTTTTTACATACAAATATTAAATCTATTGATGAATTATCGCGACCAGTCAGGCACGTCCCAAATATGACAATACTTTTTCCGTTGATATATAAGGAAGTTTAAATATGAAAGTGTAAAATATAAAATTATAAAAATATGAGGACTTTAATATTATTCAGTTCTGTATTTAAAAGACGTCTAAAGTAACAATTATATTTTGTAGAATAAAAAGACAAACTGTTAGTCACCACGCTAAATCGCCTCATGCGTGCTTGATTGATTTCTGATGCTGCAATTAGTAATAATAAAGATATTATTTTAAAAAATATTATTTAATTTAATTTTACATCCCACTTTTCTTAAAACAAAAGGTTTACTATTAACACTGTGAAAAAAATAAAGATAAAAAAACGCATTTAATACCTTAAATTACCTACCTGTCATAAAATAAGATGTAACGCCGTCACTGTCCTGACATTCAGGTAGCGTTTAAAACAAAGGACAAACGTCTTTTTTAAGTGTGGTAATGCAGTTGTACTTATACCCTGGGTAGGCATGGCGAATGCCATCGAAGACAATGGCGCGAAAACCCCATAAAACTTGAGCCATAAAACTCTGTCCAAAATATTTACGGCGCGTGACAAATACCCATATCTTTGTCTTGAGGATGTCTCGCCAATTCGTCGTGGTTGATTCCAGACATTTGCAGCATCTAACACTCGATGACTATATAGCACATTTCGTATTGTTTAAAAGAAAATGTTTATTTCTTTGTAGTACGTAATTAATAAATATATAGGTACAGACACAGGTATATTTTTTAACTTTTCACCCAATAAGTGTTTACGAGACTACGAGATGGATGGCATAAGTAAAGCTCGATCGAGGAAATTCCTTCTGCTGCAAGAAGATTTGTTTCCACAATTATCATATCCCGACAAGGCCGAACAGCAACTAACTGTAAATATAATGATTCCAGTTAATGATTCATGTTAATATTTAAACAACTTTGTAATTTAAATTAAGTGTAGTACGCAGTTAAACAAATCAAAGTAGCTAAGTGTCAGATCCAGAAATAATATTCTGTACATTAGTAAGTAGGTACAGAATATTATTTCTGGATCTGCTTTAGAATCTCGAAATTTATGTTAAATTTAATTACCTAAACACCCACAGGTTATATTTACATGTGATAATTGCTTTACTTCATAAAAAAATATTCACCTAAAATTTCAACCATAAAAGGAGCCTTATACTTGCCTTGTGACCTGCCCAGACGTGTGTGACTCATACAAATTGGGTTATCAAAAAACACAGTTTTTCATACTATAAAGCTAAAAATAATATATTTTTATAGATATTGGTAAAAATAATAATTATTATTATAATTAAAAATAATTAATGTAATTTATAAATATGTACAGCTGGGTTACCGTTTACGCTGAAAATAAATGTGCAATGAATGCAAAACAAACTGCCTGCATCCGTTCAAAATATTTATAAATATTTTTTTTAGTTTGTGGTAGGTAATCAATTACTTATGTAAATATTGTTAAGCAAACGAAATTTCGAGCCTTAATTTCGTATACAAATATATAGAAGGTATGTAGTTGAATTATAATTTTGTAAAAAAATATATGAACCCGTTAGAATTGTCATAATTTTCAATTTTATAAAGTAATTTAATTTTTAAATATAACAAAAACCTTTTATTTACACGTGAAAGTTAAGGTTATAAATATTTATATGAGCATCCCTGGATCGAAGTGGAAGGCGATAGCACGTGCCAGCGCACAAAACATTTACAATATTAAGAGCGGCCTCGCACTGCCGTGGGCGATCGAACAGAACAAAAAAGTTGTCTTTTTACTTCGAATCGTTAGTTATAAAGTCTCGGCTGGCCGATGGCTGTGAAAGTTCACACAACAATTTAAAATTTTATCACCAAGCCACCGATGGACTCTCATTAACTTAGGCGACGATATAACGCTAATTGTTTTACTGTTTTCACGAATTATTGGAAAAAAATTGTAGCGTATATAATATGGTGTTACTATGTATGTATATACTTACCATAAAATATACTCATATAAGTAAAATGTATGTTTCTATTTGATTTTGTGAGACTGTATTTTAAATTCTAGCTAAACTTTTTAAATTCTACGTTGAAACCCAGTTTTTCTTTTTTTATTAGTACATTATTGTGATCTTTGCTAATATGCAGTTAGCATATAAGCATAGATTAATATCATATACCTACGACTCTTAACCTAAACTCGACTGGATGTTTGTTATTAAGTATACTTATAGAAGTATGATGCCTCTTTAATCCTGAAGTTACCTTCAGGATAGCCTAGCCTAGCTGCTACCTCCCCGAATTCTGCTGTGTTCAATGCTAAACGGAATAGTCATTCTACGGATTTCCTACAGATTCATTCTCTGAATTTAGTCTTTTAATTTTTGGTTACTTAGTATGAATCCGTAAATAATTCAATTTAAAATTATTTATTCACCTATTACCTACTGTTATAATTATATCCCTAGTACAATAATGAATTGATTATTATTTTCTTATAAAACCAAATATTTCGTAAACAGTAATTTTACTTTTATGGAAAAAACGACCTCCATCTCGAATGTCATTTGCACGGCGTGCCGTTTAAAAAGCAATTATTTCAATATCAGGCCCGCGCCGGCACCCACCAGCAAAAAGTGCTCCGAGCACGCGCGCCGTGACTGGCTCAAGAAAGTTTGGAGACGCCGCACTAGAAGGACACTTCACTCCACTATTGGACGGACTTTTGAAAAGTTTATACTGTTAGAACATGCTGTGGATTCTTTTAATTATATGCAACTCTAGTATGTGTTTATTTGAATTATATAGACTAAGGTATTTCTTATTACATTATAAACAAGTTTTACAAAAATGCTATATAAGTTTCTTAAGACAATTAAGCATATAATAAAAAAAATTAAAAACTTATAATAGTAATAGGAAAATCTAATAACTAATATTTTCAAACCAAACATTAAAATAACAGTATAAAATGTTATTATTATCATACACCAATATAAAAACGTTACAAGCTTCTTCCCGCTGCTTGATTAAAAATAAAAAAATGACGTTTCTACTCTTTTTGTTCTTTTCTGTCTGTAGCTTCATAGTAAAAAGTGAGACTATTCGGCTAGAATTTTCACTACTTTGTTATTTTAAACAAAAAACCAAGAAGCGCTTCACGCGCTTTCGTTCTTCACATTAAGATATTAATATTAAATTGTTATTAATTTAATTAAAACTAGATTTTGCAGGTACTATTTAAATAAATGTTTTTTTTTTGCCTAGCCCGCTGTGTGCGGGATACAGCGTGAAGTTGATTTATTTAATTTTTCATAAACTATATTCCGTGTCACATTTTCATGAGAAAGCATGTCTAATCTGACAAAAGGTAGTATAAATATTAACAAGTAAACCTTTAACACCGTTATAGAGTGTAAATAAGTACTCGTATTTTTAGATTAACTCTCAAACAAAGGCTTGGTTCCTCGACCACTGGTTTTCCACTCTGCTGCCTATATTGAATAATAAAGATAAAGCTTCCGCAAATCAATTAGGTTTTTATTAGAAAACAACTAAGCCGCAAGGTTTGTTAATACAATTTTCATTATGGCCGATCTTAAGCTTCTTATGGTGTTTTTTATGTCAATATTTTACAACATCGACAATAATCAAATTATCCATATGTTGGTTTATAATTGAAATGGAAAAAGAAAAAATAGCATAATTTCCTTTTACAATTCAATTAAAATTATATATAAAAATATAATCGAAAAATCTTGAAATTTCGCTAATACTTTTAAATAAAATAATTCTGAGAAATAAAAGAACAAAATTTACAAGCCTCAGCCAGAAATCTTAGACAAATTTGATGTATATTATCTACATATATATCCAATATAAATCCGTTTAACACGAAAATAGTTGCAACAAGACCTAACTATAGAAATAAGTGTGAAGTCGATAATTCAGCCCTCTTTTTGTAAGTGACAAACATTTGTGAGTGTCACTCGAATGACAATGCAGGCGTGGAGTGCGCCGAAGCCTCTACCATGGAACTGTCTAGTATTCGAGTATTAGTAAACACTATTAGAAACAAAAACATTATTACTAAAGCATAATTGACCTGCATTTTGCAAACTGACTGACTGACCACAAATATCCTTGGCATCAATTGCTACCGGAATTACGTGTTATCTAGATTTAAATTTGCTTTGATTACGTTCACGTAATGTATTTATTAATATTTCTTGTAATAATAGGTAAAAGTTTGTGTAAATATATTTATAATTAAACGTATTATTTCTGCAATCATTTAAATATTTTTTGTAAATGGATGTCTTTATAATTATGTTAAATTACAACTAGCATAAATTAGAGATTTCAAAAATAAAGTTCGTTTTCATGTAAAAATATCACTAAGTTTATAAAAACATTATTATATAAAATAAATAATATACCTACAATTAATAGTTTATGGATTTAAAAATTAGTGTTTCATCTTAGAAGTAGCAACTAGTAGTAGGGCCGTAGGAGGCTGAACTAACGGGAGATCGCAAGTATGTCGCCCGCCAATCATTACAGACAGCTAAGTTGTAAATTAAGGCTAGCTGGCATACTCGTTAAGAAAATCTTGAGACAGACTTGTAGGCGAATGTCTATTATGTAAATAAATATATAATATTTACGTTTTTTGAATTAAATTATACAGCAGTGGGTTTGTTTTATTTAAATTATTGGGTAATCGGCGGCGTAAGACAGGGTCTGATTGTAGAAAAATTTGTGGAAAGTGAGGAATGCAGTGTCCTAGCAGTAGGTTCCCCCTGCCTACCCTGTTATGCAGGATATCATGTGAATATAAGAAAGATGCATAAGAATTTTGTGCTTTGCTTAAAAGAAAGACCCTCGATTAATATGGGTCTTTCTTTTAGTTATCATTTTTTTCAGTAAGTTAAATTCATATATTTCAAAAAGATTGTTTCGAAATATATAAACTTACTGAGCTAAGACCCATACGAAACCTCAATAATCTGTAGTAGGCGTCAAACTGAAAATGTATTTCACGCTTGACATTTTTCTATGTCCACCTCCACGTGGTAAATGTTCGCGGGCTGTCATCGCGCGAGTCCAACTTATAAATTATGTTCTTTAGAAAGTACATTGACATCGCTCATGCGTTCCACATTTTAAGCTTCAAATATAATTTATGGTTGTGTATTTTCAAGCATGTGACAAATTTTATGCGATTAGCGAAACATAACGGCGCAAGCTTTCCTTAACCCTTAAATAGGCAATGTTGGGGACGTTCAATAGCAATTTGATCATTTGATTGCTTACTTTTTATCATAAAACTGCTATTTTTGGTAGCATATAATTTAAAATTGATAAAAGAGGTGCAATATCTTTTTTTCGTATATCGTAAGCAGCGTTATAACTATACCTACAGTACATTTAGTTGCTATACAATAACATATATGTATAACAGGTACATATTGTACCAACACGTACCTGAAAATATTATTGGTGACGTGACGTAATAGAACGACCCCCACCTAGATGAACCGACGACCTAAAGAGGTTGGCGGGAAGCGGATAGGTCCGAAGAGCTGAGGATCGAGTGTGGTGGCGAGAATTGGGGTTGGCCTATCTCCAGCAATGAACAAAAGAAGGCTGTTTGTGATGATGACGACGTAATTTAGTTATCGTTTGGCGTCTTTGATTATAGCATTATATTCTTTAAATATTTAATGCTATCGTAACGTATTTGGCCCTTGTTGATAACAGTTTTGAAACATAGATACATTCTCAATTACGCTACATTACTATTGAATATATATTGAAAATCTCAAAATCCCTAAATGAAATTTACAAACTAAAGTTACAATAGGCGAAGTCAAGTAAACACCTCAATAAAATCTGTGCACACACACGCTGTCACCCACGGGAGAGAAACCGTCAGAGCGTCAGAGACGTCGAACGCATCAAATATGATAAATGTTAAAGCTTTGATTCTGAACATCGAGTCGATCGTAGATTAGACCTTTTCTAGAAATGAACGTAGAATTTTAGAATGCAGTTTAGAAATGTAATTTTGTAATTGTTAAATACCTATATTAGACTTTCTATTTTCCTTTTAATTAAAGAACGTCTTCAAAAATTGTTCCTAGCTTAATTCATTATTAATTACAAAAATGTAGCAATGGGCAACATAATAAAAATATGATCAAAAGAAAAATTTTGCAAACATAATTTTAGGTCGAGGTACCTAAAATTCTAAGTTTTGAATTTCATAGGTATCTCCAACCTCGAGGATCCGGGTATCTACTTATCAAGTAAATCTTTCCATAAATTAATTTATACATACTAATTACTGTATTGTAACTACGATTAAAAAGATAAACAAACTAGGACGAACAATTTTATAGATTTACCTACCTACATTACTTTCAAATAAACATTTCTTATACTAAATTAGCTTCTAATGCCTATTCTAGTATAAGTTGATCAGGGTCGTGCCAATCAAACGCGCCCAATGCAGGTCTGACACGAGGTTAGCTTGCCGATTCCTTAATTGCCTGACGTTTTGGTGTCACATTCCTAAGCAAGCTACTTAAACTAGCGAAGTAGTGAGTAGACGTTATTGCCAAACTTTTGATGCCAAATTTTACAATCTGGTGGCATGACACGTAATATATGTATGTACGGAATATTTCTTGTGTGTGTAATATGAAGAATAACGATAATAATATGGTAGTGACTTGCCTCGTTAGCACGGACATATGATGCGGTTCTTTAAAAGTTGTGAAATGTATGATTTCATAAACGTGAATATATCTTAGCCTTTTCTACTATCTTCGCGCGGCATCCCGCGCTTAGCAGATTAGGCAGAGGGAACCTGGGAATCTAGTGTTAAGATACTCCGTTCCCAATTCTCCGTCGAAGCATTGCGTGTTGAGTGGTGGTGAAGTCAACGCCACGCTTTCCCTAGTTACTAGAGTGAGGAAATGAAACTATTAAATATTTTTATTTCTTCTAGTGAAAATTGAACCCACAACCTGTCGCTTTTATTGTTATAAAATGCAAATGAGGGGCAGTTCGGACATATTTGACTGAGGTAGTAGTGGATTATAGTTGCAGTCAGTTAAAAACTTACGTTAGCAGAATTTTGGGAGTCATACGGAGAGATTTAACACTAGATTACAAAAATATAAAATTTTTATAAGTGGCCGAACTCCGAACCATATTAAAACCATGAAACAAATTGAAATAAGATAACAAGACAACTACAACTGTTCAAATAAATAATACAAATAATAGATAACTCATAATGAGCACTATGAAAAAAAAATATTAAGTAATAATTTAAGTCTCATTGAGATCACATTACGTAAATCTAAATGTTTATTTTAAGCTGCGACAGGTAGCGTTAAAGAGGGTTCTCTAATAAATAACGTCAAAATCTATAAAACGTGCTTCAAAACAAAATTATTTTGAAAAGGGTATCTCATTCACACATTAGTGACGCTACTCGCCGCTCGACGGTAATTATTAAAAAGTTACGTCCTGATTCTGGCCACCTTCTCCTCTTTATTTATTTTTATTTTCATGTCATTTAAATTTGGGTCGTGAGTCTTAAGTAGTATTTATGCGATACCCAGCAGCGCGAAGGCGGCCGACCAAGGAACTTTACAAGTAAATGGAACATATATTTGGTATTAATTTAGTTAAGGGTGACTGGAAGTTTGAGATGAAAAAAGTAACCTGTTTACTAATTATTGTCTTTAAATTATTGAATAAATTAGTTTAACATTAAATTTTTCTTTTTTATTTAAATTGAAACACTTTAACCGGGTTAATCGCGAGCATAGGCATGCATATAAGATATGAGGCCAGTCGTGGCGCAGAGGCACATAGTATGACTGTAAAACCGACTGGTGGTGGGTTCGATCGCCACTGAGGAGATGAAATATTTATTTAAATTTATATTTCTATTTCTTCGCTCTGGTGTCAAAGCAAAGCGCGGCGTTGAGTTCAGCCACTCAACACGCAATGCCTCCAGAATTCGGCAGAAAGTGGGAATCGGAGTGTCTTAACACTAGGTTCCCTTTGCCTTCCTTGCTGTGTGCGGGATACAGCGTGAGGCTGATTTATTTTATTTATTAGGTACCTATGCATTTTTAAACGCGATGCGCGAGTAGATATTATACATTTTTAGAAAATAGCAGGTTTCCAAAAATTTATAGTACGAAATATACGCGATTAATCCTGTCAAAGTGTTTCATTTAATACGAGTACGTGTAAAAATCACGAAAATCAAAGATTCTTATCATTCATTTTGATTTATCGTCGAATTTCGTTTTTTATACAAGCAAAAACCATTTATCTATCTTTGACTATGTATACATATATATGTAGATTTAAGAATTATTTGCGAGTCATATCTAATAATAAATTAAACTAAGCTGAGCATAAATCACGAACAGCCACTAACTTAAACCTGTAGTGTGTTATCTGCATTATTTTGTGCCTTTATACCATTAAATATAATAAGACCAATCTCATTGCGATATAAATCCTTCTTGGACACTCGGAGCGGATCGCCAAAGCTAATTCTGTTGTGATTAATGCTTCTTGCACATTTCCACTCTAGGTTGAACATGCAAACTTTCATTGCAACCTAATATCGTCGTTACCAACGATTGGAGCTTAATACAGAATAATAAGATGCAAAATACACCAATTAAATAATTTCAAACGCAAAATAACGTGGTCATTCATAATACGTGAGATTTAAAAGTAACTTGCTACTGCTGGTTCGCGTTTCTCACGCAACCCCTAACAATTAAATAATCCTACATGTTATATGATTAAAACACTGATTGGTGACGATTGTACGTGATGGTTGTTCCTGAGGCACTTTGATATAAGTAAAATGTTATTTTTAAAAATTTAAACAATTATTGAATTGAAATAACATATAATTGAATACTTATTCAACATAAACATGATTAAGAATTATTTAATTCCCCAAAGATCGAGAATCAATCTCAAACTACTAACAATTCAATAACAGGTTTGATAGCATAAGAACAATACTTGTAATAATTACAGTGTTGCCTTAATATTAATGGGTTTTGAATATTAATTACAGCATCTACACCGCGTTAGCTATACGCAATCGTTTACAGGTACCGATGTCGATTGTAGAATCGATTATTATGTAATCAATCACTCAATCTCGATTCGTATCGCGGCATTACTAATCGATTAGAAAACGTATCGTACAAGTCATATATTTGTACAAATTACTTAAAATCAAAAGGGAAAATTGTCGGCCTAATGTCCGTTTTGCATGACAAGCTGTGCCTTTGCCTAATTTATTTTATTTCCCTATTTTTACTTACTACGTTGGGCGGTGTGAGTTTAACTGGTATCCGTCAGCACGCGTCAGGATGTGGACGGTAATCGCCGGAGTAATTATTGGAATCAAATGACTTATTTTTTTGTCTGATGGGTGACCCAGTTCACACGGTTGTTTTTGTTGGAAGTTTGTACGTTATATATATTTTAGTATGTATTACTTGGGTACGTATATATTTTTATGACTCTTTAGATAAGTAATAATTGTTAAAATATAGGATCTCATTTTAGAATGGTGGCCTAATACTAAGCCTAAATAGTAATTAGATCATCTTTTCTTCCAAATATAATAATAATTTGGGCAAAGTCAGAAGTAACACTTGTGACATATAGCTTCCGAAGCATTATACATAACTATATACGGCATAGTCTAATTGTAAAAAATCGAGATAATGAGTTATTTTCATTTCTTCGCTCTCCCCTCCGCTCCGCTCAAAATACAATGTTTTGAAAAATTGTGCCGAAAATGAAGACGGGAATGTCTTAACTTTAGGTCTCGTCTATATACCCTGCTTTGCAGGAAAAACCGTCACACTATATTTTTTAAAACACTTTTCAGTTTAATAAGCAGGTAACATGGTAACACTGGTAACTTCTATAAAATTAAGAAGCATTCAAGAACTACACATAATCCTTTAATTGCTTTAATTAAACACACGAATTTCATTCAAACGTAACGGTATATTATTTATTTTTAAATTGTTACGCCAATTTTGACATGAATCAATAATAATATTGACTAAGCTTCAATTATATTCGGAAAATAGAGTGTTATGTACAGCAAGTAAAGGTTATTTTCGCATATTTCTAATATCGATGATTAGATTGCAAGCAATTTCTTGGACAATGACGCTGGAAACGACTACCTGGCAGTGTCTTCCTAGAAAGCGGTAATAGTGAGCGCGGTAATCCTCTTCTACGAAATGGCGATCGGAAAAGATAAATTGATAATTTTTAACTAGTTTTAGGGCTGTTTAAATATGTAATTGTCAAATTACATTTTAAAAAGACACGCTTATTTTAGATGCCTGCCATTTTAAAATCCGTCGAAGTTTAGCTCTCCTAGAAAATTCTCATGGTACTAAGTATTATTTCAATATCAATAGCAATGGCCCTGTATTGTACAATATATCCAATAATTGTTATAGAATAATTAATGATAGGTATATATAAAATATATTTCGCAATCATTGGTTTAAGCAAGATACAACCCTGATATTCGTATATTCGGTTATTCTGCAATCACTAATCATCGTCGGGCGTCACAAAGTCTGCCGAAAGCTGAACCCCGGAAGGATTATCTTTTTTGTGGATTACCTACGAAATGTTACCTGAGACCAGATCACTTCATGAAATGTTTGCTGTTTGTCACAGTATATGGTTTCTTGTTTTCATGCACTTCTGTTATGTATTTCTGTTGATAATTATTAGATACTCGTAGTTACGGAGTTTCTGTTAGAAGTTATTATTATTTTTATTATCAGCTTCTCTTTTTTTTCAATAAATCGTTTTTAATGTAAAACTTGGACTGATATGTATTTATGTCTTATATTTTTTTAAATATATAGATATATATACAAAATTTCTGCAAGCCTTGGAATTATTAAGTACACTTATTTCTATGTTACCAGTTTGATGCATTTTGTAGATAATTGAAAATCAATAGTGTATTTGTAAAAATCCTGGAAATACTTGCATAAAAAAATAAACCCTTCTTTGATGGATTTATTCCCTTAAAAATAGTAAAATAATCTTGAAAAAATGTCAATTCAATTAAAATTAATGTAAAAGTAAGCAACAATCATAAATTATAACCTATGTATAAACAACGTTACATCACTTAACTCTACTTTTTATTTTAAATACAATACATGTTGAGGCCATAGGTTGCAGCCAGTTCAAGAAACACTAAAATACGAGTGAAAATTCCATTCTACATAACAATGACTAAATTCGGAATAACACACTTCGATATAGATTGTTAAAAAATCTTCATACCAATCCATCCCGAATCTCATAAAAATAACTGGAATATATAAGGGTATGACAAGATAGCAACCAATTACCGCACTCGGTGTTTATCCGAGCTCACTCATCTTAGCGCTCAATTCACACCATCATCTCACAAGTGTCGGTGGATAGTCCTGTTGTTTTTTGGTTTGTACCTTAATTCAAGAGCAGAAACAGCACAAACAAGAGGTATCATATTTCTGGAAAGTTATAATATTAGCGGCGTTGAGTTCCCCAACTCAGCACGCATTGCCTCCAGCATTCGACGGATATTGGGGAACGGAGTATCTTAACAAGGTTCCCTCTGCTGTGTGCGGGATACAGCGTGAAGCTGATTACATTTCGTCAATTTGAGTAATAGATACTTATCGTAAATAGATATATTACTGCTAATTTTAATTGCAAATCATTGTATTTGCTCGTGTTTCAATTGGAACAACAAATATGGTTACTATAATATAGTTTTTTTCACAAATTTCTCTTAATTCTATTATTTTGTTCAAATGCGTCCAATAGGAATATAATATACCTAATTTAATAGTTTATCGCTGTATCTTGTTACTTATACAAGAATAACACCAAGCTTGTCGTTTTGTTGGCTATCGGACGATGTCGAACGTCGGCTCGCATCAAAGCCGTCGCCCCGAGACCGCTGCGCCCGCGCCGGTGACTCGGCGTTTTGCGTCGAGAGTGCGCTGGAAAATTTTTCCTTGTGCCTTCGGGTTTAATCTTATGTTTTTATTTCAATCAAGAATTACAAAATAGAAATCATAACAACCTTTTTTTTTAATCGGGCAAACGAGACACATATCAAATTGATGACTAAACCCTGGATGAAAATACCTTCCATTTCCAATCCATACATTATATTCATTAAATTTAGTATTTTGTACTTAAATTATAAATGTTATTAATTTTATTATGAACATAATCCTCAACTCTTTACTCATATAATTACATTTCTGATAAAAAAGTTATACCAATAGATTTTTTTACCATTTAATTGAATATCCTTGCGACTGCATTACCACCAATTAAATTGCATTCACCGTGAACTCAGAGCCGACCCACTTACCTGGTCTCAATTACATCCGTCCGGATATCCTAAGATAATAATTGAGGACTTCCTACCGTTACGCCCAAACTGAATCTTATAAAAAGGTATAATCTAGAAGAAAAGTTTTGAACGGGTTACTGGAGTGTTGGTTTCCGCTCCTGTCTGCCATAAATAAAGGAATTCTTTTTCATGATTCTGAAATCTTATTTACATTGAACCTTTATATATTTTATTAACAAGAAATAAATAAACTTTTTTTTATTTATATGCTTTGATACAAATTTATAATTGAATTGGAGCTGAAAATAGTAGGAGTTGTGTTTTGCAAATTTTGATAATTTCAATTGAAGAAATAGTAACAATATTCAAAAATCATAAATTATTTAATTTAATTTAATAAACTTTTAAAATATATTTTACATTATATACAATATCCGCCATTTTGTACCAAAGTATGCACGTGCAAACGGTGTAGGCTTTCTAGTAACCTAACCCCGCCTCACGGTCTCACGCAAAAAACCGAAACTGAACACCGACGGGGGGTGTGCGAGCCGCTAGATGGAGGGGATAAGGCACAATATGTAGAATGTGTTATGCTATGTATGTATGTATTTGTCTTTGTTAAATAAACCATATTTATATTTAAAACATCTGCTGACATAATTCCAATTAAAATTTAGGCTATGCGTGCAGATGTACAAAAAATCTAAGCTATTATAAAAAAAATTATAGCTGAACCGTAAAAAATATTGCATTTTGTTATTATGGAGAATATAGAATGTAATGAGCTAATTAATATATGTGATAATCTTCACCAAATAATGAACTAAAAAATATTCAAATCTATTGATATAACAATGTAATGCAAATAAAACCTAACCAGTCTAACGTGAACCCCGCGTGTGTACGAATCCTAACAAAACTTAACCAAAGAAGGGTAAATGAACTAAAACGCTAAAGGTCTCGATAAAGAGGTTGAATTATAAAAAGCTATCGAATAGAATAGTACACTTGTACACTCGCTTTGTTAACCGGCGCCTGCCATTATGTACTGACAATACAACTTGTAAGAAATGTTTTTTAGAAATCCTTCATTCATAAAACTGTTAGATGCGTTTTGTGGCAAAAGCCTTGATAATAATATAGGTAACCTGTTGTCATTTATTCTCAATGAATTCATTTAAATGGATGATGATGACAATGAGTGCATGTTTCTTTGACATTTTTGTCGGATGTTTGGGTTTTGTTGTTTTGCTTAGCTGATTTCGAGTTAATACTATTGAGATTTGTATACGAACATGTATATTTCTGGGTTTTAAATTTTTTCAATCATAATTTTTTCAAAATTTCAATTTATTTTAACTAAATTAAAGCCATTATGCTTGGAAATATTATTTCTGTTCGTTGGATTATATTTTAATTATTATTAATATTTTAATCAGCAGCTGAATTCTATTAAATAAAGAAGTAAAAATGGCATTCATAATATAATTATAATACATTTTGGGCATGGAACACATCGTAACTGAATATTTAAGTAATTCTATTTTATGATCAAAAACATTAAAATATTAATGATCGCTTATAAATATCCTGATAATTAAAAATATATGAATGAAATCTATACAAATAAAAAATAAAATGTATTTAAAAAATATATCCATCCAAAAATAATGAAACAGCCGAGGCGTTCACATATCCACAACAACCCAAACCATACTTAATGTGTGTATGTTTAAAATAAAAATCATCATCAGTCAAAACTTGGGACAAGCGTATCTGAACAATTCCATTTATTTACATTTAAATTATCACCAAATAAAAATAATACATCTTTTAAATTTATTATTTTAACATTGATATAACTACCCACATATATAATATTTTGTAAATAAAACTTTAACAAACGTTTAGAAACGCCAAAATATAGTTTTAGTAAAAACAAACTCAAATATTAAATAACGAAATATCCGAGACGTTCTCATACGAGTACACGTTCTCATACGAGTACATACCCGAGCCATGTACCAAGAGGAGCCCTAGCCGTACATAATGTGCACACGCATGCGCGGTAAGGAAGCTGCGCGTGAGATCCGCGCCGCAGCTGCTGCGGCCAGGTGTGCGGCCCCTCGCCCCGACCCGGTACTCTTGCGCACGGCATTTATATATTTGGGAAGTATTTATTTTGGTTAGCTATATTTTTATATGGTAGGTATATGGTGGAATGATGTTATGAAGTATCGAAATAATTAAATTGTGTTTTAAAGTATATGTTTCTGTTAAATTAACAAAAGGCGAATCATGTTTAAAAAAGATATGTTTGTTTCTATTCAATAAACAATTAATTGAGATTTGTTTTGTAAATATATTTCTTAACGTTTATTAGTATTTTTTTATAATTAAAAAATAAATCTTATATTCAACAAAATAAAGCTTTAGCATAAACTATATTATTAACATAAATCAGTTAAATAAAAAAAAAGAATAAGTCAAAATATATCAAAAACATTCACGACTGTACCTCACTACCCTAACTAAATCTGTGAATGCTTGCGCAAACCCGCTTCCATGACATAAACAGTCCATCAAGTATCGTATTTATTCGAGTCGAAGTACGAAATACGTAATCTCATACTTTATGGCTAAACCCTCATGGGGCCCCGGTCCCCGAGTAATTATCCTTCATGTTTTTATATCTGATTTTTAGTGAATTATTATTTACGGTTTTGGTCTCGACCATATTGATATTAAACAATTTAATTTAGAGGGATTTTGATCTTGTTCACTTATTTAGTTTATGTTAGTTAGATCTATCGATTATTTGACTGTTTAACTAAGTAATTTAGGTATTCAAATAAATTAAATATATTATTTAAAATATGTGTATATAACATGTGAAAAAAGAATTATAAGAAGAAAGAAAATTAATATACATATATATATATATATATATATATATATATATATATTATATAAAATGTTAAATAATTGATGCTTATGAAATCATTTATATACCTAAGTTTATTTATGGTATTTAATGTGAATGATTTTTATAAGATTTTTATAAGATTGCTAAGTAGAGTAGCGTAGTAATAGCAAAAGTATTTAAAATCTAAGTAACATTTTGTGGCTATTATTTGTAATCTTAAAAAAGACCATAGATAAAATTTCGTCAATTTAGAAAAAATAAGGATCTGAACTATTAAATTGGAAAAAAAAACCTTAGCTATATCATATCAGTTTTAAAATAACACAAATTTACAAAATTACTCACCAAACTTACTAGCACAGAGAAGTAAAAATCAAAATTCTTTCAAAAACCATCCATCCATGAAATAAACCGTTACAAACTGAAGCACACACACACGTTAGTGGGTACCCATTAATTGAATTGCCGTCTCTGCACTCTGAAGGTATACCTACAGAGGAATAACACAATTTTAGAGCATTTTACATCGCCTGTCCTCGATGTGGATGATGCGTCTAAATCGACCCAGTCCCATCTAAAGGTGACAATGCGCAGTAATCACTTTCTGCGTGATTCCGTGCAGCCGAGCAAACAATGATGAAAGAAATTACTTTTTATAACACTACTTTAATTTCTTTTTTTTTTTTGGTATTTATAAAGAGTGATTTTGGACCTTAATTGAATTTAGCTTTGCCTCGATTGAATATATCAATGGTTTGTTTGGGTATTTTTCTTGTTGTTGACATTTAAATCGATATTTTTTTGGTTCTTGTATGTTATGTACAATATATTATATTAAATATTTTTTAAAATCATATATGTATACCAACGAATATATATGTATAGGTATATATTTCAATTTGAATTGGAAATAATAGCTTAGATTAGGAGAATACTTGAATTCAAGTCATTAATTTTCTATTAATTTAAGTACATATAGATATTATATTTTAAAGTGAATATTTGGAAGCACAAGAATACTGTAGTTGCGAAAGGAAAGTATGGTGTGGTGAGTTAGGAATTTCCTAATTCGATGAGCGATTAAGAACGTGCGAGTCGGCCACACACGCTCATATTGCTTTTGGATATTAAAAGCTTTTCTATCTTTACGACTTTCAGATCGTGTGACAACAACTTTTATGTCCATATCTATGAAATTATTTATTAAATCTTCATTTTACCGCTACCTCTTAAATGGCTAGTGTTAAATTAAATGAAACCATAATGTTCTTTGTATATAAGGTAAGGCTATTAAAATATAGATGAATAAGAGGTAGACGAAAGACAAATGATTTCTTTTTTCTGTTAAATTCCTCATATTTTAAATCCTATTTTTTTGCTAAATATTTGTATGGGCGTTAAATGAGGTATCTACCTACACTGACTCCCTACCTACTATAAAATAATATTCTAACCTATAATAAATTAAAACTATTTTTGACTATAGACTTAAATTTACAAAAAAACTGTTCTCATCATGCGATATATCGCATAATATAAACGTCTGTAGAGAGTATAGCACAGTGCGACGCGGGCGCACGGCGATTTGTCGCATTTCACGGCACGCCGGCGGGTCACGGCGCGGGGTCACGTAGTCATGTCACGCGGACTTTCGACCGGACACGCTAGCTAATATCGATCTGGGCTTGAGATACGTGAGAGAGGAAGATAAAGTGGAATGGACGACATTTTCAAGTGTGAATGAAAACGATGTTTGCGAGTTCAAATCTTACTCCTTGGAATATTCGTACATATGTCCTAATGTATATTATGTGCTGTGGAATGGTTTCCATTGCCCAGTTCATAATATTTATGTCATAGGCTTAGAATAAAAATCAGAGTGGCATATACAAATTTCTCTTTGCCCTTCTCACATTTTTCTCGGAAACTAAACTGATATAATAATGCATAGACATAATAGAGTGGTTTCTTCTCTACATTTATTCATCAGTCTTTGTTTTATTTAATAAAAAAGTGTCAAAATGACAAGAGAGACCTCCCTTCGTCTTGGCACAAGGTCTGAATGTATACGTGACGATTATGTGTTCGATTCCTACTCAGGAGTTTAAGTCCCATTCCATCACTTAACACGAAGTGTCTCAAAATTAGGTGGCGTGTGGGGAACAAAGTGTCTTAACAGTAGGGTACTTTTGCCTACCCTGTACCCTTTTGCCTACGCTGGATACAGCGTGAAGCCAGGATAAACAAAAATGTTAATATCAAACAATCTAATATTAATAGGCAGTAGGTACCTACTAACCATTATTACGCTATCTCCAACTCTTTTGAACCATTACCACTGTTTCGAAATAAGCTGCTCTATTTATTTTCCACAACTAAAAGCGCGTATCTACCAATAACTATATGACATGCTAGCATCCGACCAACCTAGTGATTCCGTTTTCCACAGCTGAGTGAGAACGCGCCTGACTTCCTTCCGGAGCCGCGCCCGCGCAGCTTCCGCAGCCACCAGACCGGCGCGATCAATGGATGTAATGTGAGTAGATATATGGTTGAAAAATATTTTATATGTAGTTTTATATTATTTTTCAATATTTTGATGACTTTAATAAAAGGTGCTTTTACATTATTTTTATTTTTTTTCATATCTTTCACATATTTAAGTAATACAATATACTTACATACAATAACAACAAGCATTTTTATGTATCTACCTATATGTTATCTTCAAATAAAAAAAATATCTTAAATTAGCTTTACGCTGTATCCCGCACACAGCAGGGTAGGCAGAGAGAACCTAGTGTTAAAACACTCCATTCCTCACTTTCCACCGAGTTCTGGAGGCATTGCGTGTTGAGTGGCGGAACACAACGCCGCTCTTTGCCTGGACACCAGAGCGTTTTCTTTATCTTGTTTAATTTCTGAGTAAAATTCTATAACGATTTAGCATAATATATATGTGTATATAAACTGCTTTAATACTGAAATCTGAACCCACTACCTTCGTCTTAGCCAGATATTTTTTGAATACACATACCATTGTAGCTATTTGTATCTATTAATCATTAAATTGTTTTAATAACATAAAATGATTTATAGGATAGAGAAATAAGATAAGGAAAATAACCTAAGAAAATAAAAGATAAACTAATATAAAATATAATAGAATTTACTACAACAAAATTACATAAAACAATTTAATAACATATAACGAAATGCAAATAGTTATTTGGAACAGATGCAATTGCATCGCCTCATTACTACCTAGCTACCTAGCTGCCTACTTTTGCAATGTTTGCATCGCCAAATCATTATTGCATCGCCATCCAAGATCTCAATATTAGCTGAAAGATATTCAGTAGGTCCATAATGGACGGAGTGACGTTGATAAACGATGTAATTGGAATTAGTCGTATTAAACAGCCGTTATAGAAAGTGCGATTACATTTTATTCATGGAGGTCGCTACACGTGTCGAGTACAAAACATATGAGGTATCTGCATGGTACGAGTACGTAGGCAGATTATAATTGCTAGGTTCCTAGAACGTTGGTGGAAATCAACGTGTGTATAGAAAATGCTATTAAATATCTATACAAAAACAGCAAAGTCTAATTGGGTTTTTTTGAGGAATTTCCGAAAATGAAGTTTATTAACCTTTGTTGGTGATAAATTATAATTTTAACACAGTTTTGCGCCGTATTTAGTAGGTATATGTCCATGAATAATTTTGAAAAGCATTATTGTTTTAAGTATTATCGTTTCACTGGTCTAGTTAGTCAAATTGGGGCGTTCTTCTCCGTCACTTAACGCGCACTGTTTATATGTTCCCTCTGCCTACTCTGCTATATGCGGAATACAGCACGAAGCTAAAAAACACTATAAATACGAATACTTACTTTGGCTACAATTTCTAGATTTTACTATTTTTTTTTCCGCTATAAAAAAGTAAACATAAGTGTAAACTTAAATATGGTGTCACCTAATGCCCAAGCAAAGAAGGTCAGTGGCCAGTAAGAGGATAGATCAGCTGGTAGCTCACATAGCACGCGCAGCCGCATCCTGCGAGATGAGACGCGCCTTCCTGCACTATGCGGTTGCACGCGCCGCTGAGCGCGACCGGGTGTGTGCGGTCAGGTTGACCATGCGACAAGTGATGCTGTTGTTTATAATAGTTAAATGAATGGCTGTTTTAATCGTATTGATGTAATTAGTAATTATATTATTATTTCTTTGGAAAGAGTTGGAAATCTATCTATTATACTTATATGAACAAGATATATGACTTAAGTTATCACCCAGTTTTAACTTTTTTATTTTTACAAAATCACGTAGCAATTACTCCAGAATTCAGCGAAAGATGGGAAACGAGAGTGTCTTCATGGAAACGGATTGTCCTAATACTAGGTCACCTGTTTCCCTCTGCCTAACGTGATAAGAACCCAATATAGCGTAAAGCTAAAAAAAATTGAAAGGATTTAATAAAACTCACAAGTGTTGCCTATCTGTCAGTTTTGCACCACTATGACACATTTTTAAGTGAACATTTTTATATTTTCAATTCCCCTCATATTTTGAAAGCAATCTTTATTTTTTTGTTGTGTTTCCTTTTTTTGTTGTGTAAAAATATATGTAGTTTGTTAGTTTGTAAAACCCAGTAGCACTACTAACCCGTAGCTCCCCAACCAGGGCAGATCGGTATAACGTTACGAGCAGCGGCCGGACATCGCGCGCCCACCGTGCAATCTCGCTCTTGTTTGTTAATTATGTCCACCACAATTACACCACCATCATTATAATATTGACAATAAAATGACATTTATGTTAACTTACCTTAGAAATCATATTATGTCATTGTTATTTTTTTCATAACTTAAACTAATGAAATGAATGCATTATTTATTGCTTTTTTGTTAATTAAACTTAAAACTTATAGTTTCACGCGTAAATAATTAACTGAGATATATTATTCTACAGCACACACAGCAGGGTAGGTATTGCGTGTTGGTGGAACTCAACGCCGCGATTTGCCTCGACATCAGAGTGAAGAAATAAAAACATAAATTTTAATAAATATTTCCTTTTCTCGAGTGGGAATCGAACCCACAACCTGTTGATTTTACAATCACACACTTGTGCCCATGCTTCACGTTTGGTCTTTTTTATATTATATCTTTATTTCCCGGCGGGCTTTTAAAATAATATTTTTTTGACGTAGCATTTAAAAAATAAATGATTTTGCGCATACTTTTACGAACTCAGTGTAATTAATTTAAATTATTTTAAATTAATACCTACCATTAAAATATATTTAGGTACTGCTATACTTTTAGTTAGTGCGTTATTACTCTAACAACAAATATATAAAAAAATGTTATAATGATTTTGTGATGAAAGTGTAATTTAATGATAATTTTTCTATTGTACCATAGTAAGTAAGTTGTTAACGGATATCGTTGAAGTCTTCGATATGCAACTTTATAATAGATGCACTCTACCTTCACACTCTAAAGCAGAAGTCAAAATACTTATGAATCACAAGATCATTCAATATTTGAAGTAAATAAATCTAACAATATGCATTATAGAGGGAGAGAGAGAGAGATAGAATTGACACTTTATCATTTGATAATAGTGAATTGACATAATACACCTATATTCTATAGAAATTGAATAGCCACCAAATCTTTTAATCCAAAATCTTATGTAAATTCGTAGCACGCGTCTTAACACCTCTTTATTATGACCATCGACGTTACGTCATTTATGCAATAGAATTATAGGGAAGAGATACAAATAAAAAAATTTACACATAAATGCGGCAAATTCCATAGATATGCTAAACTTTATTTAACCTGACGATATTTAAATATATCATTTTATAATCACGGCCATTGAACTTTTGACGACGGATACAGTCAATAGAAAAAGACTTACGAACGTAGGTTATACTTTTTATTCGTTTCTATTTGGCTCTAATTTGTACAGTAGGTATAAAAACGCTCGACTTCAAATAAAGAATTACTTTCTCTTTTAAAAACGTGATTACTTTATTTAAAATTACTTAACACTTTGCAATGTAATTAGACACTGTTACAACACTGCTAGGAAAGTTTTTTAACAATTAATTTTAATAAGAAAGCATTTGGTATTTTGTAGACTGGATTTTTTTAAATATCTATATTATAAGATATTATTATTTCAAGGCAAATTAGAATATTTATATGTATATACCTACGTACTTAAAAGTAACTAACTAACTTTAAGAGTTTTGCAGGACACAGATTAACTTTTTGTATGTATTGTTAAATGGTAACTAATAAAACAATAAAAAATAATTTAAAAAAAAACTTAAGCAAAACTGCCATTAGAACATAAGTTCATTACATACGAATCAAAAATAAAATAATTATAAAACATTCATTTACCAATTATCCACGGATCTTGACAATGAGGAGAGCTGAGTCAAAAACAATCAGGGGTCATTGACCGCTCGAATGGCATTTATGCGCGCGTCTGTACCTCTTTCGTGTGCCATTGTAACCCATTGTTATCTATTGGTGTAAATTGTTCAAAGCAAACAGTATTTGTGCTTCTTTGTATTGTAATATCATCTCAGATCACAATAAGTGCGAGTGTAGACATCAGGTGAGATAGATTCATACCAGAAATTATTTAGCACGCTGTATCCCGCAGGTAGCATGGTACGCAGAGGGAACATAGTGTTCAGACACTTCGTTCCCAATTTAACGCCGAATTCTAAAGGTTGCACTCAACGTGGCGTTGTTACTCAACACCAAAGCGAAGAAATGAAAATGTTAAGTATTTCATTTTCTAGAATGGGAATCGAACCCACAACCTGTCGCATTTACAGTCACACTTAGTGCCGTTCGTGTTTTGTGTGTATGTTCGTTTTAAAATAATTATTACAAATATATCCAATAATATGTAGTAATTAGTATTAATAGTTATTGGGTGCTTACGAAGTAAAACGTTCACTGCTTTGTTTAAAACAACGTAAGTCAATAGTGTATGCTTCTCTTTATACAACTATGAATGGTTTTTATACAGTCATTGTTAACTAATTAAGATGTTTGTTGTGTTTTATTGGAACTGTGGGTCACCAGGTGAGTGGGTGTGTCAGCTGGTGTCTTTTACTGCTAAATCGATTCTTTTGTTAAGAAATTATGTTAAGACGTTATTTCTCTTATTTGTTATATATAGATTATTATAATAGATTACAAATAAGACGACAATACTAGTAATTTAGCAGAAAAACAATAGATAATTGCTTCGCAATTTAGGTGTCATTATCATTGATTAGTAAGTTAATATATGTATTTTAGATATCTATGCTACATAAATTAAGTTATTATATATATCTAAATATATATTTAGAAAAAAAATGTGTAATTACATAATCTAAATATCATAAAGGTATAAACATAACAGAAACGACGAACACGTGCACAAACTCCCATTAAATCCGCGCAATAAATAAATACCAGCGCACAAATTATTTCTTTTGAATATATTTTATACGCATTTTAAAATATCTTTCACGTGGGATTTATGATGGTGAAACCCGTTCGAGGGGTGTTCTCTTAGGGAGCGAAGGGGCTCCGCGGAACCATTTTCTTACGTTTTTTTCTCCTTAACAACCCCAGCTGCTATAATATGACATGTTATAAATAAAATTGCGATTTTGACCCGTCACGCACACGACGCCTTGTCATCCCTTAATAAACCCGTATTCTTAATACGTTGCAATTGAGGTTATTTTCCCGTAAATAAGTATTTGGAAATTGAATTTTTATCGTGGTTTTGCACCACAGATTCGACACAGGACGTCCTTTCTGTTTCGCAACAATTATAGCTGTACCGAACCGGAACAGTTTGAATATACATGTTATGATATTAGATCTTAAAATATAGATTTGTTTAAGCTTATATATTTCAATTAAATATTATTCTTGAAATAATTAAAATATTTTATTTTAATATTAATTTCATTCGACTTGTAATCTCATTGTGGTTGCTAGAATAATCAAACTATTTCAATATAGTATATCAGTTACCAAATTTGCCAATTCATTTGAAATTTAATAAATATTTATATATATACGAATATTATTAAAATTAATGCAACTTTGGCAAAAAATCTCAGTCGACTTCCCGACAAGTCTACAAATACCGTGGGAACCACCTCGTACTATGTCTTTCTCGCTTCTGCAACCCCTAATACGTGCACCCTGCTTAACTAAATCTTTCTCTACTTACAGCGTGAGACAATTAACTTGTAAATTGTAGTTATGATTATTTTTACATTATTTTTTATTTATAAATCTAAATTAAGTTTAGCTAATAAATAATGGATGTTTAAGAAATATCAAATAGCTTAGAGTGGAAACCTGTAAAATCTGTTTTTAGTTTTTTTCTTTATAAACATTTTTATACCATTCGAAATTGAAAAAAAGATACTCTTAATTTTTTTTTATTTAATACAAATTAATTTTCGAATTTGTAGAAACTTTCTGATAATGCTAATATACTTAGTCACCATTTCTTAAAGACGCTTTTTCCCTCCTGATAATTTGCTTAAGCAAGTTTACACTCTAAGCCGACGATATTATGAAAAATTTACAATTTAGAAAAGCGAATGACGTAAAATAGGATCTAAAAAAGGAAGTCCTGGACATAGTTTTTTTTAACTGTTACCGCACAAACACTATCGTAACGTTATTACAACGAAAGTAATAATTTCGGATCGCACAACCGATCGGGTGTAAAATTACATCTACGAAAATAAATTAAATAGCAATCACGTAACACCATCTCTAAGTTACGTTCAACTATCGTTACGAGGAGTAAGGCTTGTTACGCACTAACTTTAATGTCTTTTTGACTTTAAATATAATTTTTAAATTTTTACATATTAAATTGTTGTGGGAAACAGAGTGTCTTAACACTAGTTAACCATGTTCCCTCTGCCTACCTAGAATACAGCGTGACATATTAAATATGTAAACTCGTTATATGTTATTTTATTATTATTTTAACCTCTATATGTCTATATATAGTCAATCAGTAAATATGTGCCCTAATTCATTTAAGATATGTATGTGAATAAAATATTTTTGTAAGTCAAATTTTTTTCATTTCTTTTTTTATTCATAAATCCAATAAAATTATAATTTTAAAATAAATATTGGTATGAAAACATTTTAATTTTTTTTACATACCACAATTGCATGTGCATCGACCCTTAAAATCAGACATAACGAATGGACCGAAAAATAAACTTCCCGAAGCAACAATTACGCGAACATAAAGTTTCTTTGAAGGAAAAAGTAACGGGTGACCGTTCTTACTGGCGCTATTTTTACATTTAATATTTGCATTTCAATTATATATAGTATATTACATATAGTATATTTTAATTACATATAGGAAAAACAAAATACTATGGCGGATAGCACAGACGCACAATTTAATAGATTTTGATTAGTAGCACTTTTAATATTAATATTAATTAAGAAAGCAGTCTCAATGTAGAATATTATTTAGAATTTTGTGCTGAATAAAAATGTTTTACATATTAAATTTAAAGATTTGCAAGATAGGACTCTCGTAACGTTATCGGTGGCGCTAACCGGAAGTGTCTCTAAACCGAAAGTGGTGGTCCGAATGGTTGGTGAACGATGTTTTTTATATTATAAAAAAAATATTAAAGTGTGTATTTATTATTTTTTGCTGAAAGATAAACGGAAGGAGAAATTTATAAGAAGAAAATAAATAAAACTTTATGCTACTTTTCTTACATACACCAACTCACCATAAACAATGTTTACATGTTTTTTTTCACATATTTTATAATTCCTTATACTAAACAAATGTGAATAAAAGCTAAAACATAATATTATAATTTGTAACATAAGTATGCTCTACAAAAGTAAACTGACAACATTAATTGCTTTCAACGTTAAACGACCAACGGTTATGAACCAACCCTCACAGGAACGTCCGTTTTAGAATTATTGTAATTTAATAACCCTCTCATACTCGTTACAGAACTTGTTCCTTACGTTGAAACCTATTCAGTTGCAAAATCACACAATTGATCACTTGTCTGTCTGTCTTTGTCAAAGTAAGCAGGAATAGACAAAAATAGAAACACATATGTATATACATACCTAAATTAAACAAGAAAAAGTTACTTTTGATATAAGCAAAATTTTATTTTAAGAAAAATAAATCTAAATGACGTTAAGTGCGTATCATCTAATCAAATAGAAATAATAAGAGAATAAAAAGGCACTCTCAAATTTAACCTACCACGTAATGGCGAAAGTTATAATGCAATATACTGAAGTTTTAAATTGTTATAAAATTTACAAAAACCCCAACTGGACACAGTACAAGTGTTAGCTAACCCCAAACTGCAATGGCTTAAAGACCCCTGTTCATAGCAAGTTATATGCAAGGACCTAATGCTATAACAAAAGTGTTTCCTATCATAAATTCGTACTTATATAGATGGATATCATCACGTGGTCATTATTCGAAAGATTTAGAGATATTGCGTTAAAGGCATGTTTAACTTGCTTATCGCTTGTTCAGGTTGTAGATGTGGCGATAGCGCCCGACCCTTATAGCTTGACTTGTTTCTCATTTAATTTGACGCCTGTTAATTTGGGGTGAGAAAATTAGTTTTGTTCTTGTAGCGTTTATGGTACTTCTACATGTTAAATGATTTAAGAAGCAATATGTTTATGGTCAACATATATTATGTATGTTATATCAAAATTTAATTTTCAAATTGTGTTAGCTCTACTAAGTGTTAATTTTTAAATTACTAACTTACCGATATAACTATTTACACTGGATTTTAAGACTTTACTTTATATTACAAGCGATTAACCCGTTTAAAAAAGTTTAATTTCAAATGTATAAAAAAATCTAGCAAATCTAAAATCTTACTAATCATTGTTTCATCAGCGCTTTGTGAAACCATTCAGCTAGTTGATGATCACCATATAATATTTTATCATCTATATTTATATATACATGCAGTTACTGTCAACCCAAAACCTAGTTCAAGCTATAAAAACTTGTCATTAGCATCGCATGAATTGTAAATGCAGTTCAATTCTCACGTTAATACTTTAATAGTAGCAACTAACGGTCACTGGTCTAAATCGATAGATAATGACCACCCGACCTCGTATTCAAATGTACACTTAGACCCGTTCGCCCCTTTTGCGAATATTTGTAAGTTCCTTAAATTGATACTTCGCACGTACTCTATACAAAGAGTCATACAAGCCTACAAGTTATCATTCATATTACTTCTGCTATTTTTAATTTGGACAATTGCGATAGTCCATGGTTCTATGATACCCTTTTGATAACACAAACAGGTTTTACTAAACCTGCAAGTGGTTTAACATACGTAGTTAACGTTTTTGTCTGTTCATTGTTGACACTAAGATTTTTTTGTTCGTTTACTGAAATTTAAATATATTTGTAATAAACCAGCAAAATGTTTAATAAACAATAGAAATATATTTTATTTAATCAAACCCAAAATCGAATACTATATTACTAGAGGTTACTGTAAAGAAACTAGAGGGTAAAGCAAATGATCAGTAGAGTAGTAGGTATATCTTTTTTCACTATACATAAAAAAAAAAAAATATTAATTTACTTGGCACCAGTTACTGAAAATATATTAATTTATATTTGTCAAGCAAATAAAAAATAAATAGGTACGCCCGCCATGATTTCTAGCTCGAAATTAACACACAAAACCCTAATAAAATAATCTCACAACGATAATTTCCTAACATAACAAACATAAACAATAACAATCCTTAGAAATATAATGATTACGTATATATTAATAAAACAATAACTCCAAATGATCCCATATTAAAAGAAGCGGTTATCCAATTTTTAATTCAATCAAATCGGTAGCAGTATAGCAACCAAAAATAGTTCGAGAGGGAAAGTATAATTTGCATATAACAATGCGACACCTGTTAGGCCGGCACTGTGGGCCGTGGGCGTGTGTCACAATGGCACTCACTTCATTCAAAATAACAGTTGCAGTGTAAATGAACCTTTTTTATGATAAGCCGGCAAGGTCACCCCGCTATCATCTGGTTGCTGTGACCTTCAATTGTGATGGGCAATTGTATGATGTATTGTGGTTTCATCTTGGTTGCAGGTTCAATATTGTAGTAGGTACGGGATGTATTAAATGAGGTGAAAGAAAATTTTGATTAAAATATTTTTTTTCCTACACACAGCAGGGTAATCTAGGGTCTTAACACTCCGTTTTCCATATTCCGCTGAATTCAGAAGGCATTACGTATTGAGTAGCGAAACTCAACGCCGCGCCCTGCCTCGACATGAAATCGAAGAAATGAAAATATAAAATATTTTGTGTAAAGGGGACTGATACCTAGTGGGTTTGATCCCCACTCGAGGAATATAAAATATTTACATTTTCCACGAGTGGGGATCAAACCCACAACCAGTCCTATTCACACTAACACACTTGTGCACTTGCGCCACGACTGGCCTGGAACACTTAACTTAACTTTTTTAATTTCTGCACAGATTACATAAATGCATAAATAATTAATTAATTTGTACTGTTAATTCTAAATATAATGTCTATTTTTCATTTAGCCTTAATATAAAAAATAGGAAAGCCATTAAAATTATTATAAGAATATTAAATTTTAAAATCAAATTGGCCATACCATTTTTCTATAATTCAACTCAAGTCTACATACTCCATATACCTACTACGTAAACACTATGTGGAACGCATCTGTGTAAACCAAAGTTAGAGGACGTACCTTTATATGCTCATGCGACTAGAATGTGAAATAATTATATTCTAGTAAAAATGCATGGAGTCGGTTATTTATAAATAATAACTTTCACTTAATTATTGGTTACAGCTTTTGTATGAATTTTCGTTATATTTTCATAATTTGTTATGTCTGTTTTCAATGTTTTTTATAGCGTCACGCTGTATGTCACACCAGCGTAGGCAGAGGGAACCTAATGTTCAGACAAACCGTACCTCATTTTCCACTGAATTCTGGAGGCATTGCGTGTTGAGTGGCTAAACTCAACGCTACGCTTTGCCTCGACACTAGAGCGAAGCGAATGGAAATATGAAACGTTTCATTTCCTCGAGTGGGAATCGAACTCACAGCTTGTTGCGTTTACGAACTGGCCTCAATGATTATGTAATTAATATGGTTATTTAAAATACAGTTCTTACTGAGCGTATGTTTAAAAATTCTCATCATGGACCCCCTTAAACTTTTACTAGTCGAGAAAAGTACTCTACTAATAGAAAAGTTAAAACTCCTGTTATTCCAAAATGTTATCCTACTAATTTATAATTTCTCAAAAATCTCAAGTTCACGATGATTTTCTCTTTTCACGTTTTGGTAGGTTTCCATAACAGTCTTGAGTTTCTAAATGACCTTCAATACTCAAATATTGTTAGAATATCTGTTTACGTAATTTAAAAGATAAAATAACTTCTAAATTACGGACAACTAAAACAGTACTCTCCATTTTTATTTTTAGTACTTACATTTACATAATATATTAGGATATATATATTAGGATATAATATATTAGGATTTACTTGCTTATTATAACCTAAATCATAAAAATGTATAGATAGACCGTTTTCAGATACACTTGAGAATTTTTTTGCTATTTGTACACAATACAATTTTCAGTCTACATTGCATTGTGAATTTAATTAAAATTGCATCCATCTTAGAATTACAAACAGCTAAATCCTTTCAGCATCTTTTTCAAATATAATTTACAGGCGAAAGTGATAGTTACAAGATTCGATCTACGTAGTGTTGTGATGCAATCACAAAAAAAACTATTTACAGCTAATTAAATCTACCCACGTAGAGTGGCGCAAGTGGCACGCCTCCGCGCCGACGCTTAGATCATTTTAATTAAGCAACTAATACTATATTTTTCTTTTTAAAATAGATTTTATTTTACGTATTTACTTTTATATAACACAGTAAGTATTAGTTTTGTATAATAAAGTTATATTTTGCAATGCAATTACAATTTTAATTTTAACTGCATTAATGATGTTTTATTGATTGAACAACTGAAAATGGTATAGCGTACCTTGCTGGTACTGGATGCGTTAGAAGCTAGGATTGTTAACTTTGCAACTAAAATGAGAAATTCTAATATAAGGCTAACAGAAATCGCTAAAAAAATTATATTTATTTAAGAGAAGATAAATATAAGATTTTTGGCACGAACAAGAAATATTAAATTGTTTTTGATTTATAGTTTATGAATCTAAATATATTCTTCTTCATAGCCAACGTCCAGACTTCACGTCCACCTAACATCCAGCTAGACCAGCGGTGTCCACGAGCCGAGCTGCGTGCGCGTAACGAGCGCTCGTCAACACCTACCGATAGCATCGCTATGACTGGCTGGAAATTATTCCGAATCGTAATTACGACGATTATTCACGGCCGGCCGGGGGCGGCAGCCATTTTTCAACAGTCACCGTTCTTAATTATGAGCCTCGCTGGACGGCTGTCGAAGCTTTGAGCCGCGCCGTCACCTCGGGCCGGCGGTGGTGCCTGGTGAGCTTAGTCTTGAGATATCCTATAACTGTTCACATTTACTAGATACGAATTCCAATTTCCTCGAAGAAATGTATGACGAGAGACTCAAATTTAAGTTTCTTAATTAATTTATTTCATTATAACATCTCCTTAAATAGAAACAAACCAAACCAAATAAATATTAAGCATTTAACAATCATAAGCGTCTATACAATTCAAACATTTCTATTGTGACTTAAGTTCGAGAATATCGAAAGGTTTTAAAATACTCCACTACAGACAACTCCACACGAGAGCTCGACTAGTGTTTATTTATCATTTTTGAAGATTTAGAGAAGACAGATGGAATGCTGCTTTTTTTTCTCATTCAAGGATGATGTGTGAAGTAGGAAAAATGTATATAGAAAATAACTATTACAATTTACGAGGCTTAAATTGATTCACGACTGGTGCAATTTTATGCAAGTCAACGCACACTCTTTTATTAAAATGTAGTCATCTCTTACTAATAAAAGTAGGATAGCAAGCATGATTAAAATTACTACCATGCTAGTTCGAGAAACGACTTCTAGATAATAATTGAAATCGGCGTTTGGTCACGACTGTAGTACCTATGTACAATCGTGTGGATAGTCCTTGACTTTTTAATTAGAAGAAAAATATATATGACAAAAACATAATAACAGACAAACACACAACCTGTCATGATTGTGTGGTAAGTTGTGTGTAAACGCGTCAGATTGTGAATTCGAGTCCCAGTCCAAGAAATGGAATGTTTTATATTTTCTTATTCTTCGCTCTGGCGTCTGGCATCGAGGCAAAGCGCGGCGGTTAGTTCCGTCACTCAACACGCCAACTTCCAGAATTCAGGGGTAAGTAGGGAGCGGAATGTCTTAATACTAGGTTCCCTCTGCCTACTCTGCTACATACGGGATACAGCGTGAAGCTGAAAAAAAAATTGAAGAAACTAAAGACTTTTGAGTGCAAGTGTACACAGCATATCCCGGGCGTGCTGACGCCGGCGCGTCTAATCGCCGTTTATTGGAGAAAACCGATTACTGACTGCGGCCAAAACCGTTTCGACATGTCACCAATGGGATTGACGAATTTAACTGGGCCAAAGGCCGTTACTTTAATTAAATACCTACCCTCTTATTTTGCTTAAGATTTTAAGCTATTTACTTTATAGGAAATTATCTACCAACCCAGAAATTAGGCACAAGATTTTTAAAAATAACGCTTATTTCATAAATATAAAATTATAATTAAACATGAAGATAAAATAATTATTAAAAGTTAATGAATTTTCAAATAGGTATAAAATTACCTATTACTCCAGTTTCAAACTAATTTAAGGAAGAAAGGCGTACAAAATGCAGCATCATATATTAACTTCCAAGAACCAACCACCACCACCAAGGTTTACATTCAATTTATCCCAAAAATAGACTAAAGCAAGATTAATATTAGCTAAGTTAATTAATAAATTGCCTTACGCACACAAAATGATAACGCAACGGGCCGTACCTGCCAGGCGTGTTGCGTGACGGGCGCTTTCTCGTGAAAACTACAAAAAGTAAATTATATCGATGGAATCGATCGCTTGATTGATGGTGAGTGAGCATATTTTAATTTATTTCAAGAATCCGGCCGTCTAAGGTCAGGACGTATGTAGGTATGTATGCAATAGGTTCTTTATAATTAAATGCCTTTGATTGGCATTTATAGAAAGTCTTCGAAATAAACATATTGGTGCTTTAAAAAATAGTTAATAATTAAAATGTACATATCTTATAACATATACAAAAAATGTGTATTATTAGTGTGAACTAAATACCGTACCTGGATAAAGGTAAACTTAGTGTTAAGACACTACATTCCAACTCTGCCTACAAGAGCAGAGAAATGAAAATAATTTAAATATAATCATTCCTTCGAGTTTGGATCAGGTGATCAGTCTCACGCCACAATAGTATATTGTTCTATGCATTTAAATAATATAATATAGTAGAAGTATTAACGTCAAATTCCTTATAATATGTTGCTTTGTTTGTTTTAAATTGAATGCATAATTATATAGTATATTTAAAGTAACAGAAAAAAAATTCAAGTGCGTTAATGTTTATATGAAATTTATCATATACTTATTATAAAATTTTATAAATTATATGCTAAGCATCAAGAATTCGCACAAAAGGGAAATGTCTTTAGACTAGGTTCTCTCTAACCTGCTGTGTGCGGGAAACAGAGTGACACTAAAAAATTTTTTTGAAACAAACATATTATGCTTACGGAACCCAAATAAAAGTAAAACAACGGTGGACCCGCGAGGTTTTTTCAAAACAATTTTGGCTCAGGTGTCGGCGGTCTATTAATATTAATTGACGTTTGTGAAATTTTGCGTCTAACATTTGATTATGTACGTAGAACAATGACGTTGCATTCTTACTAACATTAGTATTCGCGTTTTTCTACAAAAAAATTGTTCACTTCTACATGAAAGAAAAATGAAAGAAATTATATCTTTGTTATCAGTAATCTGTCTACAATACAATGAAAAATATTATAGCTTTATCCTGTATCCTAAAGAAGAGTAGGCATATAGTAGGGCAAGCCTGTCATTCCCGGCAGGTTGAGCTAAGTTCAAAATACTAGATTTTTAGTGGTAGGCACTAATCTAGAATCAATACTTTAACAAAAGTAATAAAAAGAATGTTGTCATGTAATATGTATAGGTACTGTATTAGTGACCGGTAACAATAGTACGAATTATTAAAATTAGTATTTTTGTAAAATACTAACTTTATTAATACACGAGCACTTCGCTCGCGGCTTCGCCTACCTTTACTTCAAAAGAAAAGTTTCAGTTAATTAAATAAATGGTATAACTTTTTTATTTATAAATCGGTTGAAATACTGAAGGTTAAGGGATGCTTAATAATATAAGATAGTGAATGCTGCAATTAACTGGTACATCGTTTCTGAGATTAGAGTGAGCAAACGCACAAGCAAACTGACAAAAAATTTAGAAATCATTATCTTTGGTTCCATTACGTTATTAAATGCCACCAATAATATTTTTCTCTTATAGATCTTCCATGTACCTACAGAAACCGATCCGTTACAATTATTGTAAGTACCTATAAATTAATGATGTACCTACTTGTGCTTAACGCTGCACCAATGTCCTCCATAGCTTAGAAATTTTAATGAAAATCAAACAAATTTATATAATAATTAACGCGGCCGCATAAATCTATCAAAATGAAAATATTATAATTAATTAGAATACAACTAACATTAAATAAATATCATAATATAATTGAGGATATGAATATGACACAAATATCCAATATATAGGATTCATTATGAATCAACATATTGAACTAGAATGTGTTTTAAATTAATTATAAAGTCAATTTATTTGATTTATATAGAAATATTAGATTTAATATTATAAATATGAAGATGTTACCTAATAAGATGGTATTGTGACCTTAAGTGTGTTAATGGCCTTAACATTTAAATAGCGGATTTAGTAAACAGGTTACATAATAAACTTTAGCTTATTTCGAATATTAAATAAATACTTAATGATTTAAGGTAGCTTTAAGCTTTTAAAACGTTCCATTGAATATAATTTATAATCATTTTCGATGTTAATGTTTTTCTTATATTTTGTAGAGTAGATACATATTATGACTACTTTCCTTTTTTCTCTCCCGAAGATTTTAAATAAGAGGATTAATCGAAATGTTAATTATTTTTTCTTAATTAAATTGAATCATATTCATAAAGGCCACTCCATTTAATAACTAATTTATAATAACATACAAATCTGTACGTTTATTTCAACTTAAGGAAAAAAAAACAAAATACTAAAACTGTTCTTCGCTCTTCTAGTTAAAAGCGTAAATCGAAGCCGAGTAGCGAAGCGTGCGTGTCATTAACATTCTAATTTTAAATGAACCAATGAGCCCTTGTTTTAATTGAGTTATGGCGGTGTTACCTGTGCTTGTAGTTTATAGTTAATATTTCTTGTCAGCGCGCTTTCCTTATCTAATGAATCATTTAAAATATGATGTGCTGTTAAATTTAAATATGTTGATTTTATCTATTTGTTATAGTCGCAAGTTAATTTATGGTGGGGATATCGTAGTAACTATATACATAAATTAAACCACAAATTAATATGTATTAATTGCTCGTATTTGTGTTTTATTATGTGTTAATACTTTTGTAAAGTATATTTTAATGTCTAATGTACGCTGTATTCCGCACATAGCCTACTCTAGGCAGACGGCCTAGTGTTAAGACACTCCGCTCAACACTTCTCGCAGAGTTCTAGAGGCATTGCGTATGGATTGGCGGCAGTCCTCGCCGTGCTTTGCCTCGACACGAGAGCGAAGTAATGAAAACATTCACATTTCATTTACCCCGAGTGGGAGTCGAACCCACAACCTATCGCGATTCGTATCGTAAATAAAATAGCGGAACTTCACTAATTATTTATGTTTTTACAAATATGTGTGTACAGAAATTTCTTTAATAGAGAGAGGAAAAGAGCTGGTAAATCATATAATTCCTATAGGTACCTATATTATACTTATTATTAAGATTAAGATAATAAATATAATATAGAATACCTATTTATTCATTATACAACCACATACTGTGTATTTAATGTACAGACGGCACGACATATTAGTTGCAGCTAGTGGTTAATATAGCAGGTTACATATTCTATTGAAACAATGCGTTCTCACGAGGTAATGCACGTTTATTTTGGACGTAGTACGTCCACGTAATAGTATAATGATGTTCTGTTTCTTTGTGCGCCAAGTACTTACCTCACCTTCCCACGGAACTAGACCCCATATGTGAGAAATATCAATATATCGAATATTTTCATATTTTATTTATTTTGTTATATCTGTGATAGTATTTGTTTTTTTTTTCTTTTTTGTTCTTATGTGTCTATTGAGGCCGTCGTGGCGCATGCAACATGTGGGGAACGGAGTGTTTTAACACTAGGTTCTCTCTGCCTATTCTGCAATGACAGCCGAAGCTAAGAAAAAAAAAATATTTGGGTTATGTAAGGTGGCATATAACTGTAATATATCTCTATGACGTCCACTTCCGTGTCATTCTGCTCAATTATATTACGAAAGCAATTATTTTCAAAATCAACATCACCCAAAGAGAAATTAAACTTGATTTTCATCACGGTCAATAGTCACCCAGCAAATTACAATAATTTTTTTAGCTTAGAAAACATTTTCATTTTATATTCACAAAAATTTTCCTTAAAAAATAAACCTTTAACATTTGCATGTACTAAAAGAGACGTCATTTAATAAATCACCGGGTGAAATATTGGTGGACGGTCGAATGGCGACCTCGCTTCCGAAACCCATCAGAGACGGGCAGCAGAAACAAAAAGGCGCTGCCGCCGGTGCACTTCCGATTGCACTGCCACGCTGCCACCACCACCACTGAAAAATTACTGATTTAATACATTGTGAAGGTTCCGTGTAATGAATGTAATCACATTTCGATGTTTTTCCTTAATTTCAAAATAACAAAAGGTTGCGATAGCTTCTTGTATAATTTACAATCGATTAATGTTTTTATTTATTTTCCAGTATTCTTTTGTTTTAGAAAGAATAGGAAATTTAGTCTTATAGTTACAAATTTTAAATTATACTCCTGCAGTTTGGACGATTCTAACTAGATCATATTAAGTTATTTTAAATAACTTAAGACCTTAATAAATGTAAGGCTTGTTTTCATGGCATTTCATCAATTTCATCAGTCTCTTGAACCTAATAATTAATCTAAATAATTATAAATCTTCATATAGATATATAAAATCTGTGTCCCTATAAAAATATAAACTATTAAAAATTAACTTGACTTACACGGACAAATCTGTACGTCACGGTGTGTTTTGGAGGATAATAATCTTTGCTTAATGTTGCCAAATGCGTCATGCAAGTGTACATTAAGACCTGGCATTGCCATTTCATATTGAATACTTTTTATTAAAGAATACAGACGACGATAACCATAACAAATGATTTCAATTTGTCACTGTACCATCCCATACAATCCGAAAAACACCTAATGAGTTAGCTGACGAGTTTCGCCGGCAATAAATGCACTAATTTCGCTTAAAAATAACAAAATAAACCTAAGCGATGTCCTTAAAACCTTCTCAGAAGATGACGCATTAAGTTTTAGTAAAAAAAAATCACAATTATAACTTTGTTGTTGAAATGTTGGGTCGTTCGTGGAATAAAACGGGGAGCTTTCTTTTGTTTTCGCCGAGCTCACGGGGCGCGCTAAATCAACTAGCCGACCGACTATATTTGTTTTCTCTAGCGTTGTAAACATGTGTTTTGACATTACACTTTTGTCTAAACATTTTTTTTATTAGAAATTTCTTTATGAAAGCGTATTGCTGGTTTTAAATCAACGGGAAACAATCGGGCGTCGACAAGTGGCGACGTCTTTTAAATAGTTAAATGGGAAAAACAGCCGCATGTTCGTAAATAAATGTATTGATAGAGCAGCCCATCACTAGCTGTTACGTATAATAGCAAACAGTTGAAGATAATTACTTTAAATATCTTTATTAATATACTATAATGTTTATTTTTATTAGGGTTTTCATGCTTTGCTATTTAATTTTTGAAGGTAAAAAAAAAAGGTTGAAATTGTAAATACATTTTATCTATTTTTTAAAGGCCGTCTTGACTCAGTGGCACAAACGTGTGTCTGTAAGTGCAGCAGTTGTCGGTTCGATTCCTACTTTTTGCAATGAATACAACACGCAATGCCTCATCCGGTGGAAAGTGGGAAAACGGCCAACTCTGCCAACCTCCGCCAACTCTGCTATACTTTACTTGCTCTTTAAAATTTATACGATTATTACTTTGCTTATAAAAGATGTATTTAAAAAGGTTAACACATTCTAATCTCTATAAATTATATTTATCTGTAGGCTGGTGCTAAAAGGCAAAATTACGATTTTACTGCGAAAGAAATTATATTGGTTAATGAAATAAGTGAACCAATATTATGGTGTGCTCAAAAGTATTAAATTGGTTTCCTACATTTATAATATAACTAGCGACCCGCCCGCGGCTTCGCCCACGTGAACTACGTTATTATTAATTTCTGTCTTTATGAGTACCTACGTCCTATAAGTGACGTCCATGCAAAATTTGAGACTCCTAGCATTTGTAGTAACGAAGTTTCATACAAACTTTCAACCCCAAAAACAACCCCTTAGAAGTCGAATATTGCAAATTCCCGTCTTAGCGAGCACCTACGTCCTATAAGTAACTCATATGCAAAATTTCAGATTCCCTAGCACTTGTAGTTTCTGAGATTTCGTGATGAGTGAGTAACCTTTCGATTCTATATATATAGATTAGTAATTTATTCATTTTCATAGTTTTACGGACAGAACAGAGGGAATACTGAACACGTCACTGAAGCTCTCTACACTTCCGCCATTTGCGTTCATTGTCAATTAAATAATGATTATTTAAATTAAATAATTAAAAAGTGGCATTCAGGGCGCAGTGGGCCAGTATCTGATGTGGTAAACGAACTGATTATAACTTGGACTCCCACTCGGGAGATTGGATTAAACTTGCAGCTTCATAAAAACAGAACACACTGTATCTTTTGACGTCATATTCCACTGTTAACATAAACTAGAATCAAACCTATAATTACTTATCACACATTGGCCATATGACACATTGGCCACATCCCCCAACATTTAAGTATATATCGAATCCAACATTGTAACATATGAATAAATACTAAGGACTAATGTCCAGTAAGGGTTTTTTAACAGTCAGCTATAACAATCCTGGTTACTTTTAATGTCCCCCAATTACAGTCTTGACTCGTTTTAACGATTTCTTCGAGGCTTAACTATTCCAATTTTATGTTTGCCGGACGCGATGCGAAATGCCTCGTGTTAATGCTTTTCAAATAAATATTGAAAGCATAATTATATAAATACTAGTCTTTTCGTTTTAGTGCCTATAAAAAACAATTTAAATTTAACACTCTCCGCTTAAAAATATATATTTTACGCGAAAAACAAGCTTTATGAACTTAGATACTACTTATAGAATAAAGATTTATTTTAAACTAAATTATATATATTTTTTCTATTTTCGTGTATGTGAGTTGGTTATAAAATCCACGCAAACGAAGTTGCGGGTGACAACTAGTCACGAATAAAATGATACAGATTTGCCATATTTATATATTTGATAAATTTGAATAAATTAGTTAAGTTATAGGCATAGCATACTATGGCAAAATTATAACTAATTTTTTTTTAAATTCTCACTTATTTCAGATCAGCCAGATCGCAATCCGCTAAACTTTTGTCTCGTCCGTGGCAACTTACGAATTTTATTGTCTATGGCTTAAAATGATATACGACGGCTCTTAACTGGAGAATCATAAAATATTTTCTGTTTGTGAAATATTTCTGAAGCAATAAAGCAATAATTCACTACGGGACTGCTGGGAAGATGGCCAGCTTTATTTGCCGTCATAAACGTACTGTTGATGGGTACTTTTTTGCTGGTTGCGCCGTGGAGGCAGCGCATGCGCTTGCACATAAAACTTGCCTTTATCATTACCGAGATTAGATATCTCTTATTGTTAACGTAGGCTCCGGATATTTTTATACATATAGCTCGTTTTATATATCGCTAAAAGGATACATGTAATTTTTTTGCTTAACATTAGTATTGTGAAGTTCATTAGTTATTTTTTTTTCGTTCAAAATTATTTTCATATGTCCTTTTCCAAGGGAGACAGAAACAACATTAAAAAAAAACATGGAAAATATTACGATTATTTTTTGTATTATTCTAGATAGCCCACGGCCTACTCAACCTACGCCTTAACTTTATTTGAATAATTTTACAAAATTTACAACTAACATTACAGTGGGGGCAAATCCCTCAAACTGAGTACTTTTTAAATACAAATCTGTACGACGCTATTTAAAGAACTATTTAAATGTTATCTTATATCTCTTCATATATCTTTTATCTCCAGCCTGGTCAAAGTGTCGGCATTTTACACTTCTCTCGTGAAACTTTGGAGTGTCGACGGGGGGTTCCATTAGTCAAAGTGATTAGTTCTCGACGCGTTACGTTTCAATGAGATGAATAATCACCGGTTACAGTGACAAATGTGCGCGCGCGCACCTGTGGAGGGAGATGCTCCTCTTTCAAGAGGCCGCCCCATCACTCAGCATCACTCTATGTAACGGATGAAGATGTATATGTTTATCAATATTAATGTAGCCTGTTATTTTTGAAATTAGATATAATATGTTATTGTATTAAAATTCTAAGTTAAGGTAATTTTATTAGCATGTCATTATTTATTATTTGATATTTCTGTCATTTATTTTTAAATCATTTATGAAATTAATTAAAACGATTTTTTTTCATATTTTTTCAATATTTCAATATTTTGTAACATAAATAAATAAATAATGTGTAAATTACAATGTATAATAGGAATATCCATTATAATATATGTAGGTAATAACCTATATTATTCATTATATAATGAATTTAAAATATTTCCACTGTAAAATATTATTATTTTAATGCTAAAACAATATATTGTGTTATCTGTAATGGTCAATATTATCGCTCGCTGCCCCCAAAAGGATCAATTGCAATAACTATTCAGTGTCACCCCTTTTCTTCGCCATTTTTATTATTATTTGATTTTTGTGAAAATGAAATCGATATTTTTACACTACTGTCATATCGGTATATTAACATCGATATATTTCATATTGCTGTGATTGAACATTGATTGAGTTCTTTGAGTTACGCCGCCGTCCATAGTAAGATTTACAGCTGACGTTATAGCTGCAGTAGCTATGCCATATGACCGAGATGCATGAGGCAAGCGATAATAGTAAGTCAACGCTATAAAAGTTATTTAAAATCAAATAGGGAAAAATATACATATATTATATAGTAATACCTAGTAAATAATTGCATACTCTACCTATATTATTACATTTTCAGCTCATATGTATGCATGTAGGTTTCAAAGAAATAGAAACGTATAGATTCTGTATAGGTAATTTTTGAGAAATTTATCATATGATCTTTTTAAGACTAGAAGCTTTTAAGATCTTAAATATTTTCGAAATATTAAAAAAAATCATCTATATCAGTATTCCAAGAATCTACTATAAAATTATGTAACCATGAGGATATTATAAAACAGACATAGACATTACATAGATAGAATATAATTGTGTTTAAAGGACATAAGTCACTCTAGAACTACGAAGACGGCACCACACCGGCTTCATAAATCAAAACATTCGTGCCTCGATTAATCAAACTTGGAGGATATCTCAGGTTTAACTCTAACACCTGTCAGGTATTCGTAATTAGGATGCTGTGTTATAATTTTTCAAACCTAAAATCTTGAAATCACCTTGTTTGTGTACATCTTTTTATCTCCAACTCAATCGTTAAAAAAAATCAGGCAGAGGGAACCTAGTGTTAAGACACTCTATTCCCCACTTTCTGCCGAATTCTGGCAGCATTGCGTGTTGAGTAGCAGAACTCAACGCCGCGCTTGGCCTCGACACCAGAGCGAACAAATGGAAATATAAACGTAAATAAATATTTCACTTCCTTAAGTGGGGATCGAACCCACAACCGTCGTTACAGTCACACCATTGTGCCGCTAAGCCACGACGGCCTCAATCGTTTTAGTAACTTATACCTATAGAATTATTTAACATACAAATAAACAATTAATAGATCTAATATACATTTTTGTGCCCATAATTACCTGCCTTCCAAATCATTAGATTTACAATTGAAGTATGCAGACTGCGGTTGCCGCGGTGACCGGCCGCATGCCACACAACACGATGATGCTGCGTTTTTACGTGCCGGTCTCATTTGTAAACTGTTTTATACCTTTTTTATATCTATAAATATTTTTACGATACATTCCTCACTGCCATTCGATCGTAATCAGATTAATATTCATCATGGGCTCGCGCTGCGATATAAATGTAAATGAAAATAAAAGTGATCTTACGCCATCTTGCGAATGAGCTGTCAAATTAATTAGAAAATGGCGCGAGGTCACGTTGTTAATTTTCATAGTTATGTTTATGATATATTTTATTTTACAAAAACGCTTAAAAATTTAAATAAAAATGTTAATAATATTTTTTTTTAATATGTTGTACCTACTTTTCATTTTTTTATATATTCGTATGAATCACAGACATAAAACTAAAGCTTTAACTAGTAAATACAGCAAAAAGCCAATTTGTACGAACTAATATTTTTCGAAAAACCACAATTTTATTATGAATTAACATGTTTATATTGAAACTCATTTCGTCCGTGGTTTCATCGGTTTTTTTTCGCCTTAAATGCAGTATAGACGTCCGTATGGCTGCATTATACAGTATATTATTCTTTAAAAAATATTTTATCTCAACTCAGGTCCGTACAGGCTGGATGTCAAAGATATGACGTGTTAGATTGATTATCGAATGGATGTTAAAATACGTTTTACGACTTCGAGACGCGCTTTCTGTGTGTAGCAGATTCGTTTGTGGTACCTATTAATATTGGTTAAGCCCGGCTTAATACCTTGAAGTTTTTAGTTTAAAAATATTTAATTATGGTAACACTAATACCTACAGATAATTAAAGTTACTGTTAATTTCATATTTATAACCAAATTTTAATCTTTATATAATAAATTTCAATATAATAACTCAATTCTCTTTCCAAAATATTATAGAATTTTATTTTTTAATTAATACCCATAAAATAATCGGAATTGAATGGTTTATGCTTTTTACAAGTAGGTATTATATAGGTGCTCAGAAACATCAACGCAGAAAGGCATAAAATAATAATTTACAACTAATAAAACATTTATTCCAAATAGTAAATAATATAGCAGATTATTATTTATTATCTATAAGCTTCAATCAACAACATTGAGGCCGTCGTGATGCCGCGGTAGATTGTAAACGCGGTGGCTGTGGGTTCGATTTCCATTCGGGAAAATTATTCTAATCCGTTCTGCAAGAGAAAGCAGATTGTTGAAGATGGTACCTACACGCAATATTTCGAAAAATTTATGGAAAATTTGGATATTGAAGTGAAGCAAGGGAAACTCATGCAGCTAAAAATATATGTATATAAAAGAATAAAAAATATATACATATATATATTTGACATTGTCATATGTCATAACAAATAACAGTTCAACGCACCCGCAGCAAGCCGTGACGCCTAAAAATTCATATCGTATTAGTCACAGTAAAGTAAAGGATTTTAAAAATAAATTAAGTATTTTAATTTTTAACAAATTTAAAGAAGAATAAATAATTACGTAAATTACATTTCAATAGATAATAGATTTATAAAGCTATATCTGAAAACTGTATAATATTTATTATAGTACGTATATCGGTGCGGAATCCATCTATATTTTTTTTATACATTTTTAAAATGTTTTCTAATGGCACGGGTTCTGGTCCCGCTACGTATTTTTTTTACATGTTCCCTAAAAATATCTTTATATTATATTTATACATTTGATTTTTTTTTTAAATCCGAGGTTCAATTTCTATATCACATACAGAGATGTTATATAAAAACGAAAGAAGAAAATATAAGCAAACATATATGAAAATTAAAATGCAAATTTATGTGTGAAATTATTTAAATATCAAAGTACGGTCGTTGACGATCATCATTATACTAAATAACTGTAAAATACATTAACAAATATCATGGTCAAATCGGAAACGGAAGTTCCCTTTTGATTGGGGAGAGCATGCGCGCGCGCACACCGTTTCCTGTACCTACTGCGATTTAGTTAACTGTGTTAAGTATATAACCACAGGTTTTTAAATTTCAATATGGATATGTTATTTCATTTATACGAAAAAAAAATTGGAAGAAATTATTTAACTTGTCTTTAAAATTTTGCAGAAATAAGCCGTTGTATTTTCTACCTCTGAGCTATCTAGCAGGGACACAATTATGTAGGTTGGAAAACTACTTGCTACTGCAAAAAAAAATCCTATCATTAGATTCTCTCCTTGTACACTTTGAAATGGCAGCTACATCTGCAATGCAAGACTTGGCTGAATGGTCTAATATTATGTTTAGCCCCTTGACGTTCATTTACCTATAATATCATACCTGCATATTTTAATATTAATCTTTTATCCAAACTCTATGTAAAAATGTTGAACCCAACTACATTTGATCAAAAGATGTTTACAGTCGCAAGTAGATACGTGAAAACAATATATAAAATGAATATCTAATTGTATAAAAACTGAACTATCCATTACTCAAATTCACATCTGGTTAGCCGAAATAAATAAGGTATCCATCTTCCACCGGAAGATTAATTTATATAATCAGCATTGAACAAACTCGGGCAAACACAAGCCAGGGTCCACGGAAGCGGTGCCCTAATGACACGTTCTAAGCCGACCACGCGCGAGGCATCCCACAATTTACCTGTTACGAATTAGACGCAACCCATCATTTAAGTATCGGTAGCTAGCGTGCATCGTTATAGTAATTTGATTTCTTTCACGAATTGTAGGGCGCCATTTGGCCGCTAATAGGGCCGTTAGGGCTCATCATAAAACACAATTTCCCCTAAATTTGTAAAAAGACAACACCCGTAACTCGACATGAGCTAAGCGGATCTGACGTGAGCTTCGTGCAATTGCTCATTTCTTATTATGATAATTTGCGGCTTTTAACTCTTGTAATACGTGAGAGCTGTTCTTATGAGAGTCTACTCGTAACAAAGTTAACGTAACGAGATGTATTGCAAGGTTGGTACTTATGAAAATTATGGTCTGTCGAAGAATTAGTTTTGGAAGTGTAATGAAGAGTTCTGGCGGAGCGTTGCGTTGGCGTGTACCGTAAAGTTTAATTATTAATGCCGCCTGTCCTCTTCACATATACGAGACAGGCCATAATTAACAATAGCGTTTTAATTATACAAATTCTAGATGATTCATAATGTGTTACATAGATATTGGATGTGTCTGAAGATATCCAGTTATTAAAGAGTCAGACGAAATGCAAGTACCAAAGACAATACTTGTAAGATCCTACAACATTATGAAGCATATTTTGAAATTTGTACTTCATTTTACAATAAAATATTGATGCTATTCTCAAACTATTTTTCTTTAATATTTTCATTTCTTCACTCTGGCACCAAGGCAAAAAGCCCAACGTCGAGTTCCGGCACTCAACACGCAAGGCCTCGAAAAATTCGGCCAGAAGTGAGGGACGAAATATCTTTTCACTAGGTAAATTCTGCCGACCCTGCTCTGTGCGGGATACAGTATGAAGCTGATTTGTTTTTATTTTATTTTCTGAAGCTAACTTTTGCTTACCACCAAATTACCAGAAAACGAAGGCATAGCACACACACAAAGAATACAACAAATATGTGGTCATTTAACAAGAAACAATCTGTGCAATGTAGACAGAGTGTCTCGTGTCGATACATGAGGCAGGTAGGCATGAATGGCGGCGCCCCGCTGGCCGTGAGTTATGCGCCGGGCTCCCGGGGCGCGGCCGCTGCCTTCACACCTCCGCCCGCGTGTGGTCCCAGCTTTACGGCTGTGGCTGCTGCGCGCGCGCACTGCTTTATGTAATAGTGCACCAGAATTATGTTAAACAATTTTTTTTTAATTTTATTTAATGTAAATTTGTCATTTTGCAGTATTAAAAATAATATATTTTCATGGAATACTACGAATAATCGTGACTTCAATCAGCCTCGATGTTGCTTGTCATTACATGAACTTAAGTTTCCGCTTTTTATTTTAATATTCTTAAAAAAAGTTCTCAATATTTCAAATTATCTAGATAGATAGAGAAAACATAATTTTGCGGCACTCCGTTCTCATTGTGAATTTATTAAAGAAGAGTGAGTGGTAAGAGAGGCAGGGGACCTCAGTTGACTTACGAAAACACAGTACTGATGATAATGTAGGAATGTCACGTAAAAATCATGATGACCATCCGTAGGGAATGTTTAAGGAGGTTAATGGTCAGTGGACGAGGAAAAGAGGTGTACAGAGATCTTAGCGTTTTGCGCTCCATTCTCTCTTGCGCTTCCCCACTAGGGAAATAGCGTGAAGCTATCAGTGATCCTTAAATTCACAATCATTGTGAATTATCATTACTACGCTGTCCACTGCTTAAAATGTATCATAATATGTATGTTCGTAAGTAAGGTACCTGCCTAATAAGGGCTGGGATCTAATTACATAACCCCAACCAAAGCCTCCTAAATCTCCCAACGTCACTGAAGTAGATGTCCTAAGCGCACGTATTACAATATTAGTCACATTAGTGTGCATACTTCACTTGAAAATTATTTTATACGTCCTACTTGTTACGGCCTGCCGGTATTCCTTCGAGATACGATAGCGGTCGGTCGCCGCCATTTTTATTGGACAGGAAGGAAATTCTAACGTTTAATATAATATATTGTAAGTAAAATGTTTTGAGCCATATTTATTTAAGCACCCGTGAGGTTGCAGGTTGCGTGTAGGTTGCATCTAGAAGCTGTTTTATATATCCTGCTTTTTTTATCGTATGATATACAATATGATAGGGTGGGTATTTTATATCATGAAAATGTTAAAAAGCTATTTTGTTTAGAAAGCCTTAACAGTGTTTCTAAGCCCTTAATTAGTACCTACCTACTAGTGGTTTTGTGGTCTATGTAGAATTTAATCTGATTGCAAAGAACATACTGGAAACAATCCACGATTAATTGATATCTTGACGTCAATAACAGAATGAGGAACGAAAAAGGAAATAACAAAACTTTTCTAAACTTTTTTTTATTAGGCTATTATTGGATATAACTTGTATAATTTATTAGCTATTTAATATGTGTATTGGATGATAATTTCACCGTCCAAAAACTTTGGGAAAAGTAGAGACCAGCAGAGTTGCCTTGCCTTATTGGGAAAGAATGTGCAAAAAATAAAAATTCCTTATGTATTTACAAGTAGATTTTAATAAAATGTTTTTACTTTATAAACGTAAAATATTATAGAAATAAACGTCTCGGTTTATTGTAATTTAATTTGTACGCTATATATTCTCATTATCGTCCAATATATTACCTACAAATAAATATGAAATATTTAAATTGAGTACACTTTTTATGACACAAAAACATACTTACATATTTATAGATTTATTACCTTGACCACATGCGTATACCTAAAAAGTCATCTAGAACTGAGAGTCAAAATTGATTTTAAACTGCCATTTCATTTTGAACTTTATATATAATATTTATAGAACCCACTACCATCTATGAACTGTTGGTCACTTGGCCTTAAGTCCGGTTATTTATAGCGTCCTACTGCCCGCAGAGATTTATGCAGCCACAGGAAATCACAGCAGCAATTCTTTTATCTTAACTGTGGATATTTTATTTGGTGCTTTACTGCTTTATAGGAATTTAAGGCTGGAAGTAAACATGCATTTATAGGAGAAATATCACCTCTTTAGAGCAGACTAGCATATTGCAAAAATAAATGGAAATAAAAAAGGTAAATTATAAGTGTGTTTACAATGAGAAAAACATATTAAAAGATGTTAGACATTAGAAAATTGTTAAAATTTACAAATCAAGTTATAATTTAAAAATACTTATATATTTTACATAAACTTTATAATACAGCGCTATTAAAAAATATTTACATTTTTAAAAACAAATTTTGTATTAAAATTGTATAAAAAATATAGCAAAATCTTAAATAAATGATAATATTTAATAACGCTAATATTTGTTACATCCATATAAGGCAGTGTTTTATTTAAATTAGAAGTGATCATAACCCATGCTCATCCCATACGTGCGCACGTAACCTAATGTACGGCGACCGCGCGGGGGCGTCGAGTGCGAAAGATTTATTAAATGGCTACTGTATTTACTTGGACTAAACAGCATAAGCTAAATTTATTTCACATTTTGTTTAATTATATATGTATAGTTACTTAGTAAATATTAAAAAAATCGAATAAAATCTTATGAAAGTAAAAAAAATACTACAACCGGGGAAAAATAGCAAATTAAACTTTAAACAATAATTGCTTTGGTTTTGTAAAGGATATTTGATATCACATTCCCATTCTCTTATCAAATTTATTTAGTCCTTAAAATATATAATAAACAAAAATGTTTTGTTCTTCCAAAATACTCGTATAACCACGCCAACAAAAACTCGACGTACGAACAACTCGGTGCAAGATTAAACTCGGTCCGTAGATCCCATTTGCAGATTCATTCTCTTAGATTAAGTTACAGCCAGCTACATTGTGGTATTTTCATAAGGACTTTATTAAACTCCTGCATATTACATAAGTCTGCCCACTCGCCCACGCTGCACGCAACGCGTCCTGCCCGCCGCATAAACTCGAATATTTACTGTTATATCAATTTATACAACTATTTTGGGTAAGTTATAAGTAAAAAACTTATTTTGACATATATATGTTTTACGCGTATCAGGTAACATTTTTGTTTGACCAAAATATTGGAGTATTTACTTAAATTTGTATTAAATCTTTAATTAGAATAGTCATTGTGACAATTTTGTTATCATTTTAATTTTATTAGTAAATAAATGGGTTATGGATGCGATCCCCATACGGTTGAGACTTTTTTAATTCCTCGGTCTAGTCGACAAAACGTCGTCGTATCGTTGAATTCCATCACTATCACTTTGTCTCGAAGGGTTGAGAGCGGTGAATATAGATTTGATTTTGACACTAAGTTCTCCTGTCCCTGGTGTATGTGTATGTAGGATAAATTGTAAAGATGATGATGAAAGAAAAAGTATATTAGCTCGGCACGGCACGTTCGGAAAATTATAGTAACAAAAAAAAAATATTATAAAAAATTATAAAGGCGTTTAAAAGAATTATATATTATTAATATTAACTCAAATTGTCAAAATAAATTAAGTTTATTGAAATAATCAATACGCATTTTTTTGTATTTAAAAATAAATGTTTTATAAGTTTAAGTACGTCGAGATAATCAAAGAAGACATAAAACGAACATCTTCCAATAGGTAGGTATATGAAACTGAAGAATCGTTATAGTTAACGCATAGGTACTTTAATCGAAATCTATCCAATATTTCTTATGGTAACATGTCACAAAGGAATGATAAAGATGGGTGCAAGTTTCACGTAAGCGCGGTAGGCTATAAGATATCATGTTGTGCTACCGGCCAGCGCAATCTGCTATTTAGACTGGTCTTCCACAAAATATTAAATAAACACTGCTTCACACTGTATCCCGCACTCAGCAGGTTAGGCGGGAACCTACTGTTAAGACACTTCGTTCCTTACTTTCCGCTTAATTCTTTTGAGGCATTGCGTGTCGGCATCAACGCCGGGCTTTTGCTTTGGTGCCAATAAGAAATTAAAATATTAATAAATAAAAAAATAATTTCCTCGAGTGCTGATCGAACCCACAACCATCGCGTTACAGTCACTTCTTGAGCCTCTGGGCCACGACGACCTCAAATAAACACAGCTCGTGTAATATTCATAAATTGCAAATATTTTCTCCTACAGCAAAAATTCTAAGGAATTTCTGTATCACAAGAGATATTTTAGAACAAAATTCTACACTTATATACAAAAAGCTAAACGTGTACACAAAGCTATGCTATCCCATACTATATTGCAGTGTATAACTGGTTTTAAACTGTATATTCCGCAGGAGATGCAATCTGGACGCTTACAAATCGCACCGAGCGACGTAGGCGCGATTGAGTTATTATATCTTCCTGTTAGGCTACTTGTTTTTGTGTTTTTATTAATTACCAGCTATAAATAATAAATATTTTATGTGGGGGTAACGCGAGACGAGCGCAGGTTCCCTTGAGATGCGGCTCAGATACTAGGACGGCTGTAGGTACAGTTATTATTCAACTTTTTACAATGATTGTTTTTATTGTTAACTCATTGTTATAAGTTGTAGGGAATGTATAGTTTTAATATGCGTATTGTTTTATGTTATAGGTCATATTATCGATAGATAATAATGAAGCCTAAGCTTAATATATGTTCTACGGCATATAATAGTTCTGCTTATTATATGTATTCTGATAGAAATATTTATTTACGCCTTTTTTCATAAATAAAAAGAAAAATGAAATCCAATTTTCGGGCCAGTCGTGGGGCATGTGCGCTCTGTTGTCAAATGAAAGTGCAGCGTTGAGTTCTGCCACTGAACACGTAATGTCTCTAGACTTCGGCGTAAAGTTGGGAGCGGAGTGTCTTAACACTAGGCTACTTTTACATATGGGATACACCTTGAAGCTTTAAACAATGAAATACTATTAATAAACTTTTTTTCTATATTCATGAATATATTAAATGTCTTCCAATAGACTTAAATAAAAAATATTAATAGCATTTCAATTTGCAAAAAAGAATATTCAGGTTTTAAGTGAACATCGAACAATCAACGTTAAAATGTCTTCGTTAAGAGACGTGACGCTGCAAGCGAAGGGTTAGTTACGCGAAGAATTTGTATGTAAGCTTAAATAACTTTCATTTTGATGGAAGTATTGTTTAAAAACAATATTTTTTTATTGTTTAATTAAATGATTTTTTTTTTTGGAAATCTCCCTGACTTTGCCTACTCACAATTAGATCCATAAACAGGTAATAAACACATAATAAAAAAAGTCTTATAAATAAGACTTACTTATAAATAAAACTTACTTGCGTGTTAAATCGCGGCACTCAGCGCCGTGTTTTGTCTTGTTACCAGTATTATTTTTATTTGCATAAAAATAATTTATTCCCCCGAACGGCAATCAAACCAAAAACCGTTGCGGTTACGGACGACCGCTGTGTCACTTAGCTTCGCTTTTCGGAAATATCATAGTAAAAAACAAATCTCTATCATACGCCAACGAAATATTTCACTCATATACCACTGTCACTTTATATCAATATCAAAGTCCATTGTTGAGATTTAAATGACCAAAGCCATTGCTTCATCCTTATACAATATGAAACACTATGAGTACAGTAAATACTTAATCTAGTTAACTAGTTATTTACGTTAAATTAGACGAATAATCGAAATTTCAGTCAATTATGCCCATTTCTTTTTCTACCGTATTTTAATAAAGAACGCGTTAACGATACAAAGTTAAAAATAATAACATCTAGTAACCTCATATTCCTGATATATTATAGATATGTTTGAGGATGAGGCCACTCCGTTTCTATTAATACAATTCGGTTTTCCACTTTCTACCAAATTGGAGGCATTGCGTATTGAGTGGCGGAACTTAACTCCGCGAGCCTCGTCACCAGAGCGAGGTTAATGAAAATCTATAGTCACACGCTTGTGCCCCTGGTCCCCGACAGGACTCGAGATAACTAAAATTATATGAGTAACTTTAAACTAAAATAACATAAAAAACAAGACATTTCCACAATACATTTATGTCACGACAAAATAGTAGTAAAACAGAAATACTTGTATCTGGTAACGTCGGGCCCGGCCGGGAGCGTCTCGAGGCGGCGAGCACACGTCGTTAATGTACCGATTATTTATTATCATTATGTGCCATTACCGTCGCTAATAGTCCGCTAATAGTCCGCGCCGCACAACGCCGAAATTATTATAATTATTCGGAAATTTGAAAGACGCGTGCCTCGAATATATTGTCACGAATGCTTCTCGGTATTTCATCTCGTTTCGTTTTGTTATCATTGTTATATTCGTCTTTAGGCTTTGCCAGAGGGATCCTAGTTACACTTCTCTTTTAATAAATTGAAATATATAATGTATAGATATGTATTTTTTTTTATTATCGACGCAATAACTATTCGAAAACATTAACAATTTTGTATTGTGACTTTTTTAAACAAGCTTTAGTTTCAACCCGCACTAAAAGATTTAATATCTGTGCCTGTCGGTTTTCCTAGCTAAGTCATCAAACTTACCTATAGCATAAAATTTAGTACGACAAATACCTAATGGATCAAAATAGCGTTTCTTTACATCACTGAAATTACCAAAACTAAAACATTTGCAATGCAAAATTATTCACATAACATTAAAACAAATAGTAGTAGATCCAGGCCATTCACGATTAAACACTGCCAATACTCCGAAAACAAATTTTAATTTTCTATCATGATTGCTACGTATATTGGCAAAATTAAAAATACCTGATGCTTATAAAAATTGAAACGCCATATATAAAACTACTATTTAAATGTTGTCGTTTAAGTCCTCAACCTATAGTAACCATTTCAACACGAAGGGTCTCATCCGCTACGTCATATTAGGACCGCCTGAGGCTTGAAGGCCACCGCCAGGGTTAGGGACGAAATCACATCCATCATACCCAACATATGTCGATATCAATCAGTCGATTAATGAACCAACCATCCATTAGGACTCGCAGATCGCCCTTTAGAAACCGAACTCCTTTGATATTCGTACGTTGTAATTAGTGCCTTGACTTATTAACAAATTGGTTTCGATACGTTACTAATATTTGGAGTTGTATGGTTAGCTTAAAAATAAGATATAGAAAGGGGTATATTAAAAAATAGAAATGGGTTTTTAATTAGTTTAAGTTAGTGTTGGTTTCTTAAATTAACTGAAATAAGTGTTAAGTCACTAACCTTGTGTTTTATTATGCCTTCACTTATATACGATTAAAAGTAATATATTTAATTACTTGTTTCAGATCGTTAAAAGAAAGTCAAAAGAAGCAGTGTTACGTGAAAGAAAATATTTGTTGGAAAAAAGTTAAATTGTTAAAGTTGCGTAAAATTATTCTATGCTGACATTTCTTAAATACACATAATATAAAAAAAGTAAATGAAATAAATAAAATTGTTTGTTGCTAAGTGTCAAATTTTTATTTCCTCTCCATATCCGTTTAAAGTTAAAGGTAACTTAAGGGCCTCCGTGGTTCAAGAGCACAATAGTGTGATTGTAAAAGCCATAGGTGGGCTCGATTCCCAGACGAGGAAATGAAATATTCACAGGGAAGCGTAGAGTTCCGCCACTCAACACGTAATGCCTTCAGAATTTGGCGAAAAGTGGGGAGCAGAGTGTCTTAACACTAGAAGCTGAAAAAAATATATATCCATTTAAAATAATCAATCTAAGTTTATATAATGATATCCGGAATAGGTAACCGCTTCGTCACTAGCATCATTAGGTAGCACACCCATCAAAAGCGAATGATGTAAAAACAAAATATTGTTTCTCGACACGCTTGTCAACGCCATGTTGAGTTTTAATAAATTAACTACATATAGGATGTTAACAAAAAAATTAACAGTTACTTTAGCATAAGGTGTTATTTGTATTAAGAAAAATTGATATTTTTTCTATTTTAAATACTTATAAAAATTCGGCGGTAGTGGGGACCGGAGTGTCTTAACATTAGGTTTAGGGGTAGAGAACCTCTAGGGTTGCTGGGTTCGGGATATAGCGTGAAACTAAAAAAAATCTAAATCTACCTTAGGCTGAAATGGTTGTTAATTTTCATTAAAATAATTTCGTCTCATAAAATCAGTAGTATCTATTAAGATCAAAATTTTATTACTAATTTAGTAACTCTATGTACTTTCCATTCGTATTAGAGTCAATTAACTTACCTAATTTTCTTATAGTGAATTAACTTACCTAATTCTCTTTCTTATTTCTTACTTTTATTTCAAAATAAATATTAAATAAAGACTGAAATACCTATATAAAAGCATACAAAAATATATTCTTTAATAGAATTTTACGACCAACGACTTATTCCTTTAAATTAACTTAATACATAGTTATGTTCTGTAAATTCAATTGTATATAATAAATTTGTGGGAAGGTAGCTAATGATCCGTTTCCAGAAGACAGATGTCGCCGGAATAACAACAGATATCGATATCAATTAAAAAAGCGTTAAAGAACTTTAATTACTCTTAATCATTACTTATATTAAACCAAAACTTAATTTAGTACCAAAACATTAAAAAAATATTAAATTTACGTCCCAGGCTTGTTATGCATACATTACGCCGTCAATACTCATATTAAGTAAGAATTCTTATATGTAAGCATTGATGGTTCAGTAAATTGGAAATTTATTATAAGCAGTATAATCTACTATTCGTTGTATGTGCGTGAGTTCTTCATTTCACCATATGGGTAAGATGTCAGGTGTTAGTAAGGGCACATGTCAATAATATTTTTTTTCAATGATAAAATACAATTCATCAAATTAATGGTAAAAATTTAAAATTATTAAATAAAACTGGTCAACTCTTTTTGTATAATTATTAAGGAGGAATGAAACTACACATAAGTGATAAGTCACTAAGTTTTTCGTCTATTATAGAAAATGTAAGTGTTAAATAACAAAACTCAACATACACTAACCAAACTGGAAATAATTTACGTTTTTGACTACTTCAAAAATTACTCGTATATGTAATAAAATATATATTATAAATAATATCCAGAACCCTCTTAAAATAACATAGCAAAGATATAAAACGTAGGTAGGTATAGTCCATAGTCCATATTTCAGTCCATACTTTCAAACTTCAGCGGACACATCCAAGATAACCACACAAGCGCGTTGTTATTCAATTGTCGCCATGAACGAATTCATTTCACAAAACTCATCTTGCGGACGGCGGGTGACGACGTGACGCAGATGTCGATGTCCAGCTAAAAATGTTATAGAAGAGACCTGCTCTTATATAAGGTTTATTGTTTTACAATCAAATTATTAAGCTTAATTGCAAGAGTGTCTTTTTTAATTCAATTCAAATTCAAATTAAAAATATTCTTTATTCAAATAAACTATTAAAAGCACTTTTGAATCGTCGAATGTACATGTCAACTAAAAGCTACCACCGGCACCGGTTCGGAAGGCAGTTCGGTTGAGAAGAGCCAGCAAGAATCTCAACAGTTGCTCTTTTCAAAGTCAATGGTATATTTTACTATTACATTAGCTGGCAGCTTAATTTATATTAAGTGTATCCTTACACTGTTATATTTACACATGTCTTATGTTACCTATGTGTTTATTAATGAAGATCCTATTGGTAAAATTTGATTTACCTTACAGGCTAAATGCCTGCATACATCCTCACAGGCAGCCTCATAGTACTTGCAATTTATCAGGGACAGAGTATCCTCTTACCGACCCACCCTGTGCTGTAAAATCCAGTAGGGCTAACAGCATTAACCTCAAGTTTGAAAAAAAACAATATAGCTCAGTTCAGTTCTTAGTTCATGACGTTACGAGCGTGAACTCAAAATTTTGTAACAATTAAGTAGTTAAATTAATTATGACAAAATTTAAAAGCACATAATATTTAAATAATGGAATGGGTACTTGTTTATTTTTTTTATATTTTTGTATTATCATTCAAATAAAATAACAATTTATACAAAAATATCGCATCCAGGCCAGCTACTTCGTTGTGAGCGACGTCGGCGACGCGTGCCCGGAAGCGTCACGGCCGCGTGAAGACCGGAAATGGGCAGGATGACCGGATCCTATCTCCACTGCCTACCTGCCGCCATGTTGTGACGTCACTCGCCCCGTCACACTATCGCCAGATTGTGGATACACTATTTGGAAACTGTTTAATTTTCCTTTTATTAGTATAAAAATTTAATTATAAATATTAAACATATTTTGTGTATAAATTAATTAATATGATAGAAATCTTCGATTGTATAAACATATTATATACGACATTACGTTTTACATGCTCTACAAACTACATTTAAAATAGAGAACCTTTTGTACGATATTTTCTCTATGTTCCGCGCACAAAAATTTTTGTAGAAGCTATTTAAATACCAGAAATCTAACGGAAGCTTCCAAGCTTTTGAAAAACTCTTTCTATAAAATCTTCTAAATCGCGAGTCTTCGCGACTTCGGAGCTGAACATCCACGGTTATCATTGCGAGAGTATATAATTGTTGGCAATTTCATGTCTCTATTCAACCCATGAATGGCAACCATTAGGCGAGCCTCTCAGCGCGCCCTCCTCAGCTAATAAGTGCATTTTGCTTTACAGGACTCCTTAGTGCCATTTTTAAAAACTCGGTAGTTTTTTAAAAATGGCCGGAGAGACCATTCTGCTGAGTTATAATGGAAATTGTTGTTTAATTGACGCTATTAAGCAATTTAGTTAAGTAATTAATAAGATGCGACTAACGCTCTCGTTTCTCCGCAAGAGCAAGAGCCCGTAAAAGAAAAATTTCAAGAAAAAGGGTAACTTTCTCTGGATTGTAAATTAAATTATGCAAAAGTAAAAATTATGCTACCAATTTGTAAAACTTCAAAATAAAGTGGAGTTTATAAGCGTAGTGTAATTTGATATAGTGGTACATAACACGTATATATACGTATATACGTATGATTAGATACTTCCTACTTATGTTTTATATACGGCCATAGATACATATTTAGTTAAGGGTATTATTACAGTAATTTACAATGTTTTATGAATATTAAGCATGGAGGTAGGTAGTTGGAGCAGCAGGTGGTATCCGAATGAGAAACCATGAAGCCACAAACTGTGGGCGGGGAGCGCACGATCGCAAAAACTCAAGGACAACATATTTTAATTGAAGGCTTCATTTAATTCATAATATTTTTTTATGTAAATGAATAAATAAAAGAAGTCTTTAATGTAGGTTAAAACAAAATTATATAACGATGTCGTTAGATTAAAAACTTGTATAATTATTCTTGATATGGTACATTTACCTTATTTTTGATATGGTAGGTAGGGGTAAATTTGAGGCATCCTGCGCTAAATATCAGAATGAAATTTTTTTATAACTATACAGTATATACATGTTTTAAAATAAGTAAATCTCTTAACCAAAATCACCAAATCTAATAACCAAAAACTTTATTACGTTAATCTAAGTGTTTATACGCTAAACTCTTCCCACTGAAGAGTTTTATGAATTTCTCAAACAGTAACAGTCTCGTACTATATGCATATATTTTAAATATGAAATATAAAATGAAAATAAATTAGGCATAAATATTATCCAAGATAATCGCCATGTTACTATATCGACAATAGAAGTGTTTTAACATATTATTTTGTTTCGATTTATTTATTTATTTATTTTTTGTTAATTATACTAAAAAAATAAATATTATAAAGGTACAATCGAAAAAATGGCAATTCGCAATTATAAAAAAGAAACGTCCATACGTCATGGACTGTCTTTTACTTAAATATTGCGTGGCACTGAATATACCTAATTAGCAAGTAGCGTATATTGTGCGTCGCCATTTAAACCATATTCCATATTATTTCGATATGTATTATCCCTGAAAACGGTCCAGAGTAAGTCACGACTCGAGGTCCCGCGGGCGCCCACCTGTGCCCCAGCACTCCCAATATGAGGAAATATTTCATTTCTTAATAATTTCCAGTCATTACCCAACCGCAACTTTGTGCTGTACTCATGATATGCAGATTTTGAATGCTTTTTTTTAAAGAATGATAAGTAAAACCCTACATGTTGAAATCAATGAGTCATTCATGAGAATATTACCAAAAATGTTTTTGTGGAGCCAGTTCTAGAAGGTTAGTCTTCTAGAACTTTCCTTGGTCATTGTTGTCTTAATCTTAGTATAGATACTCTTCTTTACTCGGTTGAAGTTAAAACAATAAGTTTAGTATACCTACAGACTTTTAAAAAAGTAGTCTTGTGCGCTCCCGTCGATGAGGACAGTGTATGTCGTGCGTCTTCGTGGGGACAATACATTCAATCTAGGTTAAGATAAAATGGACGACTGTCTGTTATAAAATTTCACATCTCAGAATATTTTTTTTGACTATCACAAATATATACACACTCTCGTATACACATACAATATTAGTACAGACGATCAAAGGAAAAAAATGGTTAAATGTGGCAATGTAAATTATTTAGAATATATATGTAAAAAATTTAAAATAGATGTGTGAAAATGCTAATCAGCTAATTGTAAATTATTTTTTTTTTTGTTTTAATATCATAAATTTACTTATTTATAATATTTAGTGCAGTTTAATTTTCTAAATTTTAATTCTACCAGTTGCAATATAAAACCAATAATTTAATTAGGAAATTAAATTATAATTTAAAAATATACGACTCTACACAGAGCGACAATAAACAGGTACCTACGGCAATGACAATGATATTAATAAAAAAATATATCAATAATTTTATTGAAAAAGAGATTCTAATTCGAAATCCAGTTCTATACATTTACATATTATTATTAATCACACTATCACACTAAAGTAACACAATCTGAAATATCAATATTTTCTTGATTATGGGAACTTTGGTTAATCTTCTCTTTGTTCTCTAACTTCACCACCTCACTCCTTACAAGCACAATGACGTAACACTGCATTGCTATAAGAAAAACACAGGAGTTAGATTTAATAGGCCTAAAATCATTTTAACCTTTTCTTTCTTCTCTTTTTCTAATCTTTTTATCTACTTAATACCGTAAAGAAGTTCAAATAATGTTTTGATCGAATTAATATCAATTCTAAATACAGATTCCTAAATAAGTGATTACTTGAAGCAATTCAGTTGACTAAGAAACTGAGGATACCGGTAGGTTAAATGCGATCAAAAGATTCGCTAGTTTACCTAGAACATCTAATTTTGATAATTGAACGAGTAGAAAGACTTTGTAAATAATCTATAAGAAGGTAGTTACAATACCTACAAATTATAGACTTTAAATAAATAATGTTAAGCATTATTACGATGTTAAATACTAGCAGTGTCTGATTGTAGACGCGACGGTTGTAGGTTCAATTCCCATTCGATGGAATAAGTCATGTTCATTTCCTTGTTATCGTAACAAGACAAAGGTCTACGTTGACTTTTGCCTCTCAACACGCAATATCTGGAAAATAGTAAATTACGCGTATTACGCTATTTAGTGCATTTAAGCATGGAGATGCTTTGCATGCATGCATTTAAGCATGGAGATGCTTTGCATGCATGCATTTAAGCATGGAAATTTGAATCCATAAATTCCATCTAATTCATAATTAATTTATGATAGCGTTTGCATTTTAAATATAAACAAATCAAATGTGAATTTTACTATCGAATTCCTTACCTATGACAAACATAGCTATGACAGCCTCGACAAACATTCTCTTGGATAACAGAAAGCACGACGGCACTAATGCAGCTAGAACTGTAGCTACGGCATAGTAGTTGTACAATCGGAGCATTGCTATGTCCTTCTATAATATGAATTAACAAAATAAAATATATTTCAATATAAATTAAAGCCAGTCCGCTAACATTTCATATTTGATCGATCACAGAATTTTCAGTTGTTGCCACGATTTAATTGTTTGCATTTAATATACTTAAAAACAACATAAAAATGTAATGAATAATTTTAAAAATATGTCAGGTATATATTATTAAAATTCACCGTATAATATCTTCTTCACATACCGATTATCAATTCCTTTAGAAAATTTTACAAAAATTGTTTAACATAGCGCAACCATTCTATAAGAAATTTTAAAGGTTATATTAAAAAGAGATTTATTTAATTCTGACCTGGTAACCAGCAATGAGAAGCAAGAAATTAAGTATCACTCCCATTCCAAGGATGCTGAAGAGAACAGTGCAGGTCATGACCTCCACCGATGCCTCTTGCACCACGGGCCGTTGCAACTCCGTCGTTATAATCAAACATGTTACTAACAGCACCGAAAATATCTATAGAAAATATACATGTATGTATTACTACAAAAATATAAATAAATGAATTAAGTAATTTATTAAATTAAAATAAACTTCAAAATAATAAAATCTTTGTACAAATAATTTTTACTTTTTGTTGTTTGAAGTTGGTTTTAGTTTACGTTAAAAATTAATTTATCTTTAGTTCATTTTCCTCACTTAATCATTTTTTTTTAATCAAAATATATCCCAAAAATATTTATTAAGAAACATCTTTCATTCTTATACATATATAAGTATTTTAATTTATATAGTACTTACAATATTTATATAGGCAAATAAAATAATGCCCGGGCGCAACGGCAAGCAAAAACAACATCTGCTGACATCGGGCACTTTCACATGCATCTTTGTGAGTCAAAGTAAACATATTAAAATAACTATTTATCCAACGAACCAGCGATAAAACAATGACTGTACAATATCATAAAAACAATAACATGGCAACTACATTTTGTAATTGCATGTGAATTTACTTGTAAATAAAAAATATGGACATTATCGTGACGAAATCGGGGAGCTTCACACTGTATCACGCAGAGCACGTAAGGCAGAGAGAATGACACTGCGTTCTTCACACACCACCCAATTTTTAGGAAATTGTATGTTGAGTGACGTAACTCAACGTCGCTTTTATTTTGTAACCAGAGCGAGGAAATGATATCAATTCATTCCCCTGAGATGGAATTCGATCCACAACCTTTGCGTTTACTATCTAACGATGATTCTATACCTACGATGAATATTAATATTCCAAATAAGTAAAAATATACAATTTAAAATGATAATCAATTATTATCTATTATGTTTTAGTGTAAAATTGTGGTGCAGTTAATTACTTTCGTTTATCTTAAAAATACTTTTATTGTGTTTTTCTTATAACATTAAAAATAAAATATTTGTATATTTTATACTATCTTTTAGCTTAATTAGTTTAATACTTAATAACCTTAAATAACTTTTACTAGTTCATTCACATTTTTTATCAGAATACCAACACCTATCATCTATTAAATAATACGTATAACTTCTTGTTATTGACTGTCAATTAAAACGCTGTTTATCTTCTATCTATATATATAAAATCGAAAGGTCACTCACTCATCACGAAATCTCAGAAACTACAAGTGCTAAGAATCTGAAATTTTGCATGGACGTCACTAATAGGACGTAGGTACTCATGGATTAATAATAACGTAGTTCACGCAGGCGAAGCCGCGGACGGGCCGCTAGTTAAATATATATTTATTAAATAATAATATATAGGCTCCATATGGGTGATATTATACAAATTAATAATTATAATTTAGGCTAGTGGTTGCACAGGGGCGCCAAGTGTGACTGTAAACGCGACAGGTTGTGAATTCGATTTCCACTCGAAGAAATTACATATTTTATATATTCATTTTTTCACTCTAGTGTTGAGGCAATGCGCGGGGTTGAGTTCTGCCATTCAACCCACACTTATTGTATTTTTTTACATTTGTATCACAATTATTGTTATTCCATACAACATACATATATGTAATTCGTATTTGATTGATACGATTCAAACGTCAAAAGCAAGTCTTTTAAGCGTCACAATTTATTAAGCAATGACTGTCATCGCCTGCGTAGGCGCAACAATCGCTCTTAACTCTAATAACCGCTAATAACGTTCAAACATCACGAACTTTACGAGCCTAATGATCGCTTATTGAAAGTTATTGCATAATTGAGCCACCCATGCGACCCTCAGCGGACTCGAACCGATTATCCCCCTTCTGTTTGTTTATTTTTCGTTCAATTACCATCTGGTTCCCGCTAGCAGAGTTAGCGGTATGTTTGCTGATTTAGCTAATAGAGGATCGTAATTCGTACTTAGTAGGGTTAACGTTTATAAGTTAATTGCATATTATTGGGCATTTTATTTAATCGCTATAAGTTAATTTCTAGTTGTCTTTTACGCAATCAGGGCCAAACCGCTAATTTAATTGTGATAAAATAGTCATATAGAGATATTTGACGATCTCGGGATGAACATAGGATACTTTTTTTCTCATATTTGTAATATTTTCGATATATACCAATATATTAAAATAATTAATTTGACATGCAATTTATTCCGCCATGTTAATAACAACCACATACGACTGTTGCTAAGCAACGGCTTGCAAAGTTTATTGTTAGAAAACGTCACCCAAAATGAGCTTGCTTACCGCATCTCTCTATTGAAAACTGAAAATAATTTCATAAATATATTTAATAAATATTCGTATAGTTCAAGCGGGGGTAGCCGCGTTCGGGTCCACTAGTTTTTTATATAAAAATTTAAACATAGCGGAACTTGAACCCACGTCCGTCCTATAGCTATCGCTATCCACTAAGCTATACATGTTCCTATTAAATATTTTTTGTTTTTTTATTTTTTATTTCACTCCTCCCCAGTTTTAAATAGACAAATGGGTCGATCGATAAGTATACTTATCTTGGAGATATGTATATTCAACTAAAAAATATATAATTTCCCCATCGGAGAAAATGACATTTTTAATTAAATTTATATTTTCAATTCTTCACTCTGGTGTCGAGGAAAAGCATGGCGGTGAGTTCCAACACTCAATACGCAATGCCTCCTACATTCGATGACAAATGAGGAACGAAGTATCTTAAAGGGTTCCCTCTGCCTACCCTGCTGTGCGCGAGATACATCGTGAAGCTGATGTAATTTAAATATTTTTAAAGGAAAAACAAACCATTAAAGATATTTTAAAGCGCATCTCTGTTTAAAAATTTTAAGGACATTTTTTTTAGTTTCTAATGTATCTTCAAACTCGTGTTATAATAACTAATCAACATTGATGTGGCAGCAGCTAAAAAATATTTAGTGTCGGAAACGGAAACGACGACAATTAACTTTTCTTTCACTTCTTACAACACGCATGTTAAGTTACTATAAAAATATCTATACCAATAATAATAAAAATGTTTTTCCCAAAATAACTAATACTACGTGTGGCCAAATATAAATTTGTATAAAAATTATATTAGAAAAATCGAATGTTGCTACATTCGGTTTTTCTAATTTAATTTTTCGCAGTAAATATATTCTATTTTTACTCTGTATTTCCAAATATGTTAATTTAAATTTTTGTTATCTGTGTAACCTCACAGTCGCAAGTCTTACGTGAATTATATTTAAAATATTGAAACTTTTATGTAAAAAAGCCTCTGTATATTTAGTGAACCAAGCTTTACAAAACTTAATTAAGCATTAATAGGTAATAAATTAAACTATTTGGATAGTCTTGTTAGAATAAACATTTTGAGGTTATATTGAAATAATCGGTACATTTTATTTACGCTTTATAGCTTAAATTATATAATTTTATAAAGAATACTAAATTGAATAGTATATATTTAAAATAAAAGTACATAATTTAACTTTTTATTTGATATAAGAAACAACAAAATTCTTACTTCATTATCGTAAACTTTATGCAATTGAACCAGTTTTTTTTTAGATTTGTTGATTAATATTACATTGTAAATCTTATTGTTCTAGAAATGGCTGCACAACTTTTCAACCGCATTGGTCAGCTTGGCTTGGGTGTCGCCCTTGTGGGGGGAGTCGTAAATTCTGCTTTATACAACGGTAACCAGTGTTTTTTAAAGGGAGAAAAACAATAAAAAGTAATTCTTTCAAGATTCTTACTTACTTTCCTATATATATCTTTGTTTTAGTTGATGGCGGTCACAGAGCAGTTATATTCGATAGATTTGCTGGTGTGAAAAATTTAGTTGTGGGTGAAGGAACGCACTTCTTCATTCCATGGGTACAAAGACCTATCTTATTTGACATAAGATCAAGACCAAGAAATGTTCCTACTATTACTGGAAGTAAAGGTAATTGACTTGAATTATTTTTATATTATAATTTAACTATTTTTTCCTACAACAGTCAAGTTAATTTGCACAAAGTCCTATAAAAATATCTAATCTGGTTATGATTGTGCTTCAGTTTTTTTTATTAATCCCATGTGTAATGTCTGTCAGCCACAGAGTATTAGCAGCCCTGAAATTAGATTCTCTTAACATAGTATACTGTAGAATTGTGTTGATATGTATAATATATAAGGTCTTATTTTTGCAACTAATGGGTGTAAGAATTTGTGGCAACAAAAATATTTTATTTGATGAGAAGAGAAGGTATTGAACATAAAATCTTCTTCCGAACAATAAAAAAAATACTAGTACTGATCTATAAATTATCTTGGTTTTCAGATCTTCAGAATGTAAATATTACACTCCGTATCCTGTTCCGACCAGTCCCAGACCAACTTCCAAGAATCTATACCATTCTTGGTGTAGATTATGATGAAAGAGTATTACCGTCCATCACATCAGAAGTGCTAAAAGCTGTAGTTGCGCAGTTTGATGCTGGCGAGCTCATCACTCAAAGAGAAGTATGTTAATTTTAATTTAATTTTGTATGACAATGTATAATTGAAATTAAAGCTAAACAAATATTTTATTATTTTCCAAATTTGTATCTCAATTATCCCAATTAATTGGTCCTCTCTTGAGCCTTATTTAAGTTTCATGATAGGCTGAGACTTCCTTAAGACACTCTTTTTCTCATGTTCCATTACATGTTCAGACATTTTATGTTGAGTGGTGGAACAGCACTTTGTCTACCAGAGGTAAAATAAAATATATGTAGTTATTTTAAGTAGGGACCCTCAGCCATGCTGTTTACTATCAGACATTGACCTACTGCACCACAACAGTATCTTTATATTTTAAAAGCTTTTATTTCTTTTTATATTTCTAAAATTACATTTTCAAATAAAGGTAAATTAAAAACAATATATTTTTATTAATTGCAGCTTGTTTCACAAAAAGTAAATGAAAGTCTAACAGAAAGAGCTGGACAGTTTGGTTTAATATTAGATGATATCTCAATCACACATTTAACATTTGGAAAGGAATTCACTCAGGCTGTTGAATTGAAACAAGTTGCCCAACAAGAAGCTGAGAAAGCTAGATTCTTAGTAGAAAAAGCAGAACAACAAAAGAAGGCAGCTATCATTACAGCAGAAGGAGATGCCCAAGCTGCAGTTCTACTTGCAAAATCTTTTGGAAGTGCAGGTGAAGGTCTTGTTGAACTCCGTCGTATTGAAGCAGCAGAAGACATTGCTTATCAATTATCCAAATCGAGAAATGTGACTTATCTTCCACAGGGCCAAAATGTGTTATTAAATCTTCCTACACAAAACTAAATTCAATATATAAGATAAGTTCTTTGCATTTGCAATTAGTTATAAATAAGAGGTTACATTTGAAAACTTGGTATGGTTCAGCTGGAGAGTAGTCAATAAATAGCTCTATGTTTAATTATGCAATAAAGTATAAATTGTTCAAACAAGTTTTATTATTTATTAGAAAAATATTGCATAGTTTGGATTTTATTTTATATACATTGAAAGAAAACTATATTGTTAGCAAACTTGTGTAAAAGACTATAAAAGTAATAGAGTTGTGTCAGTCAGGGGATCCCTTTCATGAGCGTCCATCAAAGCTCGTAATTTTTCTTTATGGGCGAGCTACTCTCGCCCCTCCCTCCCCGGTGATGCTATAGACTATCCCAGGCCAACAGAAGTATAGTTACTTGTAGGCAACAGCCCTTAATGCAAAGAAACTTGTGTGAAGTATTGTAATAGGGTGATACATATCACTTATTGCAATTACATAGAATCTGTTTCCGAATAATTTAGAAACATAGACAATGTGTGTTCTTGTTTTTTTTTTAAATTTTAACCTCTTCAGATTTCTAACAATATATTATATACTTGCATAAAGATCCAAATCTATAACCCATTGCCTAACATAGAAATAGTTTCTTCAACTAGTCCTTCAAATAGTTACAATAGTTTCAATTCAATTAACCAGAAGTAGAGGCTATAAATAATAAAAACTTTGTAAAATGTAAATTCAGTTTTATAGGATGACAAAATTGAACACAATATTCACTGGAATGCATCAGCCCTTGATTCGAAAGGGAGATTCTCCTCATCTTTTTCTAACAAAAAATTCATATTGTATTCAGTAAAGTACAAGTTTTCTTTTATGCATGCTTCTTTGAAATATTCTTTTTCAGCAGTATTTAAATCACCAGGTAGAGTAAATTTGCAAAGGTCTACATTCTCTTTAATTTTTTTTATAAGGTCATCTACATCAAATTTAAAATGATCACTAACTAAATTATTATTAGTGTTGTGTAAAAGTCTATTTGACATAAGCTTCATTTTATTACAAGATTCTTTTAATTTGTAAACCAGGTTTAATTCATCAATAATACTGTCATCCGAACTCAGTTTCATGGCAGCATTTAATTTTTTTTCAGCCCTATCCAAATCACCTATCATTCTTAAAGCCTTCGCATTTTGAAAAAGGGCTTTTTCATTGTTCCATAGGCTATTCAATCTGTTTAGCTCATTGCATGCAGTACACGCTTTAAGCGGTTGTTTTAGTTTATTATGAGAAACAGCTAAATTAAGATACAATTTCTTTAGTAACATTTCTTGTTTCTTCTCTTCATCTTGATCAGCTAGCCTACATTTATGTAACATATTTACTGCTTTTTTGAATTCACGTATTGCTGCTGTGTAATTATTTGTTTTAAACAATGTTTTACCAGAAGAATAAAATAGTTGAACTTCATGTCTTACTCTATCAAACATATTTGGCTGTGCAAACTCGATTTGGCTGCTGTAAGGAGAAAAAATGAATAAAAATCTACCCACCTCATCATATAAAAATATGTAATAAAAAATTCTTACCCTTCATTTGGAGTTATGATACTCTTGATAAGTTTTATATAAAAGATACAGTCTGCTTTAGGCTTTATACGTGGGGGAATACCTAATTTCCCATACATAACTTTGTAAGATAAAATAAAAACAGACATCTCCCCTACTAACATTGACTCTATAGCCATTTGTAGACCAGGCAACAATCCATTGTCATTTAAATTAATAACCTACAAATATTTTATTTCATAGTTAGTTTTAATTATAAAAAATTCACAGATAACCCTGTATATTATTAGGTGAATATTTTTTTTTTTAAACAGTTAAGGTAGGTACATATCTTACCAATGGCCTGGATATTTTTGCAAAATCAAAAGGTTCATTGCTATTTTCCCAAAATCCTGAGTAAGCAAATGAAATTGTAAATTTTTTATCCAATGGTAAACCTCCACCTTCTTCTAAAATTTTTTTCTTGACAAGACCATTGTTATCTAAATTAGTTAATTGCTTTTGGAACTCCTCTATTGATGTTACTGGTTCTCCAATATAATCAAACTTCATTGTGTCTTCGTTATTTTCGAGTTCAACATGTTCTACTTGATCATAATTTTCATTTAGATGAAGAATTGACCCAGTGGTAAGTAGTTCCCTTAAAAGATGAATAAGAAAAGATCTTAATGTTATACGCGAGTATTAAATATAGAAATTCGTAACAGTTTGTTACACTTACCTTAAATCCAAACCATTTTCTATCGCTATAGGAGGGCCATATGATACTTCTGAATTCATACTATACTAAATTTTGTTTATCACTAATTACCTAAGATATCCGGGAAAGCCACCAATAGCGACGTAAGAACCAATGGAATTTATTAAAAATTATGAGTTCTATGCTATGGTTATTTTAAACTTGTTTAGCAAACAGTTTTTTACTTTCATTCGCAATTAGTTTTGACTGTATTATATTTGAGACTACTACTTCGTTTTCATAACAAAATGTAGCTTTTAAGTTTGCCAATTTAGTATTTACTTAGGCAATATCTATGGAGATAACTTATTAAAACAATAATAATGGCAAATGTAAAATGATTTTTTTTTTTTTTAATGGCCTGATTTTGCGATGACAGGCGCAAAATAATATGCCAGTGTCACGTATAGTATAGTCTGGCAAATATGTTATTGATAATGGGAAGCACGCGCGGCAAATTGCGCAGAAAACGTATTTTGATGTCTGCACATAGACACCCGCTCACGCCGGACCGATTCCCCGTAAGGGCTCGCGGGGAATCGGTGCGGGGTGTGACCGGAATAGAAAACACGAATGATATGGTTCAGTATATATAAGGTAATGGATAAACTGGAACAATAACCTAAAACAAACAAACAAACATTACATTAGATAAAAATAAATACTAAAAAAAAAAAAAAAAACAGAGAACACCTATAACTTAATATCATTATTTACAATAAACTTAACTAACAATCTAATAAAGGGACTAAAAACTAAAGGTAATATACATTTTACATTAATAGGACGATGAACATTAGGAGGAAGGATATCATACAAAGAATACAGAAGCTTTGGGCAATTAATTAGAACGTGGTTCTTAGAACCCTCCTCCAAGCCACACTCACAAATAGAATTATCTTTAACCCTTAATTTATCTAGATGTAGAGGCGTACAGGTATGGCCTAGGCGAAGTCTACAAATAGTAGATGTCACAGATCTACTGGCATGCCTATAACGATAGAACCACGGAAAGGTTGGATTGATCTATTACAAAAAAAATTCCATGAAGACTTTAAATCAATTTTTGACAATGACAATAGGTCATGGGAATATATAAAATTATGATACGGCCCCAGAGGACACTGCAGATTTGGCAAGGAAATCAACTATGTCATTATCCGTGATACCAGAGTGGCTCGGGATCCATGCCAGCAATAAAAATACCCCTTGTACGTGGCAACATACAAAGCTTCTCTATTTTGAATACAAGGTGAAAATTAGATTTGCTACGGAAAGGATTTTGCAACAAAGATTGTAAAGCACTCAAGCAATCTGTAAAAATTATTACTTTTTTAAATTGTGCGATTCTGCAAATAAGATGCCTTCAAGCAAAGCTATACATTCACCAGAAAAGGTAGAAGTTTCAGGGGGACATTTAAAACTTAATATAATTTTGTATTTAGGAATCCAACAAGCAGCCCCAACATTGGAACTATGAGGGGACTTAGATGCATCTGTAAATATATAATATGTAATCTGGCCAATTTTTAGCAAAACAAATTTGAAATTTTATATTAGCACCTGGATCGTTTTTCACAATACCCAGGCTCGTTAATACAGAAGGATTATACGTAAGCGCACTAAACGTAATAGAATATAAAGAGCGAATAGGAGAAGAGAAAATACCAGTTGAAAGGGATTAAAATTTACGGAAGCTTTTTAAGATACAAGGAAAGTGCCGTGGGGACTTAATGACACGTGATATACGATGAAGACACCTAATCAAAGGATGAGATAAGGTGAAGCGGAGGATCAACACATTCCACTTGCATGGCGTTTGTTGGGGATGACTTCATAGCACCTAAGATGATTCTTATAAGGCCTATAATGAATTTTATCTAATTTGTTAAAGCAGACCTGTAGCATGGATTTAACAAGAAAATAGCGTAAATGTGAAATGATAATTGATATCAAGGAACATAAATACTAGATTGATATTGTCAAAATGACAAATCAGTGTCAATATTTTTAGACTACGGTACTTATTACAGTTTATAAATAATCTCGCTAAGCATGTCACTTGTGTATTACGAGCAATTATTTAAAGAAAATGATGAACATTTTGTTCTACAAAAACTAAAGCTTCACTTTATATTAATTTCATTAAATTTACTTTGTACAGACGACATTCGAAGTTTTAGTATTATGGACATAATTTTCATTATACATTAATACTGTATACAGGTCCAGGCGATAACCACCAAGTTGACTCTGGAGTCTGGGTACAATTTGCATCCACTTTCCATACATTCTCATAATATCTCATTTTGTTTTATAAACTATATTTTTATCGGAAATAAGAAAACATATTTTTAAGAAATTAAGTATGTTGTTTTTACTACATTTCACTATTTTAATGTTACACTATTAAAAAATATATGTTAAGACGTGTAACGGCATCATATTTACTATTCACCATTTTTCTGAGGGTTCATATAATTAACATTTTTGTTGTCTAAAAATAAATATAAATTTTATTATATAAATTTGTTATAAAATATATTATATAAACATATAATTTTTAAAGGAGAAAATAATGAAAAGACAATTTAAAAAAATAATATGTAGTGATATCTAATATATTAATTACGATCTGCCTTTCTGTTTCATTGCTTGACGTAACACGGCAATGTATGACGATATAAGATCGTCCATTTTATATCCTAAGGAAGTTTCGCAAAGAATTTTTGTTCCTCGAACGAAATTACCCATCGTCATGTGAAAGAAAGTATTGCCAGACGACCAATTGGATATTTGTGAAAACGGATACGTTACAAGCAAATCCTGAAAAATAAATATATTTTATAAGTAGTATTTTTTTTTAAATACACAAATATTTTTTTGTAGTATTTTTTTCTTGTTCTCATTTTTATAAATGCTAACTTAACTTATACTTACTCGACTCTGTGGATGAATTACGCTAACTCCGTTTTTATTAATACCTATAATAACCATTTCAGGATAGGAGGGATCAGAAGTTTGTTTAACTTCAAAAAATGCCGTGCCAAATGTTGGAAGTTGATATATCTTCTTTAAAAATTGTTCTTTGGCTTCCTCTTCACTCATAGCGCCATGTTTAAGATAAGCTGCACTTATAGCCGATTTCCATTGGGAATTTGTTTGAATTCTAATCATGTCCGATGGAATAAACTCTGGCAGCATTTGTGTTATTTGTGGCAGCGCTGTTTGGTCAGTGCCATAACGCGCCCTGTATACAAGTGCCGCCAAATCAATTAAATCTTGTTTTGATGTTTTATGATATCCTCGTAAGTATTTTGGAAGTTCTTGAGGGAAATAAAATATTTGGTCTGCATTGTGGTCTCTCCCAGGAACAGTGTTGATCCAAAGTTTTTTCATAAAAAATATTTGATAATTCATTTGTAATTGATTTCCTGTGGAGAAAAACAATGTTAAATATTGAAATCAGTAAGGATTTTAATTATATATTTTAGCATATATATCAAAGTAAATTATTAAACAATAAAATTATTTATATTTAAATTTCGTTATAGTTTTTATTTTTAGAAATAATTAATACATACTTTAAATGTTATCAGCATAGTAAGTTGTCATTTAAGTATTCAATTAAAAATATATTTTAAACATAGCACATATTTAACAATGTGTGAAACACAAGCTTAAAATCTTACCTCCTCTTACCGGTCGCGTTTGTTTCATCCATTCAACAAGTTCGTGTATAAAATCAAAGAAGTAATAGGTTTCTGGCACTGAAAAAACTTTATCGATAATTTTCACAAAAAGACTGAAACCATCGCTGTTTTTAAGATTCAACCGCCCAGTTATTTGTTCACATAGTTCTCTAGCTTTGGTGGATGAATCAACCTCGAAGGCTTCGTCGGTATCGTCAGGGAAATAAACTTTGTGGTATATCTGCATACTTCTGTGCTGAATAGCTTCAACTTCAACAACATATGGCGCATACATCCTTTGCCCACCTCTTTGTATTTTGAAAAATCGTTTCAAGCAATCTTTTGCGATAGGATGTGGCCGAGTTTTCAGAAACTCCACCACTTCTTTCATTAAAACCTGGCCACAAGTGAATATTCCTGTAGCAAGCCACATTAGTTCCCAACCTCTTTCTTCACTGAGTTGTATTCTATTATTTGTCAATTGTTTCATAATTTGACAGTATACTTCATCTTTTAATATAGGCTCTGTTAAGGCTGCCCTAAATATTTCATCTGTATATTCTGTAGATGATCTCGCTTTTGGAGTAGGCATGTCTCCCATATACTTAAGGATACTAAAGAATGACGCAACTGCTGCTTTGGATAGCTTTTCATCATTTAATATTTTTTTCAATAATGGTTGACGTATTGGATCCCGAGAGTGAACCCATAAGTCCCCTGCAACAGTTCTTTTTGCGGTAGTCAGAGTTGACTGTCTTGAAACGGTAGTATTTATATCATAGTTTTCTCTAAAATGTTCCTTTGCAAACTTTTCTAAGGTGTGCATTCGTTTTCTTTGTATTGTGTTATATTTTGAAAGCACTTTCTTGTCTGTGTTAACATTTCCTTTTTTGAAAACTTCTAATGTCGTAGACGAAGGCATGGTCAGAGTTGGTAGAATATATACTTGTTCTGTTGGGAATAGGCCTTCTTGTCCATTGCATTCTCCATGTCCCCACGTGGCGTTCATTAAAGTTTCTCCAGTTGAGTCTTGTAGTAATGTGATGAGTTCACCTTTCTTGTACTGCAAAAATGAGGCCGCATCGCTATAACCTTGTGAATCACTTTGGGTTATTACGTAGATAGAGCGTCTCTTCAGGCCATCTATAAGATATATAACAAGAGAACTAATTTCACTTGCATCTACGCTTTGAAACACAAACTCTTCCTGCTGAATCGTCCTAATCGTAATTCGGCCAGCTTTATCAAATTCATCATTATCATCGTACGCTACATAAGTAACTTCAGCGTATGATATCTCCAAGAGAATATGTTCTGATTGATCCACTATATAAATGCCGGTCCAATTAACAGCTATGATGATAAGGTCTTTGTTAATCGTATCGCCCTTCAATTTTATTGCTTCAAAGAATCTTGAGAACAACATCGGCCATTTTATTTTGGCAAAAATAACTATGTCCTCTTTGCAACGTAGAGGATCGACTGACGTTTGAATACTGGGCGACGATTCAAACGCCTTTGTCACGAGATGTTCCCATTTAGTTAAAGCTACATCATTAGATTGAATAAATTGATTTGGTATATAGTTCACTATTACTTTTCGCAATACATTAGGGTCTATATGCGTTCCATACTCTATATAGTGTTGTTGTGCTGCAATTATGGCCAGGTCTTTTTCGGAATTACAGCGATATTCGCCAAACTTAACCCCTTTAACGACTTGATGGTATATAAGATTAGTAGCAATTGGATCGTCGGCTGGATTATGCCAAGGGGTGAAAACTTCTTTCCTATAGAACAATCTCCAAGGAGCATTCTTTTCGGGAGTTCCTTGTTCCCTAGCAAACTGTTCGCACTGTGATATCGCATCCATTATGTGTTCTCCCTCACTTCCAAGCGAAAGAACTTTGTCGTATAAAGTAATGTAAAGCGAAAATCCAAATGTATCCACTAACTCTACATTCTCAGCTATTTGCTGACAAATTTCTTCTGCCGTGGTCGCCGAATCAGATTGAACTGTTTTCAAGCCTTCGTCCATTAAAGTAACTGTTAGAAGAATTGGTTTTTTCGTTTTCGTGGCTTGTAATTCAAGCCAACTTGGTGGTTGTGTCCGTGGACCGTTTTTAAATGTCCTTATTAGGCGCCCTTCACAATATGGAGCATAGCCAGGCGGGCCTTGTCGTATAAAGGAGCGTAAATATTTAAGAAGACGCTCGGAAGGCGGGAAACATCCGACGCAAAGGGATAACAAAATCCAGCCTCGGGCAAATGACGCTTTTGATGGATTATTTGTTAGTTGCTTGCATAACTGAGCAAAAATTTCGTCTCTGTAAAGAACAAACAGAAAAAAATTGTAATTATATGAAGATAAATAAATGTATATTTTGTTTCTAATTATTAAAAAATAAATTTAAAGACATTATGTTCAAATTAACAAATAACTGGAATGTACGATAAAATACACGATTAAAATAACACCAAATACTATTTGTTAGAGTGTGATGTATATTTTCTTGCACACACACACGCACACATTTCTGTTCTCCATTTTCCGCTGAATTGTGAAGAGATTGAGTGTTGAGTGGCGGAACTCAACGCCGTTGCTGTCGTAAATATTTCATTTTCTAGAATGCGAATCGAACCCAGACCCTGTCGCGCTTACAGATGCACGCTTGTGCCCCTGCGCCACGACTGTATAGCAAATTATAATATGCATAATATATTTACTCATATTGAAAAGTTGTTGGATTTACCTCAATTCTTTTCTAATAATGCCATGTCCAATGATGAAATGAAGCTTCTCCAAGTTAGAGCTTCGGCGGGAATTCAACCAGTTACTATACATTTCATTAGTCACTTCATCATTTACTAAGTTCTTTAAAAGGTTTTCGTTCAATTTACTTTGTCTTTTTAATGTTCGCTGAAGCATTTTGCTCTTCCCTTGCCCGTGTTCTTGTATCATAAGTTCCTAAGATATAAATTGAATTATTAATTAATTACGGTCGACGAGTCGTGGGCACGCTGAAATTAGCTATAGGTGGTTGCGAAGATTTCATTTTGGGTTTTTTTAACTTTTGATTATGCCCGAATATGGCGATATATGCCCGAATTAACAGTGCGAGTTCAATAAGCCTAACTTAAAGACTGCCACGACTCGAGGACCCTATTTTATTATTATTAACTTAACATGTCATTTATTTTGTGTGCAATTTTTTTTAATTCATAATAATGGACTTCTTTTCTATTGGGTAGTTTAATTATTAATATTAAGATATTTTTTAACCAAAAAGACACTTAAAATACTAACTTCAAACTCTTTGCTTTTCTGGAAAGCACGTCCCACTGTATCATACAATTTACTCATGACTGGAACGTTATCACTCTTATCATCAACGTATTTGGGTTCCGCCAAGTCTCCCATAAATCTTAATATAGTTATCCATATAGCTTGAGATGCTATTTTATCAATTGGCGATGGTAGATCTAAAAGAGAGTGTTTCAAAGGTTTTCTTGAATATTGATGGCTTATGTTCCCAACAAAGTATGTTGCAGCGAATTTTTTGAAATTGAATTCGTCAAATTGTTCCTCTTCTTCTTCTTGGGGTAATGGAATAACGCTTGATAACGCTGGCTTGACGGTTGATGTCTGTAAATATATTAATATGTTTCGCTGCTTTAATTAATATGAACGATACTTTTATTAATAACGCGATTGTGTCGATCTATAGATCTATTCGGTGCAATTAAATATTATTTTTTTTCCCCTCTAGAAAGATGAGATAAGGGAACGAAGTGTCTTCATAGTGTATTTCTTAATGTTATACAAATACAGAATAAAGCGTGAAACTGATAAAAAATAATTAGGGTAACAATATAAATACCATATTTACCATTCCAAAGCCTGTTCCTCTCACTGTTCCAGCTGGAGTTGCCGTGTCTTTTAAGAAGCCGAATACATCATCAACATATCTGTCATCAATGATCGTTGTATTTTGTACATCACTCTCAGGGACTACTTCCTTGGCTATCCAAATAGAAGACATCAGTTCCCCATATTTCTTCTCATGATCATCCTCAGCTTTTTTAACATCTGAAATTCCTTTCTTATCACTTTTCAATTGCTCTAACTTAGCTTTCATAATCTGACCCTTCTCTTTGATTAATTTTCTTATAAGATAACCCCTGCAATGAGCTTGAAATTTTCTGAAAAATCCTCTCAAGTTAACAAAAGTCTTTCTCAATTCCCTTGACTTGATAACGGCTTGCAATCTTAGATATCCTCGTCTCATACGCAAGAATTTACTCCTATAGCCGCGTGCTCGGAAATGTTTCTGTATTATAATAGCAGCTGCTCTCAGCTTCAAGTATCTTTTCCTATAAATGAATCGCCTAGCGTTAGCCTGCACCCGTTTAACTGCAGTAATAAGTATTTTATGACGTAACTCTTCTAATAGTGCATCATGATGATCTTTGAGGAACACTTTAGTGTGACCCAATCTGTAATCGTCATCGTTTAATACTTCACTACATATTTTTTTGGATGCTGCTTTGCAATCTGTTTTTTCAGGTAATGGTATACCGGGGACGACCAGCCGGTAACGGTGTACGAATTCTGTGTACGTATAACGTATTGGATAACCAGCTTGTCTTATTTTAGCGGTTTCCATTAACCCAGCATATCGAAGTTGTCGAACGCATAATGCACGATCGAAAAGCTGAAATAGTGATAAAAATATAATTAGGTAGGTATATTTTCCAAAAAAAGGTGTAATTTTTATTAAAATTGTTACATTTAAGCTGTATTTAGAATTAGCTTTTGATTGGGATACAGCAATAATTATTTTTTCACGGCCGCCAAAATAAGAATATACAATACAATACAATATACTTTATTGCACATAAAAAATTTACAAAAATTATATACAAAATACATAGAAACAACATGTACAATAAGGCGGCAATATAAAGCAAAAACAGAATTTTACGTAATAACATACTTACCTAGATGGATATACTTAATGACTCCTATTAAATTTTATTTATAGAGTTTCACTGCAAAATACGATAGTTGTGGTTTCGATTCTCACTCGGAGGAATGAATTATTTTCATTTCCCCAGTCAGGCACACAAAGTGAAGTGAAACCGAGAATCAAGTATCTAGATATTAACTTCTGACTATCCTATTACATGGTGGATATAGGATGACGAACAATAAATATACATCTTACCCTAGGCTTTTTGTGTTCATTGGGTTTTATACATCTCACAAAGAAAGGATGACAAGCATGTAAAGTTTTCATAAGTGAGTCTAAAGAAGTCTTGAATTGGTGACTTAACGATAACACTTTTCTGCTTCCGCTCTGTTGCGGCGAAGTCTCCAATGCAAATAAAGATTTTAAAAACGAATTATTAGATTCAAGTATCATTTCTTTTATATCTGCCGTTAACATGTCCCTGTTTTTGTCTAGGAAGCCTGTAAAAAATATAGGTAATATTAATAAAAAATACGTAATAGTGATATCGTACATCGTACCGTTTTTTTACTGAAATTTTAAGAAATACCTAATATTATTTACCTTTAACGTCGTACTGTACATCTCCAGCAAAATGTCTAACACCAAATTTATGTTCATGCGTGGATTTAGGGGCGATGTAACAACTCTTACTGTTGTGATTATTATTCAATTTAGAGAGCAATGTGAGGTCCGTCCCTTTGGGGAATCTAGACTCCTCGTCGATAAGGGAAAGTAAATTCATAGGTTTCTGACCAATTAAGTCCAAATTCTCTTGATTATCTACATAATTGATATTCGACCATACTATTCCTTCCTTGGCATATTGTTCTTGTTCGAGCTTAAAAATATGTTTTACGAAAAACTGTTGTAAATTTTCATTAGCATAATTAATGCATAGCTGCTCGAAACTATTAAAATCGAAGTTTTCAAAACCAAATATGTCAAGAATACCCACTGAGCCACTAGTGAGTGGTCGATCTTTGTGTAAAGTTTTATTTATCATTTCCACTATGAATTCAAATATGTGTCCGTATATAGCTTTGACAAGTGCGTCGCGACTTTCATTGGCTGATGCCGCCGATATTGGCGAAACCACTCTGTCTCCTTGAACCAATAAAGTTTTTCGCGTTAACGCGTCACAAAGCCTTGCTTTGTTAACACCTAATAGATTAGCAATTCTATTTGCATTAACTGCATCAGATACTTCCGATGTGTCTATATTATTCACGTTCAACGATTTGAACTTAAGATTCCCTAAATGCAAAATTGAAGCTAAAAGTGTAAATATGCCCCAAACATCGTTGTCAGAAAAATTAAGAACTTTAAAAGCTGATCTTATGTCCGAAAATTCTATAGCATCATTGCGGCCATCACACGTGAGCATGTTGCCAGAATTTAAATATTCAAAGTCGGCTGGACGTCCTAGCTCTAAACGTTTTTTCTCATCAGCAGACAACCCTGTTACCAATGAATAAAATATATGGTAGTTTCTTTCGCCCTTGTTTTGTAGCACTATACGTGATTTCTCTAACAAATACTGGTCGATATTCCCGCCTTCTATAACTCCTTTTTTACTAAAATATATGTTTATATATTTTCCAAAACGTGATGAATTATCGTTTTTTACAGTTTTTGCATTTCCAAAAGCTTCTAGAATCGGACTTGTTTCTTGTATTTGTTGCTCTATCCAAGAATGTTTACCGCTGGCAGCTGCTAGGTATTGGAGTAATAATTTTGTGCTTTCTGTTTTACCTGCACCACTCTCTCCACTGAAATGGCAAATTTTCTTAATTTTATATTTTAAAGCTTTATAATTACTTAGAATTTTAAAGTTATTTTTTAAACAAAAATGTATTTCCCCAAAATTTTTAAGTAAGTATTTCGAGAACATCTATTATTATAGAATTTATCAATTATATCTTTATATCAGCTGGATATTTGGATAATAAATATAATCATGCGTGCAATACGTAAATAATATTTAATATGAACCTTATTACAATGCACTGATTAGTCGATGTGTCCAGTAATTCTCGGTAGGAGTCGTTTCCAATAGCAAATATGTGCGGCGGTATATCACCAATATTGCTATCTTGATAAAAATGTATTTGATCCATTGTGTATATTGGTAATATTTCATAAGGATTTATTGCAATTAACATGGAGCCTGTGTATGTCTGAAATAATAAGTATAAGTAATGTTTTATAGTTTCACACTGTATCCTGCATGTAGTAGGGTAGGGGAGCCTAATGTTAAGAGGATCCGCTCCCCGCTTTCCTTTTTCATTTCATTTATTTATTTTAAGATTTAGAAAACAACATAACAAAGACATTTAGAAAATTTTAAAGTACAATTTTTAATTGGAAAACTTAAATGGTACCATTTATAAATCAGTCCAGTGGCGCAGGGACACAAAATGTGATCATGAAACTGAAATATTTATTTAAATTTATATTTTAATTTTTTCGCTCTGCTGTTGAGGTAAAGTTCGGCGTTGAGTACCGCCACTCAAAACGCAATGCCTCCGGAATTAGGCGGATAGTGGAAATCAGAGTGTACTTACCCTGCTGTGTGCGGGATACACAACAACAATTTAAATTAGTCAAAGGAAGCTGGAATGTAATAGCTTATAAATATGTCTGATATTAACATACTTATATCTATAAAGTCATTTCATAGTAAATGTGTCCAACTAATAAAAAAAGGTTGCAGTGGGTTCAATTCTCACATACATACAAACAGATTCCCTGTCAATAACACATATTTAAAATATCCAAATATTTTGGATTTTAAAATATCCAAATATTTTAATTTAATGAGTTTCAGCATTTTTGACAAAACTATTTAAAATAAGAAAATAACTATACTTCTTACATATATAAGCTGTTGGTTGTATCTTATATGTAAATTCCTTAGTATTGTATACTCCTGTAGTTCCCCCAGTGTGATCATGTCCTCGACACTCGTAATGGAGGTCGCGTGTAGCGGCTTAATAACATTTGTAACAGCTGTAGAAAACACCTCCCCATTGTCATCTTTGACTTGTATCTTTCCTCCAGAACTATTTAAAATCTTAACTGCGATTGGCACCTCAAATTCTGTTTTCTTCTCTGGTTGCAACCACACATATTCCTTAAAAACAATTTAAAATTGCCAATGTCAGCTGTTTTCCAAAGAATTTACAGGTAGGTAAATTAACATATTACTTACAGATATTTGTATGCGGTCAGCCATTTTGAATCAATCCTTGAGATTCTACTTAATCACTAAAACATTTCTAAATTTACATCACTGTCACAATATTCAATGAGAACTGAAGTATTATGCTGTATTTTATCAAAGCTCTACAATATTTATCATTATTGTAAAGATAAATCAATCTTATCATGAATATTCAAAGATAGCAAGTATGACCACATCATTAGACCTTTAATACTAGCACTTTAATAGTTTTGTTATAAAAATTCTGTCTACATATATTATAGTGATAAGAAAATAACTTAATCTTGTCAGGAACACATACTTAACATTCTTTAAACAATTAAACAACAATATAAATTAGTAAATACAATTTATTATAATAATCCAGCATTAAAAACAAGTTAACCTATTGATGATTCCAAATTATTTTTTCTTTTCATCTTTCTCTTTTTTTTCTTTTGTTTTGTCATCAGATTTTTTTTCTTCCTTCTCATCTTTTTTTTCCTTCTTGTCTTTACTGTCATCCTTCTTACCTTCTTCAGCATCTCTGTTTGTTATTTTGTTATTGATAAGATTGTGCAATGCTATGATTGACCTCACTAAAGCTGCTAAATATACTACTAGAGATTGATCATTAGTCTTTATATAGAGATTATCAACGAAATTGTCACTAGTAATATCTGGTAACAGATTAAATATATCCTGAAGCTGGTATATAATTTGGTGATTCATTGGTAATGAACCCTGGCCTACTTGGACAAGGTAATCTCTTATTTCACTCAATTGTGAGTGGAGACCTCTAAGGCCGAGCAGTTGATTGGTGATACGTTGGGAGAGACTGCCTACAGTTGTGTCTTTAATATCTCTAAGAAGATGTTCTACACCAACTTCCTCAGCTTCTTCAGCCCCAATTTCACTAGGTACATGTTCAAATGTTCTAGTAGTTGGACTACCATCATCATGCACTTCCTCCACTGCTTGGTAAGCCTCTGTAGGTAAACCCAAGTCTTTGGGCTTAGCGTCTATTATAACAAGTACTGAATTCGGACAGTATCGTCTAATCAATTCATTAATAGCAACATCATTTTGATGTAGTTTAGGCCCTGTGTGATACCAGCCAACTACTTTCTCTCTGGCATTAACTTTTTTAAACATCCCATACATGTTTTCCAAATAATCATGATCTAAGAACCAAACTGATTTATCTTTATCATCTTCATCAAAGGGTACTGAAATTAAGAAAAAATTATAAAAAAATTTAAAAAAATCGAATTATTATGCTGTGGCACTATTACTGAGCATATATTTTTAATCACATTTAACATGTAGTGGCAGTCAAATGAAAATAGCTAACAGTGTGTATGACACATTCTAAGTTCCCAGGGTAACTCTGATCACAAGTACAGTAACTTTTGGATTCGAATTAGTAGTTCCTGAGATAATGTTAAGTTCAATCTTTATAATCTCAAAATTTTCAACTATGAAACATGCTTCTGTACTAAAGATATAAGACAGTAAATATATTTGTTAAACAGTTCATTGAAGTTAAATAAAGTACAGTAGTCTAATACTCTTTTCAAAAATATTTTTAAGTCATTTTTCATACCTGCAAAGCTGTTTGAGACATCTAATACACCCTTAGCTCTCCAACACCCTAAAAGAACTCCAACGACTCGCTTTTGGTTTCCTATTTTGCCCATTCTATTAAAGTGATCTACAACACTCAGCAACACCAGTGGGTGAACAACCACTTTGGTTGTTACTACTTCTTGACCAGGCATTTTCTAATATATTGTTAGCGTATTCTGAGTATTAAACAAAGAAAGACACAATCCAATCAAGAACTATACGAAGGTGATTGTTAACGCTAAATAATCACTAATTTAATTTTCTACAACAATACAAAAATCGCCGATCACCAAGCAGTCCACAGAATATAAATTACAATTACACTTAAATAACAAAATTTGACAGTCATCATAAAAAACACAATTTTGTCTATGATATATAATAATATCGATTACTGTCGGAATTTTATATTACCCACATTATATTATTTTTACTCCCCACAGGCAGCCACACAGTGCCTGCATATTTTCAGGGCCAGAGTACCCTCTGCCCTACCCACCCGGTGTCGCTGTAAAGGCCAATAGGGCTAACAGCATTAACTTCAAGTCCGAAAAAAAAAAAAAAAAAAATGTCGGAATTTATTTTGCCGCTAGGAGCACTAGTGTAGGGAGGAACATTTTAAACATTTAATTGCTACGGAAAAGACATTGTTTGTTCTTTAGCTTAGCTTTAGCAATTTTATTTTAAGTAAATCATAGATAGCATATTTTTATAGAGACAAATAGTAGACCACTACGCGTCTTGTTGATAGATGTTATCATAGTTCTGTAGAACAAGTTCAGTTCAGTCATCATGTTCAGTCATCTATGGAAGAGTATAGAGTGGTAATGCGTTCTGTGGTCTGTAGTAGTAATGTCTCAGATCATTAGAATTCAGATGTCAGTTGTCAACTCAGCGTTGACATTATTTTGGTTTATACTTTATAGGTTATTTAAATTAAAAATAAGAACTAAGTAATAAAAATGGCTCAACGAACGCTTACGTTTGTGACTGGAAACATCAAAAAATTAGAGGAAGTAAGAGCTATTTTGGGGAACACTTTTCCTTTAGAGGTTGTTAATTATAAATTAGATCTACCAGAGTTACAAGGGGAAATAGATGAAGTATCAATAAAAAAATGCCAAGAGGCAGCTCGTGAATTAAAGAGGCCCGTTTTTATCGAAGATACTAGCTTGTGTTTCAATGCACTAAAGGGTTTACCAGGACCTTATATTAAATGGTTTTTAGAAAAATTACAACCTGAAGGATTACATACACTTCTGACAGGTTGGGAAGATAAATCTGCTGAAGCAGTTTGCACATTTGCTTTTAGTTCAGGTGAAAATAGTGAAGTAGTCATTTTTCAAGGAATAACCAAAGGTACAATAGTATATCCGAGAGGTTCTAGAGATTTTGGATGGGATTGTATCTTTCAACCTATTGGATATGATAAAACATATGGAGAATTACAAAAAGAAGAAAAAAATAAAATTTCACATAGGTATAAAGCATTAGATAAATTAAGAAATTATTTTATAGAGAATAATTCACAGTTATAATTAATGTAGGCATAACAAAAAACATTTAATGTTTTCTAATTATTGTTTTTTTAAGTGTAAAATTAAAACTATTTCTTTTTAATACTTTTTTATTTACTTGCACATAATAGTAAACTTAACATAATCATTAAAACATAATTGTAATGTAAAGCCATTTCACCATTAAATGATGCTAAAATTTCAGGTGCAACATATGGTTCTAAATTAGATTTATTGTAATTTTTATAATACCATTCATGATTGTCAACATTTCTTTGTTTATTAGATCCAGTGCTTTCAATTTCTGAAAATCTCGTTTTAGCTTCACGATTGATAACTGGTGAATAATTATGGTGAAGATCATAATGTTCAGCATGAGGCATGTTAACTTTTGTAATAGTTGCTGATCTACTGCTATTTTTAATATCAATAATATCTGAACTTGGTAATAGTATTGCAGATAGAGCTGTGGGTCGATTTTCTAAATTTTTTATTGGCGTTGTGAGAGTAGAGGTTAAGGTGAGAGGTTTTGAACTATTTATCTCTGGCCACCCCTGAATACTGATATCGTCAGCTATGTCTGTAGTGATGATTCCTTCTTTTTCGGTTGTAAAGCTAATAGTTATGTTTGCTTCCATTAGATTATACTTACTTGAATTTAGGGGATCCATATTTTGTTCTTCAATATTTTTTGTTTTATTATACATAACTTGGGTCCTGTTATCATTTCTGTTGTATGCTTCTAGTTGATGTATTTCACTCTTTATTTTTTTATGAATCACAGTGTTATTAGCTTTTATTGTAATTGGGGAAGTACTTTCAATATCTGAAATACTTTGAGTTTCCCTCTGAGAATTAAATTTGTCTTTAACAGCATCATTACCTTTTATTGTATAAACTCCAATTGTTGGACCTGGTATAGGCATGAAGCCATCAGATGTAGTTGGTAGCATTGGTGAAAAACCACCAGTCTCAAATCTAGGTGGTTCTGTGACTTGATATTTTTTTGTATGGGGCTGGTTATTCTTATTTTCTGTCCAGTCTATTTTACGCCCTGTGTTCAATAATTTTCCCATGTCTATTGAAGGAAGAGGTACACCAAAAAATGTAAAGCCACTATTTGGTATGGGGACTTTTAAAGCAACTCCAGTTTTTTTTGTTGTGTTTTTCATGGCAGCATAAAGAGTGGGTGTATTACCCAAATTATTGTTAAGAAGCTTATTAGTGTGATTAAATTCATCATTCATATGTTCCATAAAAGTTTCATTATAAGGATAATCCACATAGTCGTCATAGAAATATTCAGACTCTTCAGGTGAAGGGCGATTATTTAATTTATTTTCTTGGTAATTATTTTTCATGTGTGTCTCGTAATCTTTAATCTTGTCTAAGGTAGAATAAACTTGTGACGTTGCTAAATTTGGTAAAAGTGCTTCATTTTCGAAATTTGAACACGATTTAAAATCTGGATCACTAATTGGCATTTTGGCGCAGTCATGTTTTGAGAAGGGCATTCCTTTAACATAGGTTCCATCTACACATTTTGGGCCAATGGAATTGGATTCGGATAACCATGATTTAAGCCAAATAATAGCACAGTTGCAGATTAGCGGATTACCTGTAAAATATTATAAATTATCATAACCAATTAAATTATCTTACACATCATTCAAAGAATATAAAAAAGTCTTACCATCTATATCTAAAATAGCAATGTTATTTCTTAATTTTGCAAAATTATTTTCATATACGGATGTAAGTCTATTATGTCGTAGAGACAAAATTTTTAACCTGGGCATATTGTCAAAAGGTTGACTATTAATAACGCATATATGATTGTTGTCCAAATTCAGTTCCACTAGCCATTCCATAAACTGAAATGATTCTTTTGTAATCCTTGTTATCCTATTGAAACTTAAATCAAGAACTTCCAGGGAGACAAGTTGTTTTATGCCAATATTTTCCAAATTACTCAACTGATTGTTGCTCAAATTCAAATATTGTACTAGTGGTATGTTTTCAAAGGCTCGTAACGCTATAAATTGCAGCCTATTTCCTTGCATTTCAATAATGCGCAACTTTGGCAGATTTGTAAAAGCGCGATCTGGAATATCTATTATATGATTTCTGCTTAAATATATAGATGTCAGCTTGGGAAGATTAGCTATAGCCATTGGGTGAATTATTTCTAATTGATTATTATCTAGGTCTATAGTCTCTAAATTGTTTAAATCCCTGAAGCTACCCGATCGTAGTTCTATAATTTTATTACTTTGCATTTTAAAGTTGCTTAATGTTTGTATATTATTTATACTATTACCGTCAAAAATCTTTATTTGGTTATGGCTTGCGTCTAATATTTTTAATTTCGATAGCATATTTAATGTGTTTGGTAATTCGTGAAGAATATTTGATGATATGTTCAAAGTTTCTACCTCAAGACGTCGTTTCACTATACTTGGTGTGATATTTTTTAATTTATTTTTACTGAAATCGAGTTCCAATAAGACATCGTTATTCTGGATTGTCATAAAGTCAAAATTCTCTATATTATTTCCATGAACGTTAACTTGTTTTAAATGAGAAAGTTTACTAAAACTTTTTGGATGAATACTTAATATTTGATTGTCACTTATATCTAATATCTCTAGATGTTCTAAATCACTAAAAGTCGATGCCTCAACCTGTCTAAGGCCATTTCGTTTCATATAAAATCTGCGTAAATTATGTAACGTTTTCAAACCCCCGAAAGGTATTTTCTGTATTCCATTATTAGATATATCCAGAGTGCGTAGAGATGGTAAGTCCAAATCTGGAGATGGAGGCAAGGGCAACGTTGTTATTTGATTTCTTCTTAAACATAATTGCTCTAAACCCCTCGGTAAACCAGGTAAAAATTCTACTAATCGATTGGAACTAGCATCTAATTCGTATAGGTTTGGCAAATTACGGAAAGTTGCTGGATGAATCGATATCAAAGAGTTGTCTGATATGTTCACATATTCCAATAAAGGAGTTTCCATAAAAGTCAATGGATCTATTATTGTCAACTCATTGTTACTCAAATCAACTCTTCTTAAGGCTGGAAGATTGTACAATAATTTTGGCTGTAATCTTTGAAAATAATTGTTCGACAAATCTAACCCTTTTAGAGAAGGCAAATTCCAAAATGGACCTTCATTATAATCGTTTAAGGAATTGTTACTTAAATGTAATTCTCGTAAGGCGGGCATAGCAATGAACGCATCTGCATCAATAAATTTTATAGTATTTTTGTTTAAGTGTAATCGTTCTAAGCTTGGATGGCCTCTTAATGCGCCTCTTGGAATTTCTTGTAGCAAGTTATCACTCATATCTAAATATCTTAAACGAGGCAATGCATCGAGTAAAGATATAAATTCTGATATGTGCATTATTTTATTACCAATGAGAGATAGTTCCTCTACACCACTTCCAGATTGTTGTAGGAAAGATTCAGGATGAATTTTTACTATATCGTTAAAGTTTAAGTCTATTATTCTTAATTTTGGTACTCTGTGAAACGCTCCGTAATGTATTATATTTATATTGTTGTTTGATAAATACAAGATTTCTAACATCGATTGGTCTACAAACGCTCCTTCATTCAATTTGTTGATAATATTATAATTTAAATTTAACAAGGAGAGCATAGGCAAATCTCTGGTAGCTCTACCAATCATAGATGCGTCTGATATCATGTTGTTCCTTAGCGATAGTTCAGTCAGTTCAGGGAGTAATGACAAAGCTCTCATATGAATAATATTGATCCCACAATCGGTGATTTCTAATTTTCTAAGTTTAGGCAAATTATAAAAAGCATTTTCTTTTAAGGCATGCAAATTAATACTTCCCTGTATGAACAACTTTTCCAAACTTGGAAGGTTTTCTATGTTGCGTTCATGTATACCATTCAAGCTTTCTGATCGTATATTCACATATCGTAATTTGGGCATATTTATAAGAGCCGGTATCCGTTTTAAATTTTGTGATTGTATCGTCAGCGCTTGTAAATTCTGTAATTTCATCAAACTTTCCGATGGGATACTTTTAAGTTCATTTTCTACTATAAATATTTCAAGTAGGTGCATTTCCTGCGTCTCTAACCAAGCAGCTGATACACGTTCTAGGCCATTATGACGGAGCATTAAACGAAGAACTTTTACATTTTGAAATAATCTCCCTGGTAACGAAGGCAAGTAATTACTTTCAATGATTAACTCATCTATATTTTTATTTATTAATTCGCCTATTTTTTGAATGCCTTTTGAAACTTGAGCCAAGTCGCTGTGCGTGCACCTATAATAAAAAATATATTTGAGTTTATGGGTTTCTTTGTGCAATAGACACTAATAATTTAAAAAAAGATAGGAAAATTATAATACAAGATACCATATCTGTATGTCTTCGTTTCGGTGGGTACATATACAAGGAAGTATGGAATCCGGAGAAGGACATATTGTTATTTGTCCTGAAGCAATATGAAGTATCGATAGTGTTAACCATAACAATATTTTTTCTTTCTTGAAATCCATTCCTCACAGACTGTCATTGTTGCATGCTTAAGTAGTTCATTTAATGTTATCACACCTGAAAGTATTTTAAGAAAATAAATTTTAGGTACATTAAGAATCCTTTAAGTACCTACGAATTTTTTAAACATTTTTTCATACAATACTTATTAAGAAAACTATATCAAATAGATCCCTGAACATTACGTTACACCCAAGTGAACAACTTTACGTAAAAGTCATAATTATGCTTCTAATGTATTATAATTTTTAAATTCAAATTCAATTTCAAAATATTCTTTATTCAAATAAACTATAAAAGCACTTTTGAATCGTCGAATGTCAACAAAAAGCTACCATAGGCTATTTTATTTTATTAGCTATACTTATAGGCTATTTTATTTCGGGAGTAAGTATTTCCCGTAAAACAACCATGTTTGTAAACCCCTACAAGGATCACTAGCATAAATAGATAGTTAATATTATCCTAGTAATGCTAGTAAATATCTTATATACTAATAAACAAAAGAATATATTTAATAATCCAGTTGCATCAAGGACGTGATGAAACAATAAGTGTAAAACAATGGTCAGTTCAGTTATTTAGTTGCACTTTCACTCCCATTGTCCGTATTTGCTATCTGTAGCTCCTAATACTTTGCAACAGTGTAACAGGTTGTACGGTTGTCGATTACGCAATAAATTGAAGGTTGCCAAATTTGTACGTAAATCGAAAACCATATCTCCCATAGATAGGCCTATAGGTATAAGATTAATTCAATCTTAAATATATTTTTTTTGTTTTTTACTTTTAAGTCTGTTTTCTAAAGAATATAAGTAAATTATAAAGAAGTAAAAATCTAAATATCTATAATATTTTAACATATATGTATTAAGAAAATCATTGTAGGCAAAAGGAACCTAGTGCTAAGACACTCCGTTTCCCATTTTCCACAGAATTTTTTGTGTCGAGGGGCAGAACTCAATGCCAAGTTTTATTCCTTGGTGCCAGTGCGAAGAAATTTAAATATTAATTAAAAACTATTTTATTAATATCCTAGAGTGGGGATCGAACCCACAACCGTCACGTTAGTGCTCTTGTGTCACTGGCACTACAAAAATTTATTTTCGTCTAAACTACAAATTTATCCTAGAGATAAACACACAATACATTTGTTACGTTAAATATCCGTACAAAACATATATTACAAAATTGCAATAATATATTTAGACCTAATCAAAAATTTCTCAATTGTAAATCTAACGTTATACGTATAGTAGGTACTTAGATGTAATCTTCTAACGTAACCCGTAATCAGTCAACGCGACCAGTCAGTCACATTTGTTACAGTTATGTAGTTTTCTCGTAAATAACTGTCGCTATAAATGGACAAAAAACTACTAGGATATAGTATATTAACCATTACTATGTATTTCAATATACCTACCCACATATGTAAGTATTAATGGCGCAGTTGATATACCTATGTTTATTTGAAAACGATGGTTATGAGCTGTTGAGCGAGATTGGAGCGGAGTGTCTTAACACTAGGTACCCAATCCTCTGTCAGCTATGTGCGATATTAAAATAAATAGCGATGTTAAAAAAATATTATGAAATTTTTTTATTTAAAATAAAGTCAACGGGAAAAATGACTCGAGTAAAACACTAAGAACGTTACATTGAACTAGAAATTTTGGCTATAATTTTTTCAATGATATCGAGTAGTCGGTAATTAGAACCTATAACGAATATGGAAATGGTCATAAAGGCCACGCAACTAAGTTGCAGGTACTATTTTATATTTATTTTGGGTACTATAAGGTTATTATGAAAAACAAACATGCTGGCACGAAGATGTGGCGCAAGTGCGGAGCTTCTCATTGTAAGCGCTTTAGTAGTGGGTTCGATATCGGCTAGGAGGATTATTTTCGTTTTCTCCTCTCGAATTAGGAGTAGATATACAGGACATAGAAAGGATAAAAATATATAGTTTTATAGTACCTAGTGATGTTGTTATAGTTATATGAAATATGTTTTTAAGACAACGAAGCTATAGTAGCCTATAATACGGGCGTGGATTTTATTCTATTTAACTTTGTAAAGTTAGAATAATTACATATATCAGTTTCTTTATTTGGGTGAACAATTTCGAGTGTGCATGTCACAATAGTGATTTTATCTTCTACATTTATTCAAATTAAATTCATAACGTAATATTACAACATGAAATTTGATTACCAAAACCTCATATTTCATATTTTTCAGTCAATGAGTTGTTAGAAATTATGCACTATTAAGTAATAGACCTTGGTTACACTAAAAATAATAGTCCAGTTAAGTATATTTATATGAGAAAAGATGTGCACTATAAACTGAAATAGAATATATTTATATTTATAGTTTTCTTCTCATGTAGAATCTATAAAATTGTTACTGTCATTACAATTTCATGCAGCTGAACATGTTCTATTTTTTATTTTACTTTATTATTTTGTCATTGTTGCTTAATAAATACCAAAGTAAGTATTATGTTTGACCTACATAGCATCGAAAACTATCAAGATCATTTATCTCGAGACCACGAGTATGTATCGACCTGAAATTAATATAAAATATTCAGGTGTACGATCCCTTGGAGCACAGAAAAAATCAAGCTTCTAAGTCAGCGCATTCAAAAGATGCGAGCATTTGTGTATCGTTTTTGTTGCATTTTGTATGAAATTTGCAGCGTAATGACCTAATAGGGTATTTCACGTAGACTTTGCTACAGCCCTGAAATTTGGCACGGAGAATACAAATAAATGAAAAAATTCGAAAAGTAAAAACTTACTTAAAAAGAAAAAATCATTCAAATTTCTATTTATACTTCTTTTTTTACAAAATGAGTGCATACGAGCATAAATTAAATTTGTAAAGTTTTATAAGCTGTAGGTACTTCTCGTTGAACAATTCTGAAATTGGGGCTAGTCCGACTCGTGCTTCCCCGCGCTTTTTATGACATTTTTTAGGACTTTCTTTATAATGTTATGTAAACACTATAGCTAGTGAAATATCTGTTTATTTTCCTTCCGTTGTATTACCTTATGTAAACCAAGTAAGGCGCCGAAACAAATTTTATAATTGCGCGCAATTTGCGTAATCGCATCAGAAAGTAATAATAATATAACGTAGAGCCTCACGTGTATTTCTTAATATACGATGTAGAGTACACAAACGTTTTTAATTTAAATGGCTTCAAATTTGTCAATTGATTAATTTTTTGTAACAAAAAATAAATAAATAAATAAATAATAATAATTTTATTTTATTACTAATACCTACTTGTTACCTATAAATAAAATGTGTACAGTGTAAACAAAATTGCACAGATAATCTATTATACCTGTTACGAAACAATATCCTGTGAACTGAGCACAAAATTCAAGAAGCTTATAAAATGGTCAGTTACGTAAGTCTTCACTTTCGGGCTCAACCGAGGCCTATGATGGGTAAACACGGACTGGTTGTGATGCATATTTCGCATTCGAACACCAGACTTTCGGTTCATGGCTCGATGCGCACCAAGTAACTTATCTTTCACCATTGTGGCGCGTGCCTTCATACGTAACCTCGTCTTCTAGATGCAGACCAGCCAGTGTGTATTAAATACTGTATGCCCGTGTATACTATATGGAATTGAGCTTTTACTATATAAATATTTTTATTTTTATTGTATCCCGCACACAGCAGCGTAGGCAGAGGGAGCCTAGTGTTAAGACACTCCGCTCCCCACTTTCTGAATTCTGGACGCCGCAATGCACGTGTCGAGTGGCTGAACCAAACGCCGCGCTTTGCCTTGAAATCACAGTAAAAAATGCTCCTCATTTCCTCAAGTGAGAGTCGAATGAAGCTAAAAAATATATATACATTGTTTGTCTATCATATCTGAATAATCTTTGGTGAGTTGCAAAATAAAAATTGCATGCGTTTAATCAAGATTAATCCGGCATTGTAACAACTAGGAATGTTGGACAATAAAGTTGACATATCAATTAAACTTACATTTATCTCCCTAATTTTTTAAACATATTTTTTTGTTTCATTATTTTAAGTGTAAAACGTTAAGCGTAAATTAATATTATTTCTTACTGAACTTAAAATGAATATCACCAAGTTATCAAGTACTAAACTAAACTATATTATCAAGTACTAAACTCTTATTATTTTATTGATATGTTGGTAATTTTTATGCATAAAAAAATATTCCGTTTGGATTTTACGTCCCTCCTGTGTTTGGAAATCCGATACAAGCGTCGCGTTGACACGTCAGACATTGTCCCTCTGCGTAATAATAATTTTAATTTTAAATTATTTTTATTTACCAACGAAAAGCCTTGATCCTTACGGTTATAACCGCCTAGACAGGATCAAGGCTAGACAGGATCGATTTATTCAAATCTGTCATATCCATTTCGTATATGAAATACAAAAAATTATACAAAAATAAAGTAAAAGATAGACAACATTTTTAATTATCGTAAAATAGAACACATATTATATTTATATTTAATTTAAGTTATATTTTTAGTAAACTTATTTTATATTCAAATACACGTACAAAACATTAGAAAAGTGTATTTATAAATAAAATATCTTTAATACAATATAGAGTATGATTAGAGGAATATTAATAAGTAAAATATCCGGTTTTCACTATGAGAGTTCGCTATGTTAGCAGCATGACGAAGCGAAAATAGTATCGCTAATTGACGCTTTGAAATGAGCTTTCCGTTATTGAAATTTATATACCTACAACATATAGTAACCTAATATATATTTTTGGAAAGAAAGAATTGGACTCATCGCGGGTTCCGTACTATTTTCAGGATTGTAGGTTAACGGGAAATACCGCTAATAAAAGTTGGGTTCCCCTCTTTCTGCTGAATTTTGTAGACATTGCGAGTTGAGTGGCAGAACTCAACGCCGCGCTTTGCTTCGACAACAGAGCGAAGAAATGGAATTAAGTGGTGGAATTCAAATTACAAGGGGAGTTCGGGGAATTAAAAATAATTTATTATATCGAACTCGCAACCATTCGTTTCTAGAGTCAGAGGCCGTCCAACTGCGAATAAATCTATGTACATATAAATCTATTGTTATAAGGTCTTCCATTTATCTAACATGACAAAAGATGACAACTTTAAATTTAGTATGACATTAAAATTAAAAATGCGAAGTCGATTTTATAACAATAAAGTAATATAATCGTCATTCAATAAAAAGTCCACCAAGGATTTTGATTTCATTTCCATTAGTTGATAGAGTTTCTTAACATAGAGTCAGCCTTATATAGGTTATTGACGTGGTAGGCCTGAGTTTAGTTAATAGTAATTTTATTTATTTATTTATGTATGAATTTAGACAGCTCCATATATGTATAATATATACTTATCAATTATCAGATAACTATATACATACATTATTAAAATATTCTTTGTTTGTTTAATGGTTCTCGTCTTATTTCTAAAATATTTAAAAGTATATGCCTATATTGTGAACATCATAATTATATTATAGCCACTTATTTATATAGGAAATACTATATAAAGTGCGTAACATAATTTTTAGGCAAATATCAACTTAATTAAATATAGATTTCTAACATTCTTGTTAGTAAGTATACCTATATATATACATAAGTATAAGCCAACCGTGGAACACACCTTCCTCTAGTGCCAATAGAGTTCGCACACAAGTTGTAGTGCAAAAATATCGGAATTAAGGTTTGTTTTGCCTTATTGCGTATCTCTCTAATGTTTTTAGCGAAACTAGTTTTCCTGATCCACAAAACATCTTATACTCGTGACAGCCTTCAGTAAGTAATAAGCTGTCTAAGGGAGACCTACCACGTAGCTATCTGAGATAATATTGTTTATATCGTAATGACGCTTCTTAAAAGGATATTTTGTTCGCTTGCAACTAATACACGAAAATATAGTGCAGGTCCAAATAAGCCACCAAAAATTTTGATAACTGGTAAGTTGTTAATATTATCCTGTTTTATTTAAATTTTTAATATCGAAAACCTGATTGCCTTTGCAGAGTTAGACTAATGCCCTTGTAATGTCCTCCGTTCAAATTTTATATTGTTTTGCAAATTTAATTCAATTGTTATCTTTATCAGGAATTTTTTCTTTCATTTAATAATAAATAATTTTAAAATTAGCCTCGCATACTTCTATGCGATGAGAGACTGCATTTAGAATGATGGTGTCGAACTCATGACATGAGACTTGAGAGAGATTCTTGAGACTCTTCCATGCAAATTTATTGAACTCAAAGGAAATTGTAAGAATTAAGTACCTTCTACTTACCTACTGTGATCTTATTTTTTTCGTAATTAAAATATATATATTAGCGTGAGATATGTACGTATATGCCCAGATTTCATTAAAATAGCGTAAATTAGTTTCTAATGATGTAATATATTTTTAATTTTCTCTACATGATATGTATAACGCGCAGCTTCGCCCGCTGATTTGCACCCTTAGGGGTGAATTCTAATAAACCATGAAACATATTTTTAAGAATTGGAACTTCAATTTTCATAAAAATGGGTGCCGATGTTTCCGTAGAAACTTTCAACCCATATTTCACCCCTTCAGGGTAAAAATTTTCAAAATCCCTTCTTAATGGCTGTCCATTACGAAAATAAACATATGTCAAAAATTCACGTTTCTGCCATCAGCGGCTGTCCGTGCGTCTGTAGGTACCTACCTCAGTCAGTGGGAACTTCTCCGTTTATAAATATAGATAGCTTCTGATTTGCTCTGGTTATTATAGAAAAACTCTTTTTCGGAATGGGATTATTTATACATTCCGCTTATACGAGTACCTTCCGTTTGTGGTCAGACCGCGTTGCGCCGCACATAAGTAACTCAATATACCTACCTACAAGGTCCCGATCCCGAAAATAGGTGAAGGGAGTATCTTAATAATATAATTACTTAATAATATTGGCATTGCCTATACGATATAAGGCTTGAAACTGTTTTTATTTTTACGTTTTTGTATACTTATCTATATATATAAAAGGACTTGTCCTCACTGACTGAGGTAAGACGCGCGCACAGCCGTAACCGCTGTGCGTAGAAACGTGAAATTTAGACAGATATTTACTTTCGTAATCTGGACATCCACTAAGAAGGAATTTTGAAAACTTTTAACCCTAAAGGGGTGAAATAAGGTTTTGAAGTTTGTATGGAAAAAAAATAAATCGGCACCGATTTTTATAAAATTTGAAATGTAATTTTTTAAAAGTATTTAATTGAACACGTGTTTCATCGTTTTCTAGAATTCTTCCTCTAAGAGTTCAAATAAGGAGTTGAAAGTTTGTATGGAAAAATCTTTAAAACGCCACCGATTATTATAAAATTTTAAATTTAGACTCTTAAAAATATTTCATTGAACACATGTTTCGTGGTTTATTAGAATTCACTCCTAAATAAGCAAGCGAAGCTGCGCGTGTCTGCTAGTACAATATATAATTATAAATGTAATTATATATAGAAAGTACTTTACATATGTACACTTTTTTAATAATTATGGAAAATTAAATAATCTCTCGCAATATAATTAAATGGCAGTGTTTTAATGATACTCTCCTTATGAAATCGAAAGGCTAAACACACGTTAGCCTTTGTATACAAAAGAGCCTACACATGTCACTTACAAGCAAATAACGCGATTACACTCGTCTTTTAAATAATAAATTATTTTTGATGCATAGGTAATCTAGAAAACTTATTTAATTAGTAAAACTTCGAGTAGGTACTTACCAAATAACTAGTTTAAAAATATTATAGGTACATTAATTTAAAATAAACAACAGCACAGATTATATTTAAATGTTATTTATTAAAACTGCTAATGCCTTTAAATAAAAAGGCGATGTACCATTTAATGCAATTATATAGTCAAATTTAAAAGTAAGTTCTAAATAAACGTAATTTTCTCGGCTAATTAGTGAAATTAGTGATCTGGACCAAACTTTTAACAATATTAATATGATAAGGGATTTAGATATAATTATGAATTAATATTCTAGCACGGATAATTAAACATGCCGTTTAGTTTTTGGTATGTGGAAAAAATGTAAGAAGATATAAGTAAATTACTGACTTTTATGTAAAAGCTTTAAGAAGACAAATAAAATTATGGTTTACCTTTTATATTTGATATAACGAAGCAATAACTTTCAATAATAGGTCACGGTCGTCACTCCACGGTGACTTGCAAATTAAAACTGGTTTCTAAGATATTTCTCAAATATTTATAGCTAATATAATTATTGACTGACTGGCCCCAAAAAGCTTGTAGTAGATCATCTTCCCTTTGTTATCATAATCATCATCATAGCAGCCTTACAACGTCAACTCATTTCTGATTCTATCACACAGGGAAATACCGAGCATTGGCCGCCATATGACACTGATCCTTCGACGAGACACTTTTGTAGTTTGCATCCACCATTCGCTGCCCACTGTAGTGTTTAGTTCTGATCAGCAGACAAAACTGAAACTGAGAAAGAGTGGGGAGTGGCTTCGTGGATGGCATTATCTATAACAACTGGATGACACAAGTCAACTATTAATAAACTACTGGGATATTATGTATCACCTTAGTAGGCAGAAGGAACCTAGTTTTAAGACACTCCGTGCCCCACTTTCCGCCGAATTTTTGAGGCATTGCGTGTCGAGTGGCTTAACTCAACGTCGCGCTTTTGGCTTTTGAAATATTTATAACATTTTAAAATACAACAGGGACAATATTATGGACACCCTAAACAACTACTATTATAAAGAAACCCTAACAAAGAACGGTTAAAGAAAATATTTTTTTATAGACATAAATAAATTTAGAATCATAATTTTATATAATTATGATGATTTTATGACAATATGATAATTTCATTGTTTACGTTTGCGCTGTCTTATTAAAACAATGATCATTTCTAGTGAAATCAAAACAAACTGTTAATCTAAAGTATTTACCTGCGTAGCATGTTTACGTAGCAAATAAACACTTTATACTTCACGCTGTATCTCACTTTCTTGTTCCCAGTTTCTGCCGAATTCTGGAGGCATTGCGTATTGTGTGGCAGAACTAAACGCCGCGTATTGCCTCGAGCAGAGCTAATAAATGGAAAAATAAACGTAAATAAATATTTTATTTCCTCGAGTAGGGATCGAACCCACAACCGTTGCGTTAAATAAAATATTTGCATGGTATATTCATATCTGATATTGCTGGATGATGTGAGGAAGGTGAAGGAACTCAACACACTTTCCTTATTTATGATTTATTCATATATCAAACTTGTTATTTGCGCCAACATTACAAGCGCATAATGTTTATGTATAGTCATACTATAGAATTTCCATAGGTTAGGTTTTTAATACATATTTTGTTTTTTTTTTGGTCTTGGTTGGAAAGAAATGATTGTGTATACCATTTTAAACAGGATAAACTAGTGTATAAAGGCACATTGTGGATTTAAACATGCAATTCCCCAAAAAAATAAAAGTAATCTCGACCTAACCTATAAATATGTCACTCACCATACAAAAATAAGCTTATTTTTGTAACAGAACTGATTTAAATTCCAGTTATTTAAATGAATTCTATTAAACTTATTATATTCTTTTTAATTACAAATACACGTTTTAATTTATTCTCTACCTCAATTTTCAGGTGGCCTGGGTCAACTCGGAGTGGAATGTGCAAAATATTTACGAGGAAAATATGGACGAGACAATGTTATACTGTCTGACATTATCAAACCGACGAACGAAGTATTTAACGACGGCCCATACATTTTCGTTGATATTTTAGACTTTAAAGGTCTTCAAAAGATCGTTGTGGATCATAGAGTTGACTGGCTCATACATTTTTCGGCTCTACTTAGTGCTATTGGTGAACAAAATGTCTCCTTAGCTGTTAGAGTGAACATAGAAGGCATGCATAACGTAATAGAACTTGCGAAGCAGTATAGGCTACGTGTTTTTGTACCTAGCACAATAGGTGCCTTCGGACCGGACTCTCCGAGGAACCCCACTCCAAATATAACAGTGCAAAGACCTAGGACTATTTACGGTGTTTCAAAAGTGCATGCAGAATTATTAGGAGAGTATTATTATCATAAATTCGGATTGGACTTCCGTTGTCTTAGGTTCCCGGGTGTTATTTCAAGTGATCCCCCCGGCGGAGGAACGACAGGTGAGATATTTTACTAGCAACTAGGCACTTAGTGTTTTTAAGGTTTTTAATAGTCGAGAGTGAGGTGTCGATGTAATGGAAATAAAAAGAATAAAATGAATTGATTTCATTAGTCTACAGTGGCGTAGCTAGGGGGGTGCGAGCGGTGCGGTCGCACCGGGCATCAAAAGGAAAGGGGCATCAAAGTCGACGATTACTTTGTTTTTTTTAGGCCTTAGACCATTTTAAAGGGCATCAAGTCCCCTAAGCCGCACCGAGCAGCAAATACCCTAGCTACGCCACTGTTAGTCTATAAAGCAAATTATTTTAATAGCTCTTGTGGGACAGACGACAGACTTATCTATACATATACATAAGAAATCTGTGTTTCATATATCAGTTTCATGTTGTATCCCACATATAGCAGGGTAAGCAGGGAACCTAGTGTTAAGACACTCTGTTCCCCACTTTTTGAATTCCTCGACACCGAAGAAATTAAATTAATAAGCATTTCATTTCCTCCAGTGGGAATCGAACCCACTGCCTGGCGAGATTTCAGCTTATGGCCACGACTAGCCTCTTTGAATATTATCTATATTATACTCCGATATATTTTTAAGTGCGTTGACAAATATTATTTTCTTTTTCTTATTTGTCGAACCAACAACAACCTGTACAGTCGTCCCAATATGCCTCGATGACAAAAAAATATTATTCCAGACTACGCTATAGCTATTTTCCATGACGTACTTCGCAAAGGCCACTATGAATGCTACCTGAGACCAGACACCAGATTGCCGATGATGCATGTGCGGGACGCCCTGAGGGCTCTCTCTAACTTCTTGGAAGCTCCAAATGAAATGCTAAGACGTAGAGTATACAATGTTACCTCAATGAGTTTCACCCCTGAGGAGCTCACAGATCAAATGTTTAAACATATATCTGACTTTACAATAACTTACAAACCAGATAGCCGACAAGAAATAGGTGAGCATAATATAATTATCTTCTTTATGCGTTCTCAAAAAATAAACAGATTTAGCGACTACAAATATCCTTATATTTGGGTCCTTCCGGTATAATTTATGATCATAAACAATATGCTGTAGTGAGCTTGAAAATGTTCATAGTATCCATGAACATTTTCAAAGGTATTTTTTGTAGGTGGAAACGATAGTACTACCCATATTTTAGGCAGGTAGAGATAATCGGTACGTTAGGTAGCGTTAATCTACGCTTGTTAATACGGAACACTTCATGAGTGACTCTGACTGGCTCTATGATACTTTTTCAAGTATACATTTTAAATGATCATTATTTATTTAATTACAGCTGATTCATGGCCACAAGTGTTTGATGATAGCGACGCTAGACGAGATTGGAACTGGCAGCCTGAAATCAATATGGATAATTTGGTGTCCCTCATGATAAAAGAAGTTAAGGAGAAAATTAAATCTAATAGTAATTGAGTATTAAGCGTTTGTTTTCTTTTTGCCACATATGGTCCAAATTTGTTTCTCGGGGATACACTCATCCTTCGAATTAGCATTTCATCATCTGCACATCAAGCTTGACGCTATCAAACATAAGCCTATATTAGTAAGTATGTCCATAACAAACAAATATAATCATTATAAGGGATTTAAAAACAAAAACAAAGTTGTAACATATTTTTATTAAGCGTTCATACATTAAAATATTCTTATTTCATTAGGCAACACACAGTAAGTGTAAGAAAATCTATTTATATTCATTAATTAAGTCAAAAAGTTGTAATATGTTTTTCATCCATATAAAATATCATATTATTTATTTAAAATATTATTAGGCCTGCTGCTGGTAAACCAAATTTTAACAATAACAGTTTTTCTTACACTCAAGCATTTAAGTTTACACTAAAATGAGTTAAATCAAATTACTCGCAGATCCTCTATAAAATAAAATAAAATATTATTATATAGCAAGTATGTGATGGAGATACAGTAGTAAAAATATAATACAATTTCTAATAACTAATTAAAATAATGAAATTATGGAGAAATTATATTCGACAAATATATATATTACAAATAAAAAGCAACTCGCTGCGAATATTATATTTAAATAAAACTTACTTCATTGTATATTACATATTACAGTATAATGACGACATTTGAAAACTATTAGAGTTAACATAAAATTTGTTTTTAGTCTGGTGAAAGAGGAGAGATTAGGGTTTAGCTCTTTCCTTCTTTTATTTTAAAAATAGTAAATGAGAAATGAGTGACGCACAAATTCCGTTTTTAGAATAGTTTTTAAGAGTGAATTTCAATTGACCAAATAAATTATAACTTAGCCTTAGTTTAGAGTGAATATTTAAAATGTTAGATAAAAAAATAATAATAACAATGATATGGATAAAAAGTAAAAATGTAGTTGCTTTATAAAATTATGATTATTTTATATTTGATCAATTGAAACCCACAATTTTCATCATTCAATCACCAAAACCAGCCTAATTCACGTTATTTTGAAGAATGGACGTTTCATATCGTCTTCAAAAACAGACGCAATATTGATAATATACCTAGTCAATGGTAAAGTGACCTATAACAAATACCCACATTAGTTAAAAACGCACTTTTTACTCTTTATTTATATTCACATATTTAAATATCATTAGAAGGTCACTTCACATTAAATATGACAACATCTACTTTATTATTTTTAACTTTATTTTAGTATTTGTAGTGATGAGTTCTAGCATTCTAATTACTAAACTAGCGTGTAAGTTACGGTATTTTATATTATTTGTAATAAAGACACATATTAATTAATGTTATATATACTAAATAATATTAATTTAGACACACAAATGCATCTAAGGAATAAACTTAATATGTTTTATATTATTGTAAAAGTTAAGTAATTAGGAAAATACAGCATAATGTTTCCATAGAACAATCCCTTGCTTATTACACACGTATTTTGATTAGTGTTAAGACACTTCGTCGCCCACCTTTCACCCAATTTCCGAGACATATCGCGTTGAGCGAGGAAATAAAAATAATTCATACCCCTGAGTGGAAAACGAAGACACAACCGCGGTGTTGACAGTCAGTCGTTGCACCACTGCGCCATAACGGTCACAATTACACATCATAGGTTTTAGGTCATATTAGGTTCTTAAATATTAATTTAGAATACAAACCGTAATGCACTCTACAATAACGCTTCACTAGAAAGTATTTGTAAATTACCTTTAATTTATTACATAACAAAAAGAAATATTTTTTTGAAATTTAATTATTCGATTTATATATTTATTTTCATTGTAACAATGAACAATGAACATTGTCTAAACCTGTTTAATTTTGGTATTTCCGTTATTTCTTATGCAATCAACCACTGAATTGTCTATGGTTATTGTTTATTTTAAATTGAAACGAATATTTTACCAACAAATTAGAATGAAATGGAAAAAAAAGCAAAATTGTTATGGCACTATGCACATTGCACATATTTATGAAATGAAAAACAATATTATTGTTCATTTTAACACATACAGAATGATTTAAAATTTAATAATCTTATTTCATTACGTTCTTAATACATAAAAACTTAAAAAATATCGCGCTAGCTTTCTAAAAATTTCCACAAAAAAATATTATTCTACATTTTATTATTTTAACAAAATATCACCAATTTCGACTAAAATACGTATTTGAAAAATTACACACAATATTTATAGTGATATTTGTATATATTTTACTTGCTATATCTTCTCAACATAGAAGACGAGGGTTGTGATAAAAATGTGCTCTACTAGTACTCTATAGTTACAACAAAAATATAAGATATAAAATAATTGTATTACTTTTCAGAAGAAAAATTTAAAAAATACCTATATAAAACCGAGAATTGTGTGTAACTGTTCTTATACATAATAAATTTAAAAATATATATTATAAACAATTACTTATAGATTTAATTTACAATATTCCTCGAATGATAGAAAAATAAAAAACTTAAGTACGGATCTGAAGAATTAAGTGATTGTATTTTGATCCAATAGTCTAACAACATTTAATTTTAAGCCTAAATAATTGCAGAAAGAAAGAAATTTAAGTTTAAGTAATGAAAGAAGCAATGTTATATGATAAAAACTTAGCAACAAATTTTAAAATAATGTTATAAAAATATCGGTGCTAAAAATCATTATATCCTGATAAGCTAACACTCAATTATAATTATATTTTTTTTTTATTTTATGTGAAAAATAACCGGTTTGTAAAAATATAATAAATATAATTAAAAGCAATTATGAAAAAATATATATATATTTGCCATTGTTTATGGAGAACCGTTATTGTAATATTTTATAAAAACATGTTAGAACATTAATTTATATTTAGAATATCGTTATATCCGCAATATAATTCGCAAATACTAAGTAAATTACGTAATAAATATTAATGAGTTCATCTTGATTTACATTTTATATTCGCGATCATCGACCGTATCGTATATTAAAAGAATACGAACTAAAAGTAGACGTTTTTGTTTGAAAAAATGCTTTTGGAATTTGATTTTTTCTTAAGTCCTCTATTATAATATATGTCCTTCAAGAACAACACACAAAAAAAAGACTCGAAACAATCGTGTGAAATATGTAAGTACAAGAAATATATAAGTATTTATATGTTATTCATAATATTAAATTGTTTATAAGTGAAAAAAATAGGTATTAAATGATAAGAAATACAATTACTCTGTGCTAAGATAAAAATACGAGAATGCGAATATAAGTTACCTACCGATAGCAAAAAAACAAAACATAATAAATCAAATAATTACTCGCGTGAACCAAGCACTTAAAATTAATATGTAAAACAAACCGGTATTAAAGCAAATTATTTTTGATTTGCACAACAATGACGTCGGGAGAATGACTTCTATATTTTTATATTCTACAATTTAACGAAACAAAAGTTTTTTTTTAATATATATATCTTTGAATGATTTTGTGGTCAGTTTACTTGGATTTGGTTTTAGTATGGCCGAATTATATGTAGATCCTAACGTCATATCAATGAGAGTTCCATTTTTGCCATTCAACTACAGAATCCTATAGAGATACGCATAACAAATCTATTTATATTGTCTTTAGTCCAGAATACTGACTGAGTGGAAATACTACGTTGTTTCAGTCTAACAATAACGGGAAAAAAAGTAGAATTTAGTATAATTATTGGGACATTTTAGATACGAATCAAATTGTCTTAACACCTTTTAAACTTCCAATTAGCTTAAAATTATTTGCTCTAAAAAATAAGAATAAACAGTTTCCCTTTTACATTTAACATTATTGTTTTAACAGTACATACCTACAAATTATACTTATTACTATCTATCTATATAACATATAAATATTGCACATATTATTATGGCCGTTAGCTATAATTGACAATATGGCGGTACTTCACGAGTCATTTACATGCGAATGAGACAAATAATAGTCATTACAGAAAAGGCAAGAACAAAAGTTTTTAGAGTTAGCTAAGCCAGCTTACAGGAAAATGAGAACTAAATATTTTAATTTAAATTTATCGTAAAAAAACACTCCAAATATGGTAAATAAAAAATGCACTTAATAATATACTTATTTAAAAAGAAACGATTGAGGTCAAATTAACGTCAACATAGTCATTTTTCTTTTTTCATTTCCTTAGATATCGTACATGTTAAGTAGTGATAGTGTGGTTTTAAACGACGGAGTCTTATTTTAGGGAAAATATTACCTCTTTAATATTTCAAGGCAACTTGGATCTATTTATTCCGTCTTGTCGTGCAACTGTTGTTCTTTGTGCTTTAGCTCTTTGTAACGTTGCCGTAGTTGAGCCTTCTTGATATTTGTCATTAATTGTGTTGACTGGTACAACCACGATCCCTGGAAATAGGATAGAAAAACCTGTTAGCTTCGTGTATATGTATATCACATTTTGCTGATCATACCATCTTTCTCCATTTCTCCTACTTCTTTCTCCATTTATTATTAGCAAGAATAAGTATTCGAATCCAAACGTACTATAGCGGCGAATACATCACACCATTCCAAGATAGTGCAATAGATTAGGACACTACAAATACGTTTTGATTAACACCGTTTAAGTTTCAGTCCTAAATTTTTTTAAGCTTCACGCTGTATCCCGCATATAGCAGGGTAGACAGAGGGAACCTAGTGTTAATACACTCCGTTCCCCAAGACATTAGGCCGTCGTGGCGCAGCGGTTCAAAGGTATAACTGTAACGCGATGGTTCTGGGTTCGATCCCTACTCGAGGAAGTGAAATATTTATTTACGTTTATATTTACACTTCTTCGCTCCGGGGTCGAAGCAAAGCGCGGCGTTGAGTTCTGCCACTCAACACGCAATGCCTCAAAAAATTAAGTGTTAAGAAAAAAAATAATTCCGACATTTTTTTTACATATAAACCTCCACATCGTCATATTAACATAAATATTAAAATCGATTATAAATTAGGACGTCTATATATAATCAAAGAATGCATAACATGATAACGCATAATCATCGGACCATTGTTGTGTCTGCGATATTGTATCACTTTATAACGTTGTTTCCCAACATTTAGAAGAGAAATACGAGTTCTTTAACTATTTCACAATTTCTAAAGTTTATTATGCATATACTAATGTTTTGTAAATTCGTATTAAACAGACAAACCTATATAATATTGTCTAGTTTAAGCCTTATTTTCAATCTTTACAAGTAGTAACTATAAAAGATAGAACCATAAAGAAAACCAGCGATAACATACGCAATTCCGTTCTCCGCACGGTTAATTAACTAATCTTAATATCATAATACGAGATTACGTTAACAGTTAATACTGTCTGCTGCGTACAAAATTAACACACAGCTTTGCCACAATCTCTTTAATGTTAATAATATGTTTTCCTTTATTATTTAAAGCCGAGACTTATTTGTAAAAATGTTTTAAATCCTATAAGTCTTTAATGATATAAAACGATACGACGACTAAACTTAACCGAGTAGGTATCGAATTCTTATACAATAGCTGGTTTATGTACAACTAGATTTATTTTTTTATTGACTTAAACTTCAAAATGACATTTTTTACATCTGCGTGGTAGGCAGAAGGAAGTATTAAGAAACTCGGTTTCCCACTTTCTGCCGAATTCTGGAAGCATTTCGTGTTTAGTGGCGGAACTCAACACCGCACTTTGCCCCGACACCAGATCAAAGAAATAGAAATATAAATTTAAATAAATATTTCCTCGAGTGAGGATTGAATCCCCAACCAGTTCCATTCACACTTCGCGCACTTGCACCACGATCACGCCATCAATTATAATCATATATTATGATAAAGTTAAATATACAATACTCACCACCATTATCATGCAGTTTAACAGGATGGGTATGCAAAACACCACCGATATAAATAGACCCTTGCTATCGAAGTACTGTTGCCTTGAAAACAGATTCCAGTTCCTGGCGGCAACTTCGTTTATACTTTCCGAAAAATAAACGAGGAGTACTGAAAGAAAAAAATATATTTTAATTTTTAATGTTATATTTAGCAAAAGTAAATATATCTGGTATTATCAAGTACAACAAAATCAGTCGCAAGATCGTATCGCATTTCGTCCGTAATTATTCCAATAAAAATACAACTTCTTAATATAAAAAAAAATTGTTTTAACTTCAGTACTTTACGTCATTAGCATATAATCAGAATATTGTTTTTTAAACGCTTTTTTTATTATTATAGTATGATATGTTTAGTTTTGCCTTTATTATAAATTTATGAGGGCACATGCTTCAATTTATTTTCTCTATCTCTTTAATTATTTATTTCCTCTTTGATGAGGCCCATGAAAGTCAAGTTTTTTGTGAACCCAAGGAGACCGACATATCTTAAAAAAAAACACTTATTTATATAATAAATAAAAATAAATAAATATAGTACTCTAATTGTAAAATCAAAGGTATAGTATTCCAAGGTTTTACTGTTTAAGCCTGACACCTTATTCGTAAAGGTTTCGTTCTGTTTAAGCCTAGTACTGATCACCTTGAGATGCGTTCTTATAACTTATACGATTTATAATTAAATGTGAATAGACTTAAATGTGAGAGGCCAGGCGAGGCTCAGGGGCATAAGCGTGCAACTGTAAACGCTACAGGTTGTGGGTTCGATGCCCACTCGAGGAAAGGAAACATTTATTTAAATTTATATTTTCATTTCTTCGCTCTGGTGTAGAGGCAAAGCACGCCGTTAAGTTTAGCAACTCAACACACAATGCCTCCAGAATTCGGCGGAAGTGGGGAATGGAGTGTCCTAACACTAGGTTCCCTCTGCCTACACTGTTGTGTGCGGGATACAGCGTGAAGCTGATTTAATTTGATTTTACTTTATTAAATAAAAGCACAGTATATAGTGGAGAGTGGTATTGGCTATTTCAACTAGCAGTAATCAATATTTTTGACCCTGTCACGTGTAGGTGGAATAGGTGTAACAATATAAAATTATAAATTTATTATCATAATAGGGTCATTGATCGTTACTTAATAACAAAATTAATCATACAAATCCGTAACAACATTATAAATAATATCACAAGCGTGAATAATTAATCTTTAAAGGTCATTTAGTAAAAAAGGTGAAAACAAATAAAACATGTTTTAAAGTCAACATTTTGTGTAAAATTTTTATGGATGGGATATACATATAATTTAACTGTTTTACATAATTAAAAATCATAATAGGAGAGAAAAATTCTTTGCATTCTATGGATTCACTGCAACTGAGCCAGGAACCAGAGTCACTGAATGAGGAGCTGGAGCTCAAAGCAATGCCCGGGACTTATGAACCAAAGTAGTTCTTAAAATGTGCATTAACACTCTTAACATTTGACTCTATTGCCCAAGGTTCTCTCTCCAGTCACCACTGAGACTAAATTTATATATAATTCTTTTAATACCACCTTTTAACTATTTTCTGGTAATGAACTAATGTAAATTCTAGACAGAAATATATTGCCGTACACTATATGTATAAAAAGAATTAATAAACATATATGTTTCCCTTTTCTTGGTTAAAAATGGCTATTTAAAGTGTTTGCTTATTAAACTATAACCAATATTTCATTTTTTAATATAATTCAATTAACTCACTTGAAACTACTATATATATAATAGAATTATAATTTTAAATAGTAGAATATAATAATAATTTTAAAGAAGGAACCTTGGAAGCATGGATACAAAGGTCAAGAGCATTGGTATAAAAATATATTACAGTTATTTAAACATTTGCTACTTTAAATTGTAATTATTTTCAAACAGATGTGTTTCTTGTAATAATTTATAATTTTATATAATATAAACTACAAAATAAACTATCCTAAGTAAAGCAAGGAGAGACTGTTTCTACTACTGTGCCTAAATTATATTACAAGATACACCTAGCCTAAGCCACTAAAATAAAAGGAAATATCCATCCAGTTTATTAATTATAGCGTTCTGAACAAAAATAAATAACAATAATACTTTATAGGTCTTTGGATTTTAAGACCAGTCATAGCGCAGGGGCACAAGCATGTAACAGTAAGCAGGAGAGGTTGTGGGTTTGATTCCCACTCAAAGAAATGAAATATGTTTAGAATATAGAATATGGTAGGTAGAGAGAACCTAGTGTCAAGTTGTTCCAGTCTTTGAGTTTTGTGTGATTTCAAGACATTGAGTGGAGATTGAACTCATAACCACAACAAACATCATATAACACAATGCTACAATAACCCATACTTCGATATAATAAAATTAAATATTCCTTGTCATATTATTTACATAGATGCAAATCACACTTTTTTCAATATTAATTACTGTGACTAAACATGTTTAATTTACAAAATTTATATGCTCTTACTTAAATATATATTCACTAACATATTTATTATTTAATAATAAAGAAAATACTTACATAATGCAATAAATAAAATAATTTGAAAGTTGCTATAGTTCCTTGTTGACAGACAGGTAAATGTAACAAGAACGTGAAATGATAAAAGGGCTATTAGCCATGGATCTCTCCATTCAATCTAAAAAGAAACCATTCATGTTAGAATAATTTACAATACATTGTAAATACTTTTGAGATTTTTGAACACAATTCTACGGTTTCGTGTTTTTCGAAATCATTTTCAATAATTACTTTGAACTTAAAGTTATAAATTAAAATTGATAAAACATAATATAAATAAAAAACGTATGTTTTGTTTGGACTAGTTCAATAAAATATGTATCGTTTTTTATAATTAATAAAGGATATGATAGGCAGAATGAATGAACAATATAATTTTCTAAACAAAATTAATTTTAAGTATTATTTTTTTAGAAAAGCACAAAATTAAAGTTAGATATATTTTGCATATTTTGCCGCATAACACGTCAACTGAACACTTACACTTTTTATATATGAGACAAAATCTGATATTTCGTTCACTTCGATAAAGCCTTCCATAATTTTTTTATCGAAATATAAATATAAACTGTTAAGCTTTAAATAAATTTAACTTTATACAAAATACTAAAAGTCTTCAGTAATTACAAGCAATATAAACTTGACAAAAAGAGGAATAAATTGTTAATACTACACACAGACTCACTAAAATATTTTCTGAACTAGGGATGTTAGTGGTGCATGCGTACAATTATTATTCGGCGAAGCCGAGCCATTTGGTTATTATTATTTATTATTAAATATTTTTATACATACATAATATGGATATCAATTACTTACAATGATCATGTATCATGCAGTTAAAACATTTAGATAGACGAGATTTGTCATGTTTTCAAAAGATTATCGAACTGAAAAATTTATTGTCTTAACATAGTGTTGCAAATTTGCTAAAAAAATTAAAATAAATCAGCACCAAGTTGTACCCAGGTAGAGAGAATCTAGAGTTAAAACACTCGGTTTCCCGTTTTTCACCTTATTCTAGAGACATTGCGTGATGAGTGAACTCAATCCGCACTTTGCCTCGACATCAGAGCAAACCAATGAAAATGTAAATTTGAATAAATATTTCATTTTTTCAAGTAAGGAATGGGAATAAACCCATATTTATGTAATTACCAAGTCATAAATTGCCAAGTAGTTTTCTAAAGAGACTTAAAATTGGGTGGATAGTGAGTAACAAATTATCTACGCCGGAAAAAGTATAAAGTAGCTTGCTAAAATAATAAATTGGTAACTATTGAAAATAACAAAAACGAATGCAAGTTGATCAATGAAATTTAACGAAAAAATGAAAAATCGATAGCTAATAACAATCATTTTATGTAATATTACATCTCTACAGACTTTATAGCGGTTATACATACCTCTGTTATAAATGTTATCTGTACTTCATTATTGTTGACAACTTGTAGCAATTTGTCTGCATATTTGTTTTTTTTTAAATATGTGGTGATTTTTAAAGAAATTTTATATACAAAAGATATGTTACAAATTTGCATTAATAAACTAACATATTTTATGTGTTTCAAACACAAATAATATCTCAATGGTAGCTAAATTGTCAATAAACAGTAAACCGGTGCGTTAAAATGTATAACAACATAACAACTTTATTATTAATTTGCTATTTCATCAATTTAATTGCAAGCTATGCAAATGGATTTCAAGGAATAGAGAGTGCCAAATCAAATAGTGAAAGATATACAGTGGATTTCAAAGGTTGTGCTGTGCTTGAGAGGCAATGTGTACAGTTAGATGAAGATTTTGATATCTTGTCTTGTGCGTTGAACATAACTCATAATAATAAAACTCAGGTGCCCTTTTCATGTCAACATAAAATATGGACGCTCCAAAATAAATTACTTGATAAAAGTTTTATAGAATACAAGTTAAAAGTACCATGCCAAGAGGAAACCATAATTTCTGATTGTCTAAACCCAAATTCCAACTCACTTGATTGTATATTAAAACGGAAACCAATTTTAAAGAATATAATTTGTCAAAAAACAATAAATCAGTTAGAATCATTAATATTCAATGATTGGCAGATAACAGGCAACTTTTTAAAGAACTGTTTAGATGATGTAGAAGCACACAGTTGTGGTAGAATTCAGTCAGATCCTAAAAGTCTTTCCCAGACATTTACATTAAAATGCCTTCAAAGTCTTGGAGATAAATTACGACCAGAATGTCAATCAGAAATTGTAGCATTGAAAGAGATGAAATATACAACTTTGCAGATAGACAAACTTATATTTGCAGCATGTAATATTGATCAGAAAAATTTCTGTCCAGATGAAGTACCAGACTCTCTGTTAATGTACAAATGTCTAGTGAGACATAAATATGAAAATGGTATTTTTTTATTGTTTCTGTTTTGTTTCATATTGTATCCAGCATATTATAGAAGTGTAGAGAGAAGGAACCTAGTGTTAAGACACTCTGTACCCTGGCTTGTTTGTGTCTACTCACTATTAAATTATTGAACTCAATACTGAAATTTGTCTAAGACCAGAGTGAGAAAATTAAAATAAATAGTTTTCCTGAGTGGTAATTTGGTTTGATGTTGTAAACATAGCACATGTAGAAGGGTAGGCAGGGGAAACCCAGTTTACCCCGCATTAAAAGTGGTAATAGAAAATATTAAAATAAAATTAAAATATCAAAGTAAAATTTCTGAGGTTCCAGACTCCCCAATAGTCCACATGCAATATGATTGAAAAATTGCATGTCTGTTGCTTATTTTAATATTCCTAATTTTTTCTTGATTACAGCTATGACAAAACAGTGTCAAGACCAATTATTTTACATACAAAGAAATATGATAATGAATTATAAAATGAGCAAGGGTCTAGTAAAATCTTGTAAAGAAGATATTCGCAAATATCATTGTAGAAAAGGTGTTGTTGAAGATAAAGATGTAAGACTTGCACAAATTTTACTGTGTCTAGAAAATATATCACGAGTAGAAAGCACATTTATTTCTCCAGAATGTATGGCAGAAATGATTGACCATAGAAAAATGCTCATGGATGACTATAGATTATCTCCGGAACTTATGCAGAATTGCGCTAATGATATTACAACATTATGTAGAGGTATTGAATCTGGAGGACGCACAATACATTGTCTAATGGAACATGCTAGGCCAAGGAAAAGAAAAGATAAAAGAATCAGTTTACCATGCCAGAGATCTTTAGAAATATTAGTACAAGAAGCAGATCCTGGCGAAGATTGGAGGGTTGATCCTATTCTAAGAAAAGCTTGCAAACCTGTTGTAGATAGAGCTTGCCGGGAAGTCAATGGGGGTAATGGTAGAGTCATGTCCTGCCTCATGGAAAAATTAGGAACAGCTCTAATGACATCTGATTGTGAAACTGCATTGTTACAAATACAGTACTTCATCTCCAGAGATTTTATACTTGATCCTCAGCTGTATAAGGCTTGTAAATTTGATGCTGTCACACAATGTAAAGCAAAATTGAAATGGGCTGATATAAATGAACACCCATCTGAGAAAGATCCTTTAATATTACCTTGTTTATATAACTATGCATATAATTCAGAACTCAGAGGTATACTTAAGCCAGCCTGTGAACAACAGGTAAGAAGAGTGATGAGGCAAAGGGCTGTAAGTGTCGATTTGCTTCCTGAAATAGCAGATACTTGTATGGACGACTTGGCCAATATTTGTTTTGAACATAATGGTAAAGGTGAAGAAATATTGTGCTTGCAAAACAAAATTAAAGAATTATCACCCAAGTGTAGGGAAGTTGTCTCAAATTTTACAGAAACTCAAAGTGATCATATTGAACTAAATGTTATTATAAGTACTAATTGTAGAGTTCCTATAGAAAAATTATGTACTTCTCAATTAAGAAGCAAAAAAGATGAAGATGATGTATTAGACTGTCTAATAGCACACAAAAATGATGCAGAGGTAAAAGCTAATGTGAAATGTAGGGCTGCAATTGAACATGAACAATTAATTTCACTTAAAAACTATAGATTTACAAGAAAATTCAAAAATGCTTGCAAGTCATATGTTGTAAGATTCTGCCCGAGGGCTCTGACAAAGGTACAAGTTGTGATGTGTTTGAGTGAAATAATAAGGAATGATACAATTTCTAGAAGAAAACACACAATATACAAGGAATGTCGTCAACAACTTAGAAGTCAACTGTTTCAACAAAAAGAAAGTATCGACTTAGATCCTGATCTTAAAGAGGCGTGCAAAAAAGATTTGTTAGATTTTTGTCCGTCTGTACCTCATGGAGAATCAGCCGCCTTGGAATGCCTTCAAACAGCTAAAGGAAAGCTAAGCGAAAACTGTAAAAAAGCTTTATTTATTGTGAGGAAGCAAGAGTTTTCAGACAATGGCATCGACTATCATTTGATAACAAGCTGTAGTGATATGATAGATATGTATTGCCACAAAACTGAACCTACAGTTCTCTTAGATTGCTTAAAGGTATGGAATTTATAATAACATATAATTTTGTTAGAATATATAGAAAGACTTCTCTTTTAAAGATGTATATATCATTCTTTTATTTTACCTTAATAACAGAACAGTAAGGCAAAGGGCCTAGTGTTTAAGACACTCTGTTTTTCATCTTCTGCCCAAATTTCGAAAATGTACGTAAGCAGAGCACTTTCTTGTCACTCCTGTGTCAAAAAATCCTCATAAATCATTTAATTAAAATAATTCAATAAATAGGAAACATTTCAATAGCTTTTTTTTTGCAGGCACACCGTCAAGAAGCAGATTTCAGTAACAATTGTAAAATTGTAGTTGTCAATAGAATGATAGAACAAAACATGGACTACCGTTTGAACAACAACTTGCAGAATGCTTGTAAAGGAGACATTAAAAAGTTTTGTATGAATGTAATTGGTAAGTAAAATGTTTTTGAATGAATAAGTAATTCATTATTTTTAGATTTTCGTATCTTAATAGACACGGAACTTTTTAGAATCCCTTTGTTGTCCATTTGTCAATGACATTTATCTCAATATCGCGTGGAACTGAAATTATATCAAATATCCAGGTCTATTGTGCCCTAAAACACACCTTAACTTTTAAGTCTATGTAATCGAAACATACTTGCATCGTATATACCGTCATTATAAGTTTTACTCCACATTGGTCAATGGGGAGTTCTGAAGTGATAAAGACCCATTGTTGGGCGAGTCCAACTCATTGTTGAACAATTTTTTTATTATCATTCATATATTTATTTTTGCAAGTTTATTATAATGAAACTTTTAGTACCTACAAAGGATACATATGAAAATATTTTTTAAGTAAAAATTTAAGTAGACGTTAATTGGGTGATCGATCCCCACTCAAGAGTTCCCTTAAATGGGGACCAATAACCATGCACAATCAAAACTATGATTTATTTTTTTATTTATTTATTTTATTTAATAAAAATATGATTAGTACTGACTAAAGTACTAAAGTATGTCAAATTGTTTTCTACATTTATAATATAGGTAATACTTTAATTCACAAACCTGTGTAAACTTTATAAAACTTATATTAGACGTTAAGGTATTTTTCGCAGATCTCACATTTAAAAAATACGTTAATTAGATGCAGTTAGGTGAAATCAGTTAACTGCGTCGCAAATGCGAATGTAGATGTAACTTAAATTATTATTTTTTTAGTTAATGAACCTCAAGATGTAGAACTTCAAGGCAAAATGTTGTATTGTCTAAAAGATAAATTTAGAGAATTAAAACTGGAGAAAACTTGTGAAAATGAGTTAGCAAATGTCTTGAAAGAACAAGCCTTGAATTATCGTCTTGACCCACTCTTAGGAAAATTGTGCAAGGCCGAAATACAAACAATATGCGCCGTACCTAATGATTCTATTACAAATTCAGATGGACAGGTGATTTTGGAATTTCAATATTGTATTATCATTTTTTTAATTTACTTAAATGAAGTCTACTGAATATGAGATGTGAGAATTTGGCCATTGTTTTGACAGGTGTGAAAATATGTGAAGTGTTGTTAGATTCAATAAAAATACAATTTTAACTTTTCTAACAACTGTTTGTCTTATATTTAATTTTTTTGTAAAGTATATCTAATTAGCATACACTTTTTATATTACAAATTATACAATTACAATAATAACAATTTTTTTCTATTTAGGTGGAGGAGTGTCTTAAAAATGCACTTTTAAACCATAAAATCGTTTCGGCGGAATGTGCCCGGGAAGTAGTACAGATTATAGAAGAAACAGAAGTGGACATTGAGGCTGATCCACTCTTGGAAAGAGCCTGTGCTTTGGACTTGCTGAAGTACTGTAAAGATTTGGAACATGGTGCTGGACGAAGTAAGATTTTTAATAGTGATGATAGTTTATTGAATATAAAAACCAAAACCAAGCTATAATATTTATAATTTTTTCTTAAACACATTCTTAAATATTTGAATCAAAATATTTGTCAAGTATGCAAAGCCGCGCGGCGCGCGTTAATATAAATTATTTTAAAAAATTTAACTAATTTACTTTCGTCGTTATTTCGTATGCGCTTTTGCAGAGAAAATATATTAAAACAAGATGCACAATGCCATAATAGCATTAAACATTATTCCTATGACATATATTAATTAAAATAAGAACATTAATATATGTCATTGAAATGTAGGATTTGAATATATAAATGTAATAATATATATAAATTGTTCAATCATAAAATACTAATATTGTTAAGAATAATGCTTAAGTAAAGGTATATTAAAATATAAAATGGTGTGTCAAATGGGAATGATCTATAAAATAACTGTTTATGTTAAATATATTTTTTTATTTCAGGACTGAAATGCTTGAAGATAATTCTTAATGACAGTAATAGAAAACTGGAAACAGAATGTCAAAAAGAATTATCAAGTAGACTTGAGATGTACAGATATGTTGCTTCAGTAAGTATATTTCATAACTTTCCAATAAAATGTTTCCAATAAACAAAATGACAACAGCACAGGACCTTGTATACTGTATATAAATATACAATATATTTTTATGCTACTTAATTTTGGTTTCAGGTAAATGTAATAGAGAACCTAGGTGATATGTATGATGAGATATCAACTTCACCTTCCAAGAAGTACTTTTTAGTTGTAGGCATTTCAATTGTAGGTTTAGTTTTTATATTTGGTTTATACTGTGGTCGTATGACAAAGAAAGCTATGTATATAAAAAGAAAATAGACCATAATTATAATGAATTGTATATATTTATAGTGAAAATATTTTTTTAGCATTTATTCTTTCCACTCTACAATTTCATCATAATCCATGTCTTCTAAGCCATCCAGTTCTTTTTTCACTACAGATGTACCAGAGGATTGTTCCATTTTAGGTTCAACTTTAATATCACCTTTCAAAATTTTTTGACTCTCTTCAAAAAACTGATTTGGATGATTAATGCCTAATCCAAAATCTGTATTGTGCACTGCATCAAAATATTTACTGCAAGCTATTTGGTAGTGTCCTTTTTTAGCCATGTCCACTATATCACTAGCAGCTGTAAAATTTGCAAATTAATTAATGTAAGGAAAATAAAATTTAATTAAATTATACAAAAAGTGATGTGTTTTTATTACCTTGACCCTCATACCCATATCCTTTCAGCTTATTTTTCAAGATTCCATTATCACAGTGTCTGAATGGACAGCCATGACACTCCCCCGGGCCAACATTAGTATTGATGATTTTTAAACAATTGAAAGGTGTGTAATTTTTCTTACTGCCTTCTTTACCATAGTTATATCTGATATTATATGCATATTGTTTTTCAAATTTATCTAATTCCATAATTTTGGTAAATTCTTCCCTCCAAAATCTTAGAGAATCTTCAAGTGTTACACCTATTCCTTTAATGAAGAGTCCATATTGTAGTCTTCCTCCATGTTTAAGATGGTGGGCTAAACGCAACTGTTCATGTAACTGTTTCATACATAAAGGAAAAGATTTTACAGATAAGGAATCAATACTCTCAATTGAAATTATTACTTTAGCATCACTAGTATAATCATTTCCTGAATATGATTGATGTAAACCTTTAAGTAAAGATACAAGTCGCTCATCTTGTTCTATTTCTCCTAAATGATGACTTGCTACAGCTAAACTCTGTCGCAGGTGCATCCTATACTGTGCTGAAAGAACTGATATAAAATCTTTATGAGGTATATAAGCATAACCACTTTTAAGATACACTTTTCTAGATTTAACTAAATCAAGCACTTCATAAAATTTTACTTTGTAGAATTTAAATGATTCTATATTCTGGTTGTTTGTATAATGTGTTGATTCTCTCAAGTATTTCATAATTTCATCCTTTTCTTCGTTTGATATGCTTGTATAACATAGATTGTTTAGTTTAAAAAATGAATCTATAGCATCTGATTTCATTGTCATAAATCTCATTTTAAATAGTTCCAATTCCCTTGAAATAAACCATCGGCGTAGCTCCTCTGTTCTACAATAAGCTAATCTTAAAATAAAATGAGCTATATGATCTTTCCGTCTAGCTTCTAAATCAGATTCGAGTGTTCCACAACCAGATCTTTCACAAAGTTTTGCATAATACTTTAATCCTTGGTTCCTTAAATCGTTTATCACAAAATCTGTCCATTCTTGGGAATACACTCGGAGACCTTTTAAAGTTGTTGCAGTAGCTAAAGATCTTAACAGTGTTAATCTTTCCAGAGCTAGCGTTTCAAAAGTTTGTAAAGATATATTTTCAGTTGGTGGAATTTTATACATTTGTAAATCATGAGGATAACACTCGATTAGACTACTTGTAATAACTGTTTTAGTAGATTTTCGTTTTATTTTGAAATCCATAACGATACTTGCACTTAACAGTGGTTATTTTAAATTGGTTTATTAATAACAAATATAGCAAAACTTATGTATATATTTATAATATACGTATTTATAAATAATAAAACTATTATATTTTGGCGCTAAATGATTCGTACTGTCATTGTGACATTATTGCTAAAGGTCCAGAAATTTAAAAAAAACTTATGACACTAAAAATATATCACAATATATAAATAAATCACAAAATATAATTTAGCAAAAGTATAAAACATCGCACACAAATTTGAAGAGTTTTGTGTACAAACACTTGCATGTTGTAGGTAGGTATGTAGGCTACCGTATTGTATTATGGTATTTTAAACAAAATATTATGGCTAGAATTTTTTTTAGAATTTAAGTTATATTTTAACAAAGTCTTGATGGAGTTGGTGGTTAGTCCATTGGCCACAACCACCACCGAGGACATTAAAGATATATTATTATTTTATTACTGAATACAACGTAACTAAATATAAAAATAAATAACTTCTCCGGAGTACAAATTGACGCAGTTCAACTAACGACTTTTGTTTACATTTTAGCTTAGTCATATAGTATATAGTAATCTAATTAATATAATAAATAAAAACATTGGATTTTATTGGAATATTTTTAAAAATACCGGTGTTGTTTGTATTCAACCAACGATAGCAGTACCGTACTTTCAGAGTGCCAAGCACAGATAATATATTTGTTTCATGTATTTCTTATTAGAGTATTAACATTTACCTGTCAAATTAGTCAAGTGACTGTGACATAGATTTCGTGTCATGCTATGGGTATTGAACATTTGAATTTAATTTAGTTTAAATACTTAGTTAGTCACAAATGATTTTATATATGCAAGGAATGTAAAATGTTTGTATAGACTTTACTTTGTTACAATATTTATTTATTGTTTTTGCTGCAAGCATTTAACAAAGCTTATTAAAATGGTTACAAACAAGTTGCAGTCGTCATTGGACGACTTAGTTCAATATACACAATTATTTAAACCTGTGGCTACTGTATTGCAAGGAACAGTGTTACCTTTCTTGATAATTTATCCAATAATATTTTATTTTTGGATATTTGTATACGGTTTTAATGAAAACTTTGAAGCGGGTTTTGTTATAGTGTCAGTGGTAGCTATCATACAAATACTCATTTGCCTCTGTTGTTATTGGAGTGTACACATTCAATGTTTTCTGTCTTGTACACAAGTAAGTATAATTTAAAGTTTTAGTTATATATTTGAAATTGAACTACTTAAAAACAAGACATTCCATTTATAGGTTAAGGATCCTTTACAAGCAGAAATTGTCAAAGTAGTTCCTACTTCGAACAATGGCTTTTCAGAAATAGTTAAGCTTCATCATACAAAGGTAATATTTTATAATTATGTTTTATTAAATACATATTAACAAAGTTTTTAGATACAATAATTATATTTATTTGTAGTCTACCAAAAAAGATAATCTTAATCCAGATGTTTGGTTTACATTTCAAAAAAGTAAATATGTTTATGATTGGGATAAAAAGTCATTTTTCACAATAGAATTTCCTTCTAATAAAACATATGAGGAATATGTGGAGTCTAAGGGATATTTGGATGATGAATCATTGGAGATTGCTGAAAAGGAATATGGAAAAAATGAAATGGTCATGGTAAGAGTACAAAAATGTAATACATTATATAATTAATTGATATCTTATAATTATTAACCATTTTAGGTTGTACCAGAATTCATGGAACTCTTTAAGGAGAGAGCAACAGCACCATTTTTTGTTTTTCAAGTATTCTGTGTAGCTCTGTGGTGCCTTGATAAGTATTGGTATTATTCTATTTTCACTCTTGTCATGTTGGTTATGTTTGAATGCACTCTAGTACAGCAACAGTTGAGGAACATGGCTGAAATTAGAAAAATGGGGAACAAGCCTTATAACATACATGTATACAGGAATAGAAGGTGGCGCCAAATAGTTAGCGATCAATTGTTACCAGGTGATATTGTATCACTCACTCGCTCCCTTACTGATAACTTAGTCCCTTGTGATATACTTCTATTGAGAGGATCTTGTATAGTTGATGAATCCATGTTGACTGGAGAAAGTGTTCCACAAATGAAAGAGCCATTAGAAAATGAGAAAGATCTTAAACAAAACTTAGTTGTAGAAGGTGATGGTAAATTGCATATGTTGTTTGGTGGTACTAAAATAGTCCAACATTCTTCACCCAGTAAAACTATGTCTACAGGACTTAAAGCACCTGATAATGGTTGTATAGGATATGTCATTCGTAATGGTTTTAATACATCACAAGGAAAACTGCTTAGAACTATTTTGTTTGGTGTCAAGAGAGTTACTGCTAACAATTTAGAGACATTTGGCTTCATTCTATTCCTTCTCATATTTGCCATTGCTGCAGCAGCATATGTGTGGATAAAGGGTTGTGAGGATCCTGAAAGAAATAGATACAAACTATTTTTAGAATGTACTTTAATATTAACATCTGTAGTTCCTCCTGAATTGCCAATTGAATTATCATTGGCCGTAAACACTTCCTTATTATCATTATCAAAATTAGCAGTATATTGTACAGAACCATTTAGAATACCTTTTGCAGGAAAAGTTGAAATATGTTGTTTTGACAAAACTGGCACATTGACTAGTGACAATTTGGTAGTAGAAGGAGTGGCAGGTATAGGGGACCACACAGATGCTACTGTTATACCATTATCAGAAGCTCCAATTGAAACAATACAAGTGTTAGCGTCTTGTCATTCGTTGGTACAGTTAGATGATGGTGTTGTCGGGGATCCTCTTGAAAAGGCCACATTAAAGGCGGCGGAATGGAATCTCACTAAGGGTGATGCTGTTGTACCAAAAAAAGGAAAGTCACCTGCCTTGAAAATCGTTCATAGAAATCATTTTGCAAGTGCTTTAAAAAGAATGTCCGTAGTAGCCGGCTACCAAGTTAATGATAGAGGGTTTTTAGAAACGCATTATATCAGCAGTGTGAAGGGGGCGCCCGAAACAATCAAAACAATGTTAAAAGAAGTTCCTAGCCACTATGATCATGTGCATTTAACTCTGTCCAGACGAGGTGCGAGAGTGTTGGCATTAGGGTATAGAAATTTAGGAAAGCTGACATCGCAAGACATTAGAGATTTGTCTAGAGAAGATGTGGAATCTGACTTGACGTTCGTCGGATTTGTTATTATATCGTGTCCTTTGAAGAGTGACTCCAAGAAGGCAATTGCTGAGATTGTCCATGCGTCACACTCAGTGGTAATGATTACAGGTGATAACCCATTGACCGCATGCCACGTTGCCAAAGAACTGAAATTCACACAAAAGAGCGACGTACTGATTCTTACCAAATCTGAAACAGATTGGATGTGGAAATCTATTAATGAAACAGTGGAACTTCCGGTGCAACCGTTTAAAAAATCAAAGGAGCTGACAAATAAATACGATCTGTGCATAACCGGAGAAGGACTAAAGTATTTAAATGACAATTATCATAAGTTTTTATTAGAAATTATAGCAAATATAAAAGTGTTCGCTAGATTTGCCCCAAAACAGAAAGAATTTATTATTGTCACACTGAAATCTTTAGGGTACGTCACACTCATGTGTGGCGATGGAACCAACGATGTGGGTGCCTTGAAACATGCTGACGTAAGTAAATATGATTCTTTAAAATTACAATTTATAGTATATAGTATATACTCAGAACTAAAGTATAACCAATATATCCAGTCTTTACTTCCCGCCGAATGTACTTAAGTCTTAAAAATAAAAAATTAAGCTTTGCACCTCTAACTTAAAGATAACATGCTTTAAAGCATCTAGATCCCATATCAATTAAATTATACGTACATTCACAACACGCTACGATGAAACTTTTTACGTCGTTAAAACTTGTGTTGTTAGCACCTCTTTAGCAACTTTATTTTTAGTCATTTTTTTATCTAGTTCTCTCTTCTCAACTAAATTTTAAGATTAAATAATTATGCTGTATAGTTATTGTTTATTTTTTTATTAAATGATTGCTGCACCACCGACTTCTTTTGTCTGTGCATTTTTTGTTCTTTATTATTATTGATATCGTAAGATATGTTAAGATTTTTTTTTATTAATATTATAAAGAACCCGTTGTGGCGCAGGGCAATAAGAGTGTGACAGTAACGCGATGGTTGTGGGTTTGATTCCCACTCGAGGAAATTAAATATTTAATATTTTCATTTCCTCGTTCCTTCCAAAGGAAGTTGAGGTTCACCACTCGATACGCTATACCTCCAGAAATCCGCGATGCGTGAGGAACGGAAGTGTCCTAATGGGAACAGAGTGTCTTAACATCAAGTTTCCAGACTTACTTTCCGCGAAATACAAGTTGAAGTTATTAAAAAAATGAAATAAAAACTATCAATTTAAGAGAAAATTGTTACATACACAAATCGTAATTATTTAATACTCATAAAATCATTTGATCTTTAAAGGTGGGTGTAGCAATCCTAGCAAATGCACCCGAACGTCTGAAAGAGAAGCGTGAAGAGCGTCCAGACCCGGAACCTCGTAGGCCATTACAGCTCAGGGAACCTCGCGACCCTCGAGCTGAAAGCCGGGCTGAAGCTGCAGCCAGACTACGAAGAGCTATAAAGAAGCTCGAGGAGGACGATCAGCCCCAATTAGTTAGATTGGGCGATGCGAGTGTCGCCGCGCCGTTTACTAGCCGGTTATCTAGTATATTGTGTAGTGAGTATTTTTAGTTTTTGTTATATTCCTATTTTTTTAATGTGTTGTACTACACCACAGAATTAGTTTGTCTGTGCCTCTTTTGCACATTTTCTATCTTTTGATTCTGTACTGAGATTGATTTTATTAAGATTCTGTAATAATATATTTTAGAATCTTAATTATTTTAATTTCCTTGGAATCAGGAAGGTGGCGTTCAGTTCCGTTTATTGAACTACAATTATCAAAATCAACTTTAGTTAAATTCATTTTGAAAGTTAATAATAATATTTCTTTCCAGTTTGTCACATCATAAAGCAAGGACGCTGTACTCTCGTGACTACTTTACAAATGTTTAAAATCCTAGCTCTAAACGCACTCATCCTGGCATACAGTCAATCTGTGTTGTATTTGGATGGCATTAAATTCAGTGACACTCAGGCAACACTCCAAAGTCTACTTTTGGCATCATGTTTCCTTTTTATATCAAGATCTAAGGTAAGAAACTATCATTTGTACATAATTATTATGTTTAATATATCATCATATAAATAATAGAAAATAAAAACCTAAATATAGATATCTTTTTCCAAATGCCTTATAATCTTATTTGAAAATAAAATCCTAAGTGCTGAGTTGGCGCTGAAATATGCACGACAGTGGTGTGGATTCAATCCAATCCGAAAACGAAATTAACGAAAATTAAAAATATTTTCGTGTTCATTCCATGGAATGAATAAAGGTGTTTCTGTTTTAGTTTTTAAATTATATGTTTTTCTCTTTCAGCCTTTGAAACATTTATCAAAGCAGCGGCCTCTACCAAATATCTTTAATGTTTACACAATAGTCACTGTGCTCGCACAATTTGCAGTTCATTTTATTTGTCTGGTGTATTTAGTTCGTGAAGCCACAGCCAGATCGCCTGACAGGTATAAAATTTATATTTTTTTATATATTTTTAATCTTTATGTATTTTTTACCAAAGGACCTAGTATTAAGACGTTTTCCATTTTAGACTGCTACTACTGTCTCACTCACATAGAATTTTCATGTGCCATATTTCACTCGTCTTCTTGTTGTATATGTTTCAAATATTTATTTTAAACATAAATTTTCCTCAATTTATATATTAATTTGTTTATAAGTTTTATTATGTTCGATTTTATTACGTGACATCATTCTAAACCCAATATGGTGTATTCTTTAAGGTGATCAAGAGGGAAAAAGCTCTTTTCCCGTTATGAATAATTTATAACTCAACTCAATTGCATTGTTATTATAATACTTAAAAAAAATGCATTAATTTAATATATTCATACAGTTATACACTACCACAATGAATACCAAAAAGATATATTTATATTATTATATATTTTTTAAAATTTCACATGACAGTTCCCATTACACTTCCGTGCCATTTGGAGGCTTGCATATTGAGTGACGAGTAAAATATTAAATATTTCATTTTGTCAAGTGGGAATCGAATCCAAAAGCTGCTGCGTTTACGGTCGTACACTTATGCCCCTGCCCCACGACTGTCCTATTGTTTTTATATGTTAAAGATTATAAACATTTTAATAATTTTAGGGATATGAAACCTAAATTAGATATGGATTTGGCCGAGGATGAAGAGCATGTGTTCACTCCGGATTTATTAAACAGCACTGTTTATATTATATCTATGGCACTTCAAGTATCAACGTTTGCAATCAATTATAGAGTATGTATATTAATTGATTATTTATATATTGAATATTTTTAAAAATTATTATTATAAAATGTATTGTTTAAATAAAGTGTTTTGATAGAGTTATAATATCAAATACTTATTACTTTGAAATATTTTTCATATATTTATTTATGACCAACATTTAATTTCATAGTAATAATATCCAGTATTCTTTTGTTAGCTCTATAGGATTTTTAAAAATATTTTTTATATAATTTGACTACTTAAAGTCGTCACATAATTTGGAAATTTCTACCTATTATAACATTTTTAAAGTGCTATCTCACAATAAGGACAGATAAATATTTTAGAAAACGTTTTTTTGTCGATTTCAAAAAATCGCGGGTTCGACTTCATTAAATTATTATTATTTTTTCTTTCAGGGCGAACCATTTATGGAAGGTTTGAAAGACAATAAACCACTGTTATACAGTATTCTTGTATCAGGAGGGGCTGTGCTGGCGTTAGCGACGGGTGTATTCCCTGATTTGTCTAATTTGTTTGAAATTGTTTATTTCCCACCTGATGTGAGTATTTCGTGTTTTATTTTATTAAGCAGAGAGAAGTTAGTATAGAGACACTCTTTATATTTTGCTTAGTAAGATATTTATTGTATTTTTAGCTTTATCTCACACATAGCAGAGTAGGCAGAGTGAACCTGGGAACTAAGTGTTAAAACGTAACTTAACGCTGCGCTTTGTTTCTTTACCAGAGCGAGGAAATGAAAATATTAAATGTTTCATTCGAGTGAGAATCGAACCTACAACGTCGCGTTTATAGACGTGCGCTTGTGCTTCCGCATCACGACGTTATGATATATTACATCAAGTTAATTGTTGTGATATTACTACCGTAGGTTCGTCTGTTACTTTAGACATGTAATACACAATTACTTATTTATTTTAATTAGTTACTTTCACTAGACCACTAGTTCGATGCCGCGGTTGAATATTATAACTATCTTTTTTTATTTTCAGTATCGAGTAATTGTCGTACAAGTGTTGATAGCGGACATGGTGTTCGCCTACCTGGTGGATAGAATATGTCTTTGGTCGTTTGGTGATGCCCGTGCCTAAAGATTTTCACTTTACTTAGCCACGAAAACCTATATAAAAATAATTAATGTAATTACACTGTGAATTCTATATAACGATACTGATGTCACTGGATGTTAAATGACGTGACAAGTTATACTTATTATGATTATTAAAGACCAAGTAAGCATTTTATTATTACCAAACGTTGATATTTAAAACTAATGAAATGATGTTTTTTTATACCTGTAGTATGTCTATATTATTATAGTATATTGTAGGTGTAAATCTAAAAAAGCATTTCTTCACTGAAGTGGAGTTGTTTTGATTTTTATTGACACTTACTGCAAAGTTAATAGAAACCAGATATATAAGAGTATAACGAAAACAAATGAAATCAACTAAACTAGAAGGATTTTGACGCTATAGTGAGTTTATCGTTAAATCGAGTACCTATTGTTATATAGATTTTACACTGTATTTACATAACTTTGATGTTTTTGTATACTTTGTAAAATTGTGGTTTTTGTCTTTTAGTAGCAACGAAAAATATAGAGGTACAGTGTTATGTTATTTTCGATATTTTAAACCAAATTATATTTATATTGAAAGCATTTTTCTATGCAACGGTGTACGAACTATATATTTAAAAAAGATGTATGGAATTATTACAAGGCAAAGCTAGATGTGTATATGATATTAAAAAGATTGTTGTATGTAATAGGAGAGATTAATATATTGAATATACTGACTTTTATTTCTATATGCTACATTTTATACATAATCTTATTTAAGAATACACAGTATAAGAATGTTGATATTATTCCATATATTTCTTCATTTATTGTGTAATCAACTTACAAAGCAACGAACTGTTATTAAATAAAAAATGATTTTTGTATACGTTTTATGTGTTCTTAATAATTCCAAAACCTGTTATGGCGGTATCTGTACGCAATGTGGTTGGTGTCGGCCGGTGTGGCGCGTACGGCTCAAATATATGCATTTAATACAATGTAAATGTGTTGGTATTTTATTTATGACAAATAAATGTGTAGTGAATTATTATGACGTTTTATTTTTGGATTATTCTATATATATATAGTTATTTTATTTAGATTAAAATTATTTTAACTGATATACCGATTTACTTTAATGACCTTTGACTTTAATGTTTATTTACACTTTGGATAGTATGAATAAGACTTGGTCAAATCCTATCAAATAAGTTTGTTACGACACATTCTTATATCTTTTTTAAAAAAATACCAAAATTAAATAATTATTTTTATTATTTCTTTGGCTATTATATCTTATAATGATAACTATAATAATTTTCGCCAATGAACGCGTCTAAATTAACAAATAGACACGTTCAGGTGCGAAAATACATAGTCTAGGGGTGCAAATTTAATGGTGTAAGCTTCCATAGTCAAGGCCACCGTACAACAGGCTTCCTAATCCCAGTCCCAATCCCACGTCTTTGTATCCTCCGTATTCGAGCAGTCCCCCGGAATATGCATAGCCGTCATCCAGGATAGGGGCAACGGAAGCTGCAATGGGTGCAATCTGTTCATAGACTGGTTGGACGATTTGTTTGGAAACGACTGGAGCGACAGGATAGGATATAGTTTGGGGGTGGACAGCCTGGCCGATGCGTTTGACGATTGCGTTGAAGCCCCGCGCCGCGTCCGCCGTGTACTCGACGACGCGCAGGGTGCCGTCGGGTTCGGTCAGCGAGTATGAGCCCTTCACCACGTCGCCTTCCCGCACTTCCGATTGGGCTTTGTTGTCTCCAGTGTGGGGATCATTTACCGCATAGTTGAACTCATAGCGTGGCACAGACTAAAACACAAAATTCTTAAATGAAATATCAACCCTAGAAAGCTTATAAAACTTGATATTTTATAATTGATGGTCGCGCAGGGTAACAAGGATGCGACAGTAAACGCGAAGGTTGTGTGTTCGATTCCCATTCGGGGAATGAAATATTTATTATATTTATTTCTTCGCTCTGGGGACGAGGCAAAGCACAGCGTTGAATTCCGCCATTCAACACGCAATTCCTCCAGAATTCGGAGGAAATTTGGGTACGGAAGTGTCTTAATGGAAACGGAGTGTCTTAGCACTAGGTTCCAGTTCTCTCTTCCTACCCTACGATGTGCGAGATACAGCGTGAAGCTAAAAAAATGAAATTATAGATAAGTGTGTGTGTTTTATAGTATATAGTGCTTTTAAAATTATAATAATCAAAAACTAACGTAGCTCTCGACGATTGGCGCCACTTCATATCCTCCAAAAGGCGCGGCCACCGCGGTAGCGATGAGGGAGGCGAGCTATAAAGATGAAATAAATATTACTTTTCATTACATTTTATGTATTTAAAACATTTTTTTTGGATAATTCTACAAAAAAAATTACAACTTCATTAAAATAAAACAAAAAAAAACATTATAACAACTTACCGCAAAGAGGACGAACATTTTCACTAAAAAATAATTTTCACTTGGAACGTAACTATATCAGTAACAACAACGTATGTCTAATATTGAAACACAGCGAAAGCCAGTTTTATAGTCACACATTGGTTAACTCCTGATTATCCTTCAGTTTTTCACGCTCATTGACTATTCGTTGAGCGCGGTTTGTACCATTTTCGTAATATCTTAAAATTAAGACCCACTAACCTATAAAAAAAATTAATGCATATATTAATTTTAAATTAACTAAAAAAAAATAAGTAAAATCATTTGAAGAAACCAAACCAATCGCCCAGCAATCGAATGAAAAATCATTGATTTCAGAAGTATTAGGTATATGTAATACTACCTATAACTAGTTTCTAATAATTGTCTTGAAACGTACCTACCTAAGTGCCATTTCATTGACATTTCATTGTCCTTTTTTGTAGCATTGCATACCTATTTTATATTTTTACTTATTTTTTTTCTTATTAGGTAATTTTATTTGCATTCTATTACAAGTAATGAATTGTAGTTGTTATATGTAGAACGCTTAATCAAAATGTCTACCTGTCTAACTATTCCTTTAACTTTTATTTGGGTCGGATCTTAGAATACCCTTAGTTTTAATTACGGTTTTTATGTTAGACCAACAATTAGGACGGATTACTTAGAGTACCTATCAAACAAGGCATAGCTCTATCATGTTCATACATTTGTATAATCATAGAAAAATAAAGATATGATTATATTTAATTCCACAATTCTGGAAAAAGAATAATAACGATAAACATTAAAAGAAGAAAACACGTTTTTCCAATTACAATCACAAATAGGTATAATGATGCAGTAAAATTATTAATTTATGCCTAATTTAGTTACGATATGAAAACAGTTGCATGTATGTTAATAATCTGTGCAAATAACATTAAGACATCTTCATAGGTCAATAAATTAATGTTAGGTTCATTAATTAGATAATTAGAGGCCACCGTGGCGCAGGGCCACAAGGGTCTGACTGTAGCACGACGGCTGTGGGTTCGATCCCCACTCGGGAAAAATTATTATTATTCATTAATATTTTCATCTCTTCGCTCTGGTGTCAAGGCAAATCGCGGTGTTGAGTTCTGCTACGCGACGCGATATGCGTCCAGAATTCGGCGGTAAATGTGTAGCTGAGTGTCTTAACAGTAACACTACGTTCCTTCTGCCTACCCTGCTGTTTGCGGGATACGGCGTGACGCTAAAATAAAAAAATATGCGAATAATTATTGTAAGTCAGAATATTGTAATAATACGGAAAAGATATTATAAGTATAGATATGGATTGCTATATATGCGCAGGTAAACTCTTACCTTAGCTCAAGTAACAGACATAAAAAAAACAGTCGAATTGATAACCTCCTTTTCCTACAGAAGTCGGTTAAAAAGCTTAGTTAAAAGGTCTTAAATAATTTTATAAGATTTTATTAGCTATTTAATAAATATCTTTTAAATTTATGTATTAAAACGTGTAACTCTAACATGATGTGATTTTCATATTATTATACATTCATTTATATTTCACGTCAGTACCTATGGAATAAGATTGTCATAACTTCTTAGACACTTTCTTCGAAGGACATCTTCTTCTCAGATTACGATATATTCATTCATTTTACTAAGTCCATGTTTTTAAATTACCGCAATTAATTAACAAAAGCTAAACAATTCAGTTTAGTTTACGATTCGTAATTAATACTGCAGTTGCAACTAATTCGGCCGCTAGACCGCCTCATTACCCCTTTTCAACGGAAACACTCTTTCTAGACTTACACAAATTCACATTTGCAATCAGAGCCCGAGGAAAAGTTCCGACCACCCGCGGCCCCCCCGGCACTCCCCCGCGCACCTCCCCCGCGCACCCCCACGCCGCCTTTAATTAACAGAAAGTGGTTCATTAGAGCTTATTCATTAAAGCAAGGAGTAATTAGCGAACTCTAATGAATGCTGTAATAATGTAAGAGCGGCCGCTGCGGACTGCGGCCCGACTTCTAGATTAATCTAGAAGTCGGTATAATTTAGTAATGGCGTTAATTTATTACCAACTTGATTGCGGAATAAACGATCTATTAAAAGTTCGCCTATACGGTGGGTTTGTTCACCGTTTTTGTTGGTTAGTCTAAGTTATGCGGCGCTATTCAAATAATATCTAGTGCAACAGCAAACCATAATAAATAAACTTTTTTAATTTAACTTAACGCTTATGGCTACTTACTCGTATATTAGATTAAGTAAGCTGTATTGGATTGCTTTTTTTTGTATTCATTTCCACGTTTAACGGCCATTTATCAAAGACTCGTCTAGTATCCCCATATGGCACGGTAGGCAGTACGGAACCTGGGAACCTAATATTAAGATACCCTGTTCCCATTAATTCTTCCGTTCTCCACTTTCTGCCGAATTCTGGAGCCATTGCAATGAGCTCATCAGGAATTGCATGTTATCAACTCATCAAGATGAGTGGCAATATTAAATATTTCATTTCCTCGAGTGGTAATCGAACCCAGAACCTGTTGCGCTTACACTCACATGTCTTTTCTTATTTATTCATTACATTTTAAATAAAATAGAAACGCCATATTATTATTTATTATAACTATCGATATAAAGTATACGAGGGTAGGTCATTATTTCTCAAAACATGTTGTTATTTAGAAAATATCTTGTTAAAGTCTAACATGTTAGCATGGCCGGACATCGTACGCATAATGATGTATGCTGACATTATTAAAGTGTATCATAATAAGCGAGATGAAAGAATATCTGCCATACAACGGTCACAAAAGTTATGTTTTTAGTTTAATATTTATTAATATGTTAAAGTTGGTTCGATTCCCACTTGAGGTCCATATTTAATATTTTCATTACTTCGGTCTGGTGTCGAAGCAAGCCTCTAGAATTCGGCGGAAAGTGGGGGGTGGAGTGTATGAACACTAGGCTCCCTCTGCCTAGACTGCTCATGCGGACTAGTGTGAAGTTTAAAAAAAACACACAAACCTTGTTTCATTATAAATAATTCGGTTTTAATTTTTTTACAATTTACGTTATATTTCAAGAAGTAACATTAAATTCTATTATGCAGAAACGAAATATACAGCGTATAAGTTTTCTTTGAAATTGCATAAATAATGAGAGAAAAGTTATGAAACTATTTATTCATTTTAAAATATTTATAATAATATAAAGAAAGTGGCTGACAAATGAAATACAAATTGAAACCTTTTGGTCCAGTTGTAGAGTGGACATGTGAGTCCGACCGACCTTAACTTAAACTAAGTATATGTATGTTAAGCGAGCGCTCCAGGCTAGGGTTCTCAAATATCAACCTACTTATTTGCCATAGGTTTTTTGTATATTCAGTAAAATAATAATTTTAATGATTATATTCTATGACCCATTCATTGTGCGCATCGGGGCATCTGTCTGTCAGCATATTACTTTAATCGATGATTGTGGGTCCGATTCTCATTCGATTAAATTCATTATTTTCATTTTCTCACTCTTCACTAGGTTCTCTCTGCTCTTTGAAACCGAGCACTTCAGAAAGAAAAATAAAATCAATATCATAATAAAAATCATATACCTATATGTAGCTAAATATATTCAAAATTCCCCATTAAAACTTCTCTGAATCTAGGTTAGATTAAGAAATAAATTGTCTCCAACTTTTCTAGTTAGAGTTTTTGCAGTGGGAGTTTCTTATTTTATTTCTCTCAAATTTTATTGATGAAATTAATTTCATACAGCGCACAGGTTTTTAAAATTATTTTTCAATATTTTTTAGTAGTTAAAACTTACGCATAAGCGTAGAAAAAAAATGTATTCATAATTTACATACACTTCCGAAAAGACAAATAATACTAACAATAAATAAACGCATCTATTTCCCTCATAGTAAATGATATTTTGTTCAAGTCCCACTTGAGGAAACGGACGTTTCGTTTTAAATATTATATTTATTGAGCAATAAAAAAAAGAACAAAACATATATATGTCATTAGTATTTCTCTGAATACTGCAACTATATGCCACAAAAATTTCGAGAAAAACTCGTATGTAAAATAGGAAATAATTACGAAACGGAAATAATTACGATTTGTCATTAGTCAATTTTTGTAGCATATAACTTTTTTCTTTTCGTAGCCGTGAGAACTTACGCGGACACGTATTCCATTTTAGCGGCAGCTCAGGCCCAGATTTAGGCTGGTTTTTGGCCATTACTGCGTGAATTTTGCAGGATCGCCTGCAGGCGACGCTATTGATTAGTCACCGGCGTTCGGTGGCCATCATTCATTCATAGTCCACACGTCACTCAGGGCTCGCACCGTTTTTCGTCTGTTTTCACCATTTTTTCTGCCACAGCTACCAGTGCATATTTGATGCTGGCCGTCAGGAAGGAAGCATGACTGCGTAATTGGTCCTGCCGGCGTATAGATTCTCACAAAGCTCGCGGCTTTTGGCATCGGAAGCCGGTTAATGAGTTCTATTGAAATATCTGTATACGAACGCAATCTCTGCGCAACTTGTATGCAAGATTTGTTGGGATTGATGTTTTAACAAAAAAAAACGAACTACGGAGATACCTACGTCAAAAATTGAATCGGCTGGAACTATTCTAGTGAATTTATTGTGACAAATACTTTTTATGGTGCGATGATTTCCCCAACGATACGCGTACAATGAGTTAATCCAATTGTAGTCACTATGTCCAAAACTCGTGTTCAATACGCGTAAAGTGCGCTCGAATGTACATTTTCGCACAAACTTGTCATATTTTAAAATCATATTATTTATTGGAAATCTTTCCGTATTATATATTTATTATTTTACTATAGTCGCTTCAATCTCTCTCTTAAAAGAGAGTTTTGAGAAATATTGTAATAAATCTTCTTCAACTAAAGTAAGTAAGGTTTGGTAAGAAGTTATTTTGTACGTATTAGATACAAATTGCAAATTTTAATTAACATTTAAAAATAAACAAATTCTTTCTCTAACATTAAGTGAGTGAAATGTATTCTTTTTTGCGTTCATTTACTGCCCTTAATACTTTGCGGAGTTACGTATTCAATTTAAAGAGTAATTTCATTCAGCATTTTCTTCTGCGTCAAGACGACGGAAATCGAAATATTTTTGAATACTAATTAAACAACTCCGCCACTAATTTCGCCATGAGGCGGGGAAAAAAGACATCGAAAAGGCTTGTTTACATAATCATTCAATTTGCAATTTTAAACAGTAGCCATCTGGTTTCTTCTCTCTTAACTCAATGCAATGAAATCGTATTTTTTCATAAATCATTACTGAAACTCAGCATTAAATTACAATAAAATTATTTGTTTCATTAAATAAGTTAAACAATTTAGTCATCCGTAATGGGGAGAAAGTGAAGGCTTCACATAACGACATTGTTAAAGGGATATTTAATACTGTTCGAAGATACTTATGCTAAAATTTTATTTGTTGTTATATTTAGTATATATTCTATATTCGTTCAATTTTAAAACTTTTTAAATTTTCTTATTTTACCTCTTCATCTATTTTTAATTATTTTTTTTTTAAATAAAAAGTTAACTTACTTAATTAACATGAGTTAGCTAAAAAAAGTCAACGAATATTATATTTTTATTTTTTTTAACATGCTACCACCTACGTGATAATTTATTTGAATCCAAAGCAATCAGATGGCTATGTAGTGTTTAATATTTTTCTTGTAATGTCCATGCAAATAATAAAAAATACTAGAAATACTAGAAATAGTTCGCAGGCACATATTTCATACTTAGTTAAGCTAGTTGAAATTGCGATTTTTAATAATTTCGTAATTATAGTGCTCAAGAATTTGTGTAAATTATAATGAAATTAAACAAAAAAGAACTATATAAGAAATTTTTAATTTTATTAAAAAAAAAGTTCAATGCGACGTCATTCAATCTGTATAATATTAAATTTTTCAAATAAATGAAGGGTAAGAATTAAAACGATCAGATTAATTTACAAAATTTAATTTCTTCTCCTGTCCCCATATCTTAGGCTATAAGGATGTAATGTTTCACTTTTTGAGTAACGGTAACACCACAATTGTTATTTACTAAAAACTGTCAGACGCCTTCGAAAACCGGACCGCTTTCGACAGAAAATATAAATTACTTAATTGGTACAATTATTTACTTATAAATTACGGATATGGATACGGATCTACACACATTAACATGTTATGGCGGCGTAAAAGTAATCTTAAATAAATATTCAGATTTAATAAGAAAAAAAGGCTTATTTAAAAAAATGGAACATACAACCAGAACACGTCGATGTGATGCCAATTTTCTTTATCAATTAAATGTACTTATAATAAACATGTTCTTTTATGATATAAAATAGAAAAAGTTTCCATTTCCGAAGATACAAAGTCAACCAAAGACTGCGGTCCAAATATTTCAAGCCGTCTGAACATTTTCTAGTAATCAAATACACGGATAGATGGCAAGATTCACTAAACGCTAACATTTGTTTTTAATTGAACGCCATACAATCATTTAAAATATATAATTACACTACTATGATAATAATTAAAGATATTTTGTATTAATATCGGTAATTAATTTGCATTTAAATATGTCGTTACGTGTAACATTGATATTTATGGAAGATAATTTAAAAAATGGAAAAATTGCCTTACCTAATTTATTAAGGAAAGGAATGTTAGCGTTTAAGATTACTTACATATTCTTATCGGCTTCTAGATTATGCTACGGTAATTCTAATTTACAATAAATCGATGTTTTTGGATTAAAATTAATAATTCATTGACTGCAAGTCAAATATTTTCGAGTTTATTTTAAAAAGTAAAACTTAATAGTTTAATTGTCAGTATTCCATTTGTGATATTGTAAAGTTCATAGTTATAATGTACCTCAATCTTGAAATCAAGTAGGTATATATATTTCATTGGAATAAACGTCTTCTTATAAAGGAAGGGAATCTTAAAGTAAACAGTCATAATCTAGAAACCGATAGTTTGTGTACATACATTTAATTCATTATTATCATACTATAGAACATGTAGAGTATATACATAGATGATAGACATAATTAGCCAGAGTTAAAACTTCGAAGATGTTGGCATCAAAATTATTGCTAAAATCACGCCTAAACTTTAGGTACAAGTGTCTACTTACTTTAATATTTTAGGCTAATATATACAATTCAACTGATTACCGACGACTGATAACGGGCTATTAGAAGATAAGTAACAGCTCGTCTCGTCCATTATAAACGAAATAACAATTAATCGAGATATTTACAAAGTTTGCAAATCACAGAGCATGCGTGCTAAAAATTTTGTAGAATTAAATAACGTTATATCGTAATAGGTACGTATTGGCAAGAATTTGTAGTTATTTGTTATTATCGGTATCAAAATACATGTGGTATAGTACAGAAGCGAGATTACAATATAATTTTGTTGATTTTCTGTCCTTCATACATATTTGTTTATATGTATTTGTGATTTGCATTTTCATAAAGTAAAAATGTATAAAATTTGTTCTAGATTTGATCCTTGTTAATGTATGATGTTGTATGTGGTCAAATTATAAGAGTATTTTATAATTAAATAATAAAATATCAGTTAAAAATACACGAAGTTGATTGTAGATTTTTCATGATATAGAAGTGCTCGAATGGGGAAAAATCGATAGAATCCCTGTCCCGCTATACTATTTCGTTTGCCACTTAATTATTCTTTGTAAGGAGCTCTAACATTACTTTATTAAATCTCGTAATTGATTAAGATATGCAATTTAAGTTTCTCATTTACATTTCATTATCACTTCATAAATAGAAAACGCACTTGTGTTTAACACATCTCATTCACATTAACTCTTTAAAGTATTCAGAATTGTAAGGAAATTTACATAGCAGCGAGTAAAATTTTACATAAATTGCCATTTTCACAACCGAAATTAAATATTTAGTGGGTACAACAGCCAGCGTAGTCGTACGGCGCGTTGTATAGAACCTCGCCTCCCATAGTCATATAGCGGTGCGCGCGGGTACGCTACGGCGGCGGGTGCACCGGAATAACACAACAAAGGCTCGCGAATTATTACTGACCGCACATTCGTGGAGACTAATTAAGTAGATTTGCCGCGAGTAATAATCAACAGCCGGTGATTAGTTCGATAGTCTGTCGCACAACACTGTCACTCTGAGTCATCGTCACTGGAGGTCTGGGCGCGAGGCTTGGGGGTCGTCGTCAGGTCGAGTGCGGGCTCCGCGGGTGCAGGTGCAGGGGCGCGAGGCGGCCCCACCGGTGCCAGCGATCGGATGTACGACGACACGCTGCTGACCTCGGGCTCCGGCAAGGAGTACGGTGGAGTCCAACATCCAGCCGTTGTCCGCTCAGACTTCACTCCCGCACTACTCAAATACGAACACGCCATCATCTGTAAAAATACAAATTAAATTGTTAATTTGAAAATTGAGTTAAGGGAAAATTAAATACTACGAATATTATAATTCTAGATTACAACTGACATCTGAACATAATAGAATTATAAGATTAAAATTTATTGGCAAAATTTGCCTTATCTTGTCATCGTAGCATATTTTTAGCTTCACGCTGTATCCCACGCAGCAGGGGCAGCGAATCTATAAAATATTTCATTCCCCCAAGTGGGAATCGAATTCATAATCATCGTATTTACAGTCGCACACTTTTATCTCTCGAAATAAACTTAATTTTGTGTTATACATTATAATATAATATTACAATTTTTCAAAGCAATCGCGCACAAGAAAATGTTAATATACATTTATATATATTGTGAATGTAATCACCGGTAGAGTAGATTGAAGTAAAACAGAGCTTACATAAATAATGAAATATGTAGGCAGTATTATGAGATGAGAGGCCTAAAGAATTCGCGAGTGGCGCCGGGCTCTCTAATCACGCTAATGGCCAATGCGCAGCCTCCCTCCCCCTCCAGGAGGCTTTCAGGCTAATGTAGAGCGGGCGCAGGAGCAAGCCGTTTAGTGTTAACTCATATAACACGTCGTAGCTACAACGTAACAGTACACCGCTGCTACGTTCGCTACAACTTTCTTACACGCGTTAATACATGTACAGAGTACAGTCTCTATTGCATTTTTACGTTGAATAATTTAGTAAATTGTTTAATTTTTTTTATTTTAAAATAAAAAGTATTACTTAAATGCATCAAATATTTCGAATGTATCTATTAAATGGAATTATTTACAAGATATTAAAAGAGTTTTTAGTTATAAGTCAATAAAATATATACATTATATATAAAGCATTTAAATTTATAACTATAAGTGATGTTGGCCTGTTATCATAAGTAATTGTGGCAATTGAAAATTGATCTTGCTCAATAATTGTGTATAAGCTGGGTAATCATTTTAAATTGGTATAAATAAGTATGATTTACTTTAACTTCTGATCTTTGATATTTTAATTCCAGAAATACTTATCTTATTATAATGTATATCAGTATTAACAATGAAAAATCGTGAAAAGTAAAAAATACTTAATTTCTTACTAAATTTTTTTATTACTTTTGTTTTCCACGAAACTGATTTTGTGTCTCAAAGAAATTATAAATACACCATTTAGCCGGTTATATATCGTTGCCGTTGCAGCTGTTGGCGTCCATTTTTCACACATGTCCTGTAAAATTGATTATACAGAAGAACTAGCTACCGTTGTAAGCCGCGGTAGTTTCGATCTTACGTCTCCTATTAAATTTTGAAGTCAAACGAATCTATACGCTTTTGGACATCTATGTAAAAACATTTTTATATTTCAATTACCATTATTGGTTAGAATATATTTTAGATTGAAACGCAGATTGGTTTTGTACTATAATAACACTTTCATAGTTAATGCTGCGAACAAAGGTCTCCACACAATTGGCAATAGTTCGCGGAAACAGCTGCGCGCTTATACGGAGTGTTCTAACAATGATATTGTAACTTTAATATTTATTGCACTTGATGAACTCTAGGCAAGTTAGTGCTGGTATGTTATATAGTCTACGTATTCAGAACCAAGAATAATCTTACTCTACATATCCACTATAATATACATTTCGTTAAAAAGAGGCACGTCTATAATATTAGTTTGGAAGAACGTCGTGCCTTCAAAACAATATGTACGGTTTAATTAACTTGGCGCCATTGTGCCCACGCTAAAGTGTATGCTGCATAATTAAACCCTTCACGTAAACGCTTTAGTTAATATGTTTAAGCGTCGGTATTGCTTTAGGAGACCTAAACTCTCCTATGAGAATAAACAATCGCCGGAGGCCGCGCGCTGGACGGACTCATAATACAAATGAATTAGGCGCTATCCCCCGGCCACGCTTGTCTCCGCCCGGGCGGGGTCAGGGGGGGCAGGTCACGATTAAAATATAATTAGGCCCTCGGCAATTGTTTCGGCATCGAGGCAGGTGGTACGGGCGGCTAGGTAAATTATATACCCGTACAGGGTTTCCAATAACGCATGGTTGCGGAAATCACGCCGCTCATTGCCTAATAATAGCATCGAACACTAGGATCGAGCTGATTAATAACGTTACAACGCAGGTTAAAAGTGTACCGGAAGCGAGTGGCGTGTGATTGATAAACAAGTAGACGGGTGGTAGTGAGGGGGAGTAGGGGGGGGGTCACGTGTAACGCGATATTACTTATCGGTAAGACACGGCCGGTAATAAATCACGGTACCGGTACCACCACCGGTACTTTCGTCGGTAATGAATTCAAACGGGCCGCGATAATTGCGTACATAATTACTGGCGGTGGGGTCTAATTTATCACTGTCGGATTATGAATTAGGAATGCTGGTAATTAAACATGCATAATATTTGTGGAGGCGACGTATTGTCGTGGCCGAAGCGCCGCGGGCCTCAGAGCCGCCACAGTCCTCGAAACAATTGCGTTTCAAACTAATACGAGGTAGTGGAACTTGCCCGCGCGAATGTGCTCCATTTTGTGCGGGACGGAAGCATTTGTAATTATACTATTGTGTGCTAATTGAAAAGCTCCTCTGCAAGCTATTTCAAAATATACATATGATACAATAATATTTGTTTTGTATTAAAGAAATTGACTGTTTTTCTGAAGTTTGTTTACATTACTAATTTTTTCTAGTGACGTTATAAAACAATGAAAAAAATTAAATAATTATAATAACTAATATATATTCTATGTAATATTTATTATATGGAAATGTTACTGACACTGTAACTTAAATAATAACTATCAATAATCTCAATATCGATATGATCGATAGTATTTATAAAAAAATATATATAACTATAATAATAATTATAAAATTGCAATTTAACGAAATACTTTACATTTCACTATTAACACGCAAACAAAGTAGTGTAAGGTAAACCATTTTCATTACACGCCTAATTGAATTTGTTAGTTGAGCAAGTTACAGATCCCCAAAGACCTCCAACTCGGCGTACTTTAGTAGTACGGCCAATATTCTTTATTGTTCTGCTTATTAGGGTATCTCCTTATTAAATTATATAATTTGGTGAATTGTAATCATTTTATGATAATAATAATATTAATTTAAATATTATATTAATTAATTCTTGAATTTAAGACACGATAGAGATATCTTGGTGGTTTATTTAGAATTGTATGTTTCTAATTATAATATAATTAAATATTATGTTCCTGTTCTATTAAGTATTTTTCTCATTACCATAAATTATAATTTTTAATGTAAAGACACATTTTTTAATAATACTTCTAAAATAAAACATATAAATGTAGCTTGGAAAAACGATTAAATAAATAAAATTACAATAAATTTATATTACTTTAGCGTTACAGTACATACATGCTTACGCAGTGTCTATCTAAAATATATTTCTTTTTCTAAATACAACCAATCGTAATATAAAATATAATGGAAATTATATAAATGACTAGCGGCCCGCCCGCGGTTTCGCCCGCGTGAACTATGTTATTATTAATTTCTGTCTCCGTGACTACGTCCTAATGACGTCTAAGCAAAATTTGAGACTCCTAGCATTTGTAGTAACGAAGTTTCATACAAACTTTCAACCCCAAAAACAACCCCTTAGAAGTCGTATATTGCAAATTCCCGTCTTAGCGAGCACCTACGTCCTATAAATAACTCCTATGCAAAATTTGAGATTACTAGCACATGTAGTTTCTGAGATGTCGTGATGAGTGAGTGACCTTTCGATTTTATATATATAGATAATAGATAAAGTATATAGTATAGTATACTAGCCGAATAGTAACTTGACGTACATATGTAGGTGCATCTGTACACATGCACGCCAGTAGGCTGCAGTATCGCATAGCAATCATTATCGAGCAATCAACAGCAGTCCAAGACGGGGTTGTATCCCTCGAACTTTACAAATTGCTGCCCGCTACTAATGAAGCTATAAAACGTAAACGCTAGGTTCAGTTGTTAGTGGACATAAGATTCGTATCCAATATTAAATTGTATTCGACTATGTAACAACTGAATTAAGCTATTTTTTTAGTTAAATTTATTTGTTTGCTAGATGTCGTTGTGGCGCAGTGAAGGTAACGTGGTGGTTGTGGCTTCGATTCTCACTCGAGGCAATGGATTATTATTTCTCTAAAGCAAAAACCCGGCGTTTATTTCCAAAAATTCGAAAAAATCGGCGGAAGGTGGGGAACGGATGTTAACACTATTTATTTTCTTTCTGCCTACCCTGCTATACAGCGTGAAGCAGTTTTTTTGTTTGCTAAATAAAGACATTAATATGTAATATATGTATAATATACTATATTGGTAAATACGTACAATAACCGCTAAGTGCCCCATTAATCACGTCTATATAATAAAGGGCTTAAACCACGTACACGTACACGTTTGTTACAGTAACAAAGGCACTGAATCACAAGTTAATTGATTTACTATAACAGTTTGTATTAACAAGTTGGTAAGGGAATAGGGATGTACCTCCACAGAGTAAGTACGAGTACACGGCTTACGCGCTTAATTTAATATCGGTGTTGAATAGAAAACGTCTCGACGCGTACAATGGTCCATCGGCATTCCATTAACTAGTCGAGCAAACATTGCGGGACGCATCCTCACCGTTAGGGACCCTGTGCACTGGACGCGGTGGGCAAGTTTAAGTTTTGTCCAAAAATTTACAGTTTAAATTTACAAATGTAAAAAACACCGAATGAAGCAAAATTATATCTTTATTTGTCGACTTAACAAAAGAACAAGAAAATCATTTGTAAAAGCGTTATTTTGTGTGTATGTAATAGTATTTCCTTTTTTTTATCGGTGAATTCTTACTTAGTTAAAAATATTCAGAAAGTAGAGAACAAAATTATTTCCTCTTTCTACGAGAAATATAGATATACAAGCTTTTCTAACACAATTTAAGCATTGTTTCTTGGACCCTGTGTGCAGTCGCCCTTAGGATCAGAACGATTGCCAGCGATACCCACGCTCGGGACATTCGTATTCGATTGTAACAACACTAACGACTGTTTATATTGGCGGGATCCTGGTGCGGCCGAGACTTCGCGACACAATGCGAAACCGCCTAAATAATTTAATAGTCGAGCGGTCCGCAAACAATTCAACTGCGGTGTATTATACTCGTAGGTTAGGTTTGTCTTATAGTTTTTGTAAGATGTATTTAGACTATTATTAGTTTTGCGGCGTTGAGTTTCGAATTTTGTTGAATTTCGGCTCCCAGGTTCCCCTCTTCCTACCATGAAGTTATAAAGAGTCTATTTTGTAACTAAGCAATTCTTCAGTTTAAATCATTTATATTGTAAAATATGTACAAGTTACTTACGATATACGACAATACTTTATAGAAAACAAAAATTACTTAGAACTAATAAATCTTATAACAAACGTTAAGAAAGTGAACGATAAAATACAAGCAATAAAGACCATCCAATTTTTTTTGTAATTTAACTGATTAACACGTATCTTAGCGTCTGAACGGACTGAAACATATTACGTTTCAGTAGAGATACGAACCGGTGAGATACGAGTGATAGTGCGGGTTGGGGGGTGGCGCCATAAATAAGGGTGGGGCGTCGCGTGCGCGCCGGCAGTTACAGCGTCGCGTGCGCCCGCGCTCATTCCTTATTCATGCGGATGCGGCACGCGAGTGGTACGCATTAATCATCTGTCAGACTTGGCTGAAGGATTTCACTTACAACAAGGTTAAATCTTGAAATTTTTTAACTTTAATTTATTATAATTTTTTTAACTGTGACATATATAGGTAGGTAGTCGCGTGAAAAAGGCCTTGATATCGAAATATATATTTAGAGCTTAATTCCATTAACCAAAAGTAGGAACGACTCGAATTTATTTATATGCGTAATATTTCTAAAAATCACTAATATTAGCATACATGACTGCTCTAATTTGCGTATGCTACAACTCTAAGGTAAGTTAGACCGTCAAAGGATTGTGATATATTATAATTCTCGATAGTCGTTATCGTTGAAGTTGCTCTCTTACTTCAAAGCGGGCGTTTCGGTTACAGTTTATTATTAATAAAATTTGGTCGGGAGCGGAGAGGGCGCGGGCGCGGACTGCGGGCTCCGGCCGCGTAACGAGCCCGAGCGCCTCGTTATCGGCCGCCGCGCTCACCGCCTGCCCGGTGCCCGGTCATCGCTGCGGAAAATTCGCCCGAAACTGACGCGCGTGAAAATTTAATGAACGGCCGGACGCTAGTTAACTAAAAGGTAAAGTGCACCCTCTTGACGTGTTCGGTAAATATTAATAGTGAGTGTACCAGCGCGGGCCATTAAAAATGCACGAGTCCGCGGACACGGGAGTCCGCTCTTGTTCATTAGCCACTTTATACACGCTTCCATACAAATTACCTGTGCTCGCCTAGTGTTTCTAATTATACGCTCGCGATACAGTCGCGGTTCCCACGACAACGCGTCTCTTAGCCCAGTTGCACTTTGTGATTATCGAGTTTTCCCAATAAAATGCGACATTCAATATGAAACTTCCGTCGAGTTCGTATTCTCTACATGGCACTTCCTGAACGGAATAAGTTTTGTGTTTGAGCCATTTTAAAACTCTTACGGCTATTAAAGATAATAGAAATCGTCTAGTTTTGGAACTCGAGGCGTCGTTGCGCTTGTCGAATGATCTAAGTTATATCCTATTGCTGTTCGTTTGAACGGAAAGATCCAGGCGTAGGCGTGCAAGTGGATGACTACAGCGAGAGCTCTCAAGAGGACAGGACAGAAGTTGTTATATTTGTAACGCAGTAATGAGGATCGTTAATTATGTATCGCGAGGTGCGTCACCGTTTCATTTCGAAGCGGTTCGGTGTCGTGGGCTCTCGCGAACGAGGTCAAGGGTTCGTCAACTCTCAACTCTGAGGGGCTGCCAAATTAATGAGACACTCCTTTGTAATAAAGATATAACAAGAATTGCGCACGCGAACCCGCGCCTGCCGACTTCGGTATCATTAAAGATGTCGCGAAGTCTCAACGGGCGTCGTTATCACTTCTTGTCTAAACAACTGAGCCTATTCATTCCAAATAAATTTCTCAAAATTAAATTGACAAGCCAAATTGTTGGTTTTAACGACTTTAGTTTTTTAAGGACAAAATTATCCTGGAATATGATTTATTTTTTAGTAGTTTGTAAAGAATCCAAATTATTTTTTTTGGATTGATACAATCTATACAGGGTGGAATTGTCAGCGCCACTTTAAATGAAACCACAGATTTAACTACTCTATAAAAGCCTAATATAATTCGGAAAAAAAATAATTCTCAAAAATGAAAAAGTTTTTTTTTCAAACAAAATAAATAATAAAATTATCGTTTTAAAATAAAACGCCATTTGTAAAGTATAACATAGGCACGCACACACTTACCTGTCAAAGCGGCAACGTC
>JAEBDU010000009.1:1007203-1062478 GCA_016802625.1 Heliconius numata
TTTACCCTATATGCAGTTTCAGTAAAAGAAGCGCTGCCTCTTCCACCTGTATAGTTTTTTTGCGAACGTCATAAATGTAAATAGCTCGGTCTCTCCATTTCTTACTCGGCCAGCGTGAAGCACGTGACTGAGTCACTAGGATCCTAGAGGGCTCACGGGGCGGTAGATTACAGCGGCTTGCGGCCAGGGGTTTCTAAGTCGCGGCTAATTGGATGAGCCGGGCGGGCCCAATTAGCACCGTTGTGATTCATTTTAATCGAGCGCTCGAGCTACTCACGTCAGGTTTCGTTTAAAAGAATTTTCACTCATATTCTGTCATGTTTCTTTTTCGGTCATTTGAATTTGAAAATTGCATCAATTTAATGGTGAACCGATGATGGTGATGTCTTATCAATCTGGTGATAACAGGATGTCTTTAATAGCATACATTTTTTTGGCGGTTATTTTTCATAGTGGAGAATTTTTTCTATTTTCACTATTCACATTTATAAGAGTTCAAATTAAAAATAAAAAGAAAACAGCCTCAGAACAGTTGTCAGTTTAATGCTCTACGAAATATTGTTGCAATATTTCGAAGATTGGATTCGGCGTTTCCCATTTAGTGGAATGCATTCGATCGAGGCACATCAAGTAGACGTACGCGTCCATTAACAGTGCAAGTTTACAAAACACAGGCGAGGCGAGAGAGGCGAGAGAGGCGGGTGAGAGTGAGACGACACGAGAAACCACTTCCGCGATGAGATGGCGCACTTCCTGTGATTGAGCGCCCGCCCGCGAGCTATCCTTTTTTCCCGAAATTAGCTATCAGTGAAAACATGCCTAAGTGCTGGAAATATTTATATGCGCATACTTAATGACTTCTTTTCATAGGGAATGTTTTAATGGACGCGCCACGCTCGCGCCGTGAACCTTGTGCAAGCAAGCTAATGTACACTGCATGTAACATGACATTACTGTAATTAATTAAAAAATATATACACATGCTTATTAGAATTAGAAAGAAATTTAATTTTCATTTTAGGTATATTGTTACAGATTTTTTAAAATTTAATTTTAGTATCATATATTTTTTACTATAATAGATATTAAGTTATTTTTTCCTCAGATTTCATTAACGTAAAAAATTAAAACTTTTATAATAGCCCATATGTTCATATAAAAGAAAAGAATGTGTTTATTCATAATATAAAACATTATAATGTAGAAAAAAATATTAATAAAATAAAGAAAAAAATATATAAAAAAGAATTAGTAATAATTGTCAACTCAGCAATGAATATTGTAGCACAATGTGTAATTTCCGCTGCATTCTATCTCATTTCTCTCGCTCAGCTAAGTAATGACTTAGATCCATTTCCAGATAAATAGCAAATTGAATGTGTGCCCCGTAGTGTGCACGGCCACCACGTACGGACAGACTGGCTCGGTGAACACTAGCACGCCTCGTACTACGTACTAGTACTGCACGCTCAGCTGTAATACAAGCGATAGTAAAATTGGTCGCTATGTACGAATTCGTTATGTTTAATTGAGACGTTTCGGGATTAGTGATGTCTTATATGGCCCTATGCATTTGTAAGGCTCCCATTTCCCAGTAGAGCAATAAAATTCAGCCCCATACGAATAACTGATCTTATGTTTTCCTTTACGGTTAATTGGCTTGTTTTATTTTTATATAAGAGTCGCATAATCGTTTCGCAAACACAGCACTAAAGGGGAAGAACAGGTAATTTCGGGTGCAACACACCCGTTAAAACTATGTTTTAAAACTAATTCGGCGGGTAATAGCCGGCTACGCCGATAACCTGGAAGCATTTACAATGTTTTTGGCTGGTCGTATTTTTTGGCTTGTTTTACGGTCGGGGAATATGAAAAGTTTTGAGAGGCTCTCTCCGAGAGGCGTAAAGGCGGTTTACGATGCGTCTTCAACTTGAACGCGCCACATGTTCACGTGTTTCGCTGGATTTCAACGCGGTATAACCGCATTATATGTGATATGACCTGACCATGAAAATTTTAAACGTAGCAATTTAAGTTAAAAGGTTGCCTGCGGTGTCGGGAAAAAATCCAACAACGTAAATAGCTGTTGTTTTAAGTAAAAATGTTTAGCCGAACTCGTTTTAGACAATCAAATGGGTGCAGCTGCAGTTTTTCCCATACGAGCGCAACAAAGCGTCGCATCTTATATATTTGCGATTAAATTTTGAATACAAGCGCCAATAAACACAAATTCCTAGAGTCGGTCCAATAAAGGACGCCGTGCAGCCGCGTTAGGAGGCCATAAACGAACGTATTATCCATGTAAGGCGGAATAGCCGTTGCACAATTAATTGTTTCATTTTGGGAAACAATTCCCGCTCCTCATTCAATTAAGAGCGGCGAGTGCGGCCGTGGGGAGGGGGCGAGGGGGGGCCGGTGGGGGGGAGCCCTCCCGCCGCTCATGAGACGGACGTATTAATAGCGCCTGCAATATTGATATACTCGTATCGTATCCTACGTACCGCCTCGAATACGATATTGTTTGTTAGCGAATTCGATTTGTGTCGATCATAAATCTTGCGCCTTATGTTGAATTTGGAGTTGATTGAATTTCACTGGGAAGTAAAGAAATATCGAAATATTAAGTAATTTAAAAGCATACACTCCTTTCTTTATTACCTTCAGCTGAATGATAAAATAAAGGAGTCTGTGTAAAATGTGAACGCTCAGGTGGTGGCGGGACTCAATTAGCAAAAACACACAAAATTAAGAGAGACAAACACGTCGGAGGGGGACACGTGACGAGACGCCTTCCTCAATCCGAATTTTATATCATACATTCGTTATTCATTGTGTTTGTCAAGAAAATTACTTGGACCTTTTAATATAAGTTCGCGAGTCTGCGAAACGAGCTCCAAATTAGAGTTGGTAAAGAAGTTTGCAGGAATCGCGCTTTAGCCTTAGCAATTATTATGAGCAGTGTGTCAAATGTTCGGCAAATTTCATTATTTATTTGTCGTTTCTTTTTTTAGCTTTTTTACCCATAGAAGTGTAGACAGAGGGAACCTGGGAACCTAGTGATAAGACACTTCCTTCCCATTAAGACACTTCTGTTTCCCGCTTTCCGGAGACTTCTGGAGCATTGCGTGTTGAGTGCAGAACTTAACATCGCGTACAATATTAAGCAATTCCTTTCCTCAAATGGAAATCGAACCCATAGCGTGTCGTGTTTATAGTCGCACGCTTTTGCCCCTGCGCCACTACGGTCTGTGTTGTTTTAATGGTTGATATTTACTAAATATTAATTTTTATAACACATACTATAAAATATTACTATTATTAAGAAATTAATTAACATATAGTAAGTACATTTTAAATTAGCGGTCTTTCTAAGGATTGGAGAGCAATCTGTTAGATTGGTTCATTAAAGTCTCCATTAGTGAAGTAATGAGTCGCGATGCATACAAACCCGAGTGGAGTGCAAACGAGCGTCTACGATACTGTTTATCTTTTGAAAATAATTATTTTTCAACTTATATTAGGTACATTTAATATAAAAGTATGAGTTTAGACGGTAAGTTAATTTCTACTGCAATTATTATATTGCAGTAAAATAATGTTTCGTTGTACAACTATATAATGAGACGTTATTTTATTTGTAATTTGATTAATAATTAATAAATTTGAATTATCATCTTAATTAATTTGCATTATAAAATATAACATTTATGTAACCAATCCTAACAGAGGTCAGAAAATGTATTGAAACAGTCCGTCTACACCAGGCACGACGCTTAAGACGAAAATTAGCTGCAGCTTGGAGGATTTCGACTATGAATGCAGGTCGGGTGCTGTCCATTAGCATAATTGGACCTGCGGTACAGTCACCTACGGGACCCTTTGTTAAGTCACCATTTGATGTGAAAGAAAAGGAATACTTTAGTTGATGTACAAATAGGATGTGTTCGTTTACATCTTTGTTTTGTATTGTGGTTGGTTTTTATTTTATATGTGATTTTTATCGTTTGCCTTAATATTTTTTTATTATGCAATATAATTTTTCAGTTTCACGTTGTACGCATATAATGGGGTAGGCAGAGGGAACTGGGTGTTAAGACACTCCGTCCCGCACTTTCTGTGGTTTTGAGCAGGGGAGGAAGAAATCTAAATATTAAAAAATAATTTTTAATTCTTCTGAGTGAGAATCGAACGAATCGATTCGACAACCGTCGCAGTCACAGTCACACGCTTATGCCCCAGCGCCACTACAACCGAGAATTAATTACTCAATATATAGACAGAGAGTTAAGAAATAAAAGCAGTTTATCAACATTATTATCAGCAAATAACCTAAAGGCATATTCATTGTCAGGTTACAAGAGGCGACTAGACGAGGGTTGCTAATTAACCGGTAAACTTTGATGAGCCCTCACGCTAATTAATGTGCCCCGGGGAGGATGGACGCCTCGTTCTTTGCAGCGAGCTATGCAGTATAGCTATACCGCTATACGTCATACGTGAACACCGTACTCGTATGAGCAAATGCACTTGTTAATAATATTGTAAATTTTGAACATTTTTTTTTTATTTTTGTGAGATTTTTTTTTTCAATAGATTAATAAACGAATCCAGTTGTGGCACATGGACACAAGCGTGCGACTGTAACATGACGGTTGTGGGTTCGATTTCCAGAGGAGGAGGATTTAATATTTAATATTTTAATTTCTTCCCTTTAGTCTTTAGGCAAAGCACAGCGTTGGGTTCCGCCATCCAACACACAATGCCTCCAGAACTTGGCTGGAAAGTTTGAAGTAGAATGTCACAATAGATATACAGAGTGAATCAGGCTCAAAATATATATTTTTCGTTATACAATAATTACTAAAAAAAAAATTTTTATCAATAAATAAATAAAGAAAATAAATATATAATTTAAATTGTCAAATGTCTCAAAAATGAAATATTAGCAATATTTATAACAAATCAAACTATGCAAAGGCAACTTCAAGCAGGTTATATGAATAGGAACATGGCAAACCTTTTAGTGAATTCTGAAACTAAGGTAGAGTCAATGGTAGATCCAGGTGCATATGGGTCGCGAAATGTTTGTGAACACATTCTATTTGATTAATATTGTTAAAATGTTCCTCACTTATTAGAATGTAGTAGGTACTGTACAAACGCGACTAGTTGTGGGTTCGAACCTTTTTCCGTTTTCGCTCTGGTGACTGGACACTGCCTTGCCTGGGGAAAGCGCGGCACTCAACACACAATGCGTTCAATATTCGGCAGAAAGTAGGGGACGGAGTGTTTTTACACTATTATGATCCCTCAGCCTACCCTGTGAAGCTGGTTTGATTTATTTTTTTATTAAAATAATGAAATGAGAACTTTTAACGTAATTTTACATGTAGGTTACTACTCATTGAGAAAATAGACTAGCTTTTTCAATACCGCGCTTCGCCTCGTAACCAGAGAGAAGAAATGAAAATAATACTAGTTATAGAATAGTTTACTTCCCAGACTGGGGATCGAATCCACGACTGTCACGTTTACAGTCACACGCTTGTGCCACTGTGCCATTACGGCCTCTAGAATAGTTAAATGTCCTAAATAAATAAATAGTCAAAAAGGCTTTCAACTTGGGTAACAGGCTAAATTAAGCGTATTATCGTGTACCTATAGAGTCCTGATCGAACGTCAAATACTTAATTGAAAATCATCATACTTGCTGGATACATGGTAACCCTTTTGATCGGGACGAGTAGGCGTGGTGGAGTGGAGTGGAGTACACGTGTTTCGGGGAAATAATTAATTTACAAGCACTATTACTGCGACGTAAAAAGGTGTTGCTTGTTTGTTTTTTAGTTCAAACTGAATGATCATTTTATTAATGGCAAATACGAATGGATTTAATTTTGACTTTTAAGTTTTAAGACAAAATTAATTACTTACGTATCTACTCAGTATAAAACGAAATTTCGTTATATTAATTAAAACCACTGTTAGTGTGTAATAACTGTAATAAAGGCCTACGCCAGCTCTACATCTACTGGGAGTCCAAAGAATACGCCAAAATGTCCCAAGTTTCTTCAGGCAATCAAGGCTTAATACCGTAGTGAAGTTTCAAGTTGGAAAATTATGGGGAGGGGGGTGGGGGTCGTCCGCCGCGTGTCATCTCGTAACATCAAAAATGCATTTAAATCCCGCGCAATAAAAAACAGCGGCGGGAAGTTTCACTACGGCCAAGGGATTGAAGACGCTTGCCTCTGCTACCACACTTTGCAATATAAAATATGTAACCATTTATTCTTTACAATCTACGACCTATTTTCACTTTATGAAAATAATATAACAAAGCGTGAATAGAGATTGGTAAGTTTCGAAATAAAATTAATTAAAGCATGTCTATGAGTGCGTAGTAAGAGACGTAGGGTAACTTAAGAAGAGTGTGGGTTCGAAATCTTTTTGGGGTATATTAATATAATCTTTATATATATGTGTGTTTGCGATCTTTAAAGACAAATCAGAACCCATATTGTCGCATATTGGCAAAAGCCATTTTGGCAATTGTGTTTAGTGGGAACAAAAATTTTGAGATTTATAACCTTATAAATCGCAAAATTTTTGTTCCCACAGGTTTCGGTATTGAATATTAACAGTATTAAGAGTACGAAGACTTTTTAGGAAGTTATTTCTATACTATATAATAAAGATTTATAACGTCTCACGTTATAAAAATGGAAATATAAAGTAATATTTTATTTACTGTAACACATTTTCTTTGTGTGTTTACGTAATACAGTCCGACCCGTGGGCCGGACGACCGACAACGTGAGCTAATGTAATAATTAGCCCGCCCGATCGAGGCACTGATACTATCAACGTCGCTCTACTGACTGTATGTCGTGCGATTTCGTTTTTACCTTACGAAATATTAACTCTGGCATATTTTAATAGCATTTAGTAATAGTAAAACAAAAATAAATTCAATTAATAATGTACTAGTATAGTAGTATAACAATAACAAGAATATCAATTACAAATGAGGTTGTTATATTAATATAAATGACACGTGTGTAATATGACAAATTAAGTGAAAATTAAAATAGGCGCCGCAAACCGCGGACATCGATTCGCTATAGTTTGTCCAATTTATCAGTGCTGAGAGTCGTTGGGAAATAATCGTAATCGAACTGAGCACTGCGCCGAACAATATGGGCCGATGTCGGCCTCTCTAATTGGCCCTTACCTGGAGCGCACTCGAGAATGATAAAGCCCCCATTAGCCGCCCTATTATTTACCTACTCGTCATTAGCGTAGACTTCATTAGGATAACGAGATAACGGAGCCAACTCGAGTACGGACTCCCTACTATTTTTGGAGTTTTTGAACGGAATCAAGGAATTTCGTTGAGCAGCTATCGAGCGCCCGAGGAGAAAGAACGAGCTAATTATTTTACAAGCAACGGCACCGCGTGTCCCGTTTCCCCAACGGGAAAGAGAGAAAGACAGTTCTAGAATCGTAAAAGGTAACGGACCACCCACAACACATTTTACGTCAGAGATGTGTAACCCAACACACATTTCTGTCATTAAGATCGCTATCGATTATAATAGGAAAAACATCGACATTGTACGGAGCCCTTGGTGGTGTTGGACAAAAAACAGGCCGAATTTATTGTTAATTATAAAAGTCGAGCGTCGAATATTAACCCGGAGATGCGATACCGAGATAGCAGCGGGCCTATTTATTTATTATTTAGATATCCGTTGTTGCGGTCACGACTCCATATTGTTTCGCTGTAATGGCATTAATGACCTCGCTTTAAAGTTGAAGTGTTAATTTGATTTAAAATTATGCCCACGATTACCATCTCCACGTGGAACTTTTACCCTAAGCTTTAATTACGGCGATGATGTTTGATGAAGGTGGCGTGATATGCCTCTTTCACGTTTTATAATAAATATGTTGTTGTTATCTTTTTACGCTTAATTTATTTGTGACAAAACAGTTTTACTTTGTATTGCAAAAATGTATGAAAATATTAAAATATATTTTCTAGAGTGGGAATCGAACCCACAACCTGCCACGTTTACCCTGCGCCACGACTACAATATAAAAACAATTTAAAATAATTATGCTAATATAGACATAGTTGAATACTTATACAAAGTGAATTGACTCGTATATTGTCTGATATCTATACATTATAAACATAACTTACATGAGAAGTTGTTCCGAAGTGAATTATAGTGTAATTATTGAATTTGGCAGTTGAAACTCATCCTTATGTGATAAATTATGCAAATTGATACATTAGTTCAAATTAAATGAGGTAGATACTTTTGAGTTTCATGTTATTTCTATTAAAGTTGCCTCATAATATTTGTTATCTCGAAATAACATATTATTAGATACATAATTTTATTGAATTTAAAGCCTTGTGATGTTAATGTAAATTAGATTTGTTTGTCTACTGATACGTATGTAAAGTTGATGTTTTTAATTTCATGATGACAGTTCAAGATATGACAAAAGAGGTAACAATTTTTTTAAAGTATTTTATATTTTGACGTGATAAAGTCTTATAAATCGATGTACGCCGGCTGCATGCACGAAAAAGCATGACTTATTGTCACGTTCCGCCTGAGCCAAGCGTGCAAGCGAGAGCGCGAAACAACCGATAGAGAGGAAGGTTCGGCTCGTGACAAATCTATCCATTTATTATTACTTGTAAGTAAATAGCAAATTATTGCTTGTTATTAATTTGTATAATTAAAGAAAAAAAAATTAAATGTCAATTTACCGAAAAAATAAATATTTTTCTATTAATTTCTTAGTATTATACCATTATTATATACACGTAAAAATACATACATAATATTATAAATTGCATTACCATTAACCATTTTAATTTCTATCATATTTAATATATTATACAAAATCCGGTCACAAGAATGTCGAATGCAACGGTCGTATTGCGACTAAAATACGAGGTTCGTTCGTCGTAAACGTCACATTAATTAGCATCCCGCTAATGAGAAGTTATGGCGGTAATGAGGGCTGGATTCGTATTTATCGGCCTAGTAATTGTATCGGCAGGTCGAGGGAAACAACAGTTACCAAGTCATATATCGAAAAGCATTACTAAATTGTTTTCAACTAATATGTAAAATAAAAAATTATGCGCTATATATAAAGTCGAGGCCAAGCGTGCGACACAGGTTGTGAGTTTGAATCCCACTCGAGTTGGTATAATGGTGTAACGTGTAAAAACGCGGCGCTTAATTCAGAAACTTAACATGCAATGCCTCGAGAATTCTTAATGGAAACAGAGTATCTTAACACTAGATCCATATCCCGGTATGTATGGGATATAGCGTGAGGCTGTTTATATATATAAAACAAAAAAAAATAATAGTAAAATATGAATTTATTTTTTGTCCGTACAAATTGAGAAGTAGTATAGCGAGCATAGCGAGATTTCTAAAGTCCACAGAAAATAGTGGTAAGCATTATTATTAAGACATTTTTATTTTATTAAATTATATATACCTAATTATAGAACAAATAAGAATATAATTAAAAATATATATTTTTATTAATAAATATATCGGTATACTCGTAGATTCATAGGAGCAATTTTTAGACCCCTTTAAGATATCGGATAAGTGTGAATCGTTGTTCGAGACTCCAAAAGAACAAAGCACATTACCTCTAAAGAGGGCGCAAAAAGACGTTAATAATATTCGTCAAAGCACTCCGGTTACATTAAATCAATTTGCCCTTTCCGCGCGGTAAGTAGCGAACGGTGTAATTGATAAGTTGAAATCCTTGTAGCGAGAGGCTAGAGTTTGGCACTGGCAACTCAGTTTCAACGTCATGTGGTATCTTTCTTTGTGCAAATGGTGTTTTGTAAACGCTTTGCTTATTGTTATAAATATTTAAATATATTATATATTTTAATTTCGAATAAATTATATTTTATATTATATTAAAAAAAATGTTATACAATGATTGATACCTTTATTATGAGAAAAATAAATAGTGAGAAATATAAAGGTATATTTCTCTTTTTTTTTAAATAGGAAAATACATAATAAAATTGATAATTAAGTTCAGTGCAGGAAGTTAAAGCGTGTTTAAAAGTGAAAGCTTGCTTGGACGGCCTAATAAAACCGGTCGATATGCCTTCGATAACGATTAATTGCAGTTGAATATATTAAAAGCTCATTGAAAGTAGTTAGCGTGACGACTCTGGCGTATTGCATAATGGGATTTGGTTTTATTTAGGTTAACAGCAACCAAGTAACAACACTATTATTTATATTACCGTTATAAGTTGTTATGCTTTGCAAAAATCCACACTTTGTATTGGCTAAGATAATGTATGAATATTACTCTATCAGCTTCACGCTGTATCCCGACAAGCAGGGTAACCCTTTGCTTACCCTTAGGCATTGCGTATTAAGGGGCGGAACTCAACGCCGCGCTTGGCCTCGACACCACAACGAAGAAATGAAAATATAAATTTAAATATTTTTTTCAATAGGTATAGATTATATTAATTTATTGAACGTAACGTATATTGTTACATTTGTTCTTGGATGACATTTTACGATATTTAATTAGCCTTCCAGAGACAGTTACCCATGATTCTTATTTTAATGTCTCCACAGAGACCACCATCTATCCTTCATTTTATGGACCTTATATTTTTCTTCAAGCCTCGTTAAATACGTTAATATATTACTATGAAGCGTTATTTTTATGGGACTATATTTAAATTAAAGATATTCTAAATAATAATAAATTATAAGTACTATTTTATATTTTAACCATAACAAGACCACACGGTAGTAAAATTTTGAAGTTCGCTATAATCAGACCTTAGAAGGTAATGGAAATACCTTTTATAAATATTTAATCTGTGGTTACAGTTTGAAAGGGATCATAAAGGAGTGCACCGGAACAGATCGTACGACAATATCCTAATTCACTCGCGCGAATGTAATCCATTAGTGTTCCCTCTCAGCCCTCAGCCCCCGGCCCCGAGCCCCCAGCCCCCAGCCCCCGTATATACCTCCATATCATTTGTATTGGCACATGGTTCATATGACTAATGGACGAGGGCACATTACAGAGACATCTGCTTATTGCAATCGCTGTTATAAAAATGTGATTGACATTGATACGATGTCATTGTTTGTGATATTTTAATCTGATGATCAATATCTATGTTGTATATATATATTTTTTAATGGAATATATAATGTACAAATGTATTAAATAGTATTTTATTGTGAATTTAGTTTTTAATTAATTTCTTGGCTTTTGTTAAAAAGTTAAACGTTAGTAAAATGCATCAGAATGCCGTGAAAATGAGTGTTAAGTAGGGAAATTGCCGTAAACGTGACCGCAGCCGAGAGCTGCATGGAGGTTGCTTAAGGGATTATTAAATATTGCATTAGACACCATTGTAGAGTAAATTAAAAGACTACGAGAATGTTCCGACAAGACCTGCACGTTTTTTTTGTAAATCGGAGGATTTGTATTTAGAAACGATATTAGCAATTGTGTTTTAATTATGAATTTTAATAATGTTTTATATAATCAAATCGCGACGTTGAGTTTCACGCAAAATGCAATGCCCTCAGAAGAGGGCAGAGGGAATAAATAGTGTTTTAACACTTAGGTAGCCTTTGCCAACCCTGTTATGTAAGGAATACAGCGTAAAGCTAAAAAAACATACATATAATTTTGGGTATAATAAGAAAAAAATAGTTTTTAGTTATTATACCCACAACTTGAAATAATTTAGTAGTATTATAGGTATTGAAAAAAAAAAACAAAGAAATCTAAATTATATAAATAGACACCTAAAAGCTCTATTGGTTTTGTCTTTTATCAATACTATTAACTTAGAAAAAAATTAACACAGAAAAAATATATTTCTAAAATGTAAACATGGATTTTTACTTAACATTCTACTATTTGCTCTCTTTGTTTAATACACTTACTCTACATAGACACCGTTACGGCGTTTTCAGAAAAATTAAAGAAAGTAATCAGCGGAATTACGGCGGCTACTAAAATATGTATTCGTCATAAAAGTATGCGTCTACTTCTGTGGAGGATAAATATTCATTATGGATCGTGGGGCGTTTTAGTGGGATTAAATGCTATTAAGCGCGTCGCGATGCTCTCACGAATCAATCGATGTGTCGGTCTGTTGTGGGGGGGCTTGGTATTCACCTATATAGTAATACAACTTAGAAGAAAAGAAAGTAGTAAAAAAAATAAAGTATGAGGCCAGTCGTGGCATAAATGTTCAAGTGTGTAACTGTAAATATGACTGGTTATAGGTTCAATCTGCTCTCGAGGAAATAAAATATTAATTTAAATTTATATTTTAATTTTTTCGTTCTGGTGCCGAGGCAAAGCGCGGCATAGAGTTACGCCACTCAACACGCAATGCCTCAAAAAATTCGACGGTAAGTGGAGAACGGAGTGTCTTAACACTAGGTTCCCTCTGCTTACACTAGTGTACGCGGGATACATCGTGAAGCTATTTTTTTTAATGAAGTTAATTTTGATAACGTTAAAAGTTACATGCACGTATTAAGTATTATTTAAAGACAACATCTACCAGTGTCTCACCGCGTTTCTGCGGCTCGGCCGGTTAATTACTAGAGTAGTCCCACACTCCGAGTAGGTACTTCTCAGCGCTCACATCAATTATATTTTTAAATAAGCCTTATTTTATTATATTAATTAAGAGTTTTGTATTTGTTAATATCATCTCATTGATATTGATTGGAGACCAGTTGTGGTGTAGAGCCTAAAGCGTGCTGCTGAAAATGTGGGTTCGATTCCCATTTGGAGTTTTTTTTTTTCTTTATATCCTCACCCAGATATCGAGGCAACGCGCGCCATGCAGTTCCGGCACTCAACACGCAATGCCTCCACAATTTGGCGGTAAGTGGAGAACGGAAGTGTCTTAATGGGAACATAATTTCTTAACACTAGGTTCCCAGGTGCGTATTTTTATTAATATGATATATAAACATATGCAATAAAATTTTATATGGCAACCAATTTTATTATATAGACAGTAACTAATAAATAGAATTGTTAAAATCTATCTCCCAATATGAATAATATAAGTTCTAAACGCAGCAAGACGTCTCGATGTGTACCAGCGTTGTAAACATTACTCGAGAGCTACCCACTAATTAATTACTCAACTCGCTTTCAATTAAATTACCTCAGGACGGGAGCATCGACACGCACAGAAACGAGCGATTAAGATCGTTAATGTCGATCAATTTTACTCGTTAGCGATCAATAATTACATTATTAATGTAGTGTTTGTACGAGATTCTATTAGATATAGAGGTAATAATGCTAATATGATATCTCGAATAACTTCTTAAAGTAATTAAAGATATAAATTAAGAACGTATAAATTCACAAACTATTCGAATTTAGAGAGGCAGGCGGTGGAACAGCGTCTTGATATATCGCTTGGTTTTCCACTTTGTTAATACAGCTTTAGGTAAAAATATTATAAAAAAAAATCGATATAATCAATAAATCTTTATATTCCCACGAATAAAGGCAGAGTAACCAACATTCTTAATTAAAACAGTAAATACAAATTATGTATTCACATTAAAGATTACCAAGTCTTCAAACTTAGTTTAATAATTATTAATTATTCAGAATCATCACGGCATTCCTTTAATAGCTTTGCATATCTCAAAATAAGCAACAGCTTTATTTTAAATAGCAAATTCAAAAACACAAACAAAAAAAGTAGAAAATAAAAACATGATTTACAAATTTGTATCTTAAATGCGGAACACTAAAACTAAATTGGCCACTCCGAACTAGTTGAACCGAGTTTTAAACTGCGCCCTTAGGGGGGAGGAGGGGCAGGGGACGTTTTAATTACGGCGTTTAAGTAAAAGCGGCGCAACATCTAGCTAGGTGCATTACACAGATTCAACCACCAAAAGCCTCCCACTTAGCTAATGAAACATGTTCGTGTATAGTGTTTTAAGCGTCGTCGCAACGAGGCCTTCTGAGCATTGTGCTCACGAGCGCCGAGCACCGAGCGGCACTCGAGCCTCGCAGCGCGGCCGGATTCGGCGGACTCGCCTCCGCAAATCCTCATTTACTTGCATTATTTTAATGGAGCTATTGTGGGCGGATGTCCTTTGTCGTGTGCAGATGCGGATCCGGCGCACCGGGCTGTGGGAAATGTGCCGGTGCATAAGTGCATCACTGGCCTCGTTCGGCTGCTCGATCCCGAATTAAATAGCAGAAAGCTCCATTTCAATTTAGGGAATTTGAATAGATTCATTCCGGGATCACAGAAGAAAATGAGGTTTATTGTAGTCGTAAAGTCGATGAAATAGACGCAACCGGAAAGCGACGTATCCATTTAACTAATTAACTGGGACGAAGTCGTTCCGAAGCCGCGGTCGTCTCCGCAGAGATCCCTTGGACCTCTAATAACTGGCTTCTCTAATAAGCTAAGAGGTTGTCTTACTTGTATAAAAATTGCAATCGACGTAGAAGAAAGCTTGACGACGTCGTTTAAACTTTTCAAATTTTCTTCGTAGTCGTTTAAATAAAAAGGTTACATATGTGAAATTTTCGGTGGAGTTGGAATTATTTTAAGATTTTTTGCATTTTAATCATGATAAACATAATTATTAAATATCTATTATTAATAGCAGTATTTATTACTGCATATGAACTTAATATTTGAGGAAAATGTTATTCAAATTTTTCGTCAAAAAATATTTAACTATAAGTCTTTCGAAGCCTAATCTACCTTCCTTAGATATTAATTAAATTAAACGTGAACTGGTGTCCAATGAATAAATTAGGCACTAATTTCTTGACATACTTTGTTAAAAGCGGATCACCTTGCCCGTAATACCAGTAATGTTGCTATAATAAAAGTTATAGCTATCTTAATAATTCGTTTAGTTTAGCGCACGCACGTAGAGATAATAAAATTAAATATCTTTTAAGTTTTGAAATAATAATTATTAATTCAAAAGTTAATTTACATCACTTCCTAGCTGACGTGATTATATTTAATTTTTATTTTTCTAAAAAAAAACAAACTTTTATTCATTTTAAGAGCTTACCAAATTGTACGTCTAACTACGTAAATCTTTTTTTTTAGCTTCACTCCGTATTCCGCATTTAGCACCGTAGCCAGAGAGTACCTATTGTTAAGACACTCCGTTTTTCCACCGAATTTGGCGATTCCATCGAGTGGCGGAACTCAACGCCGCAAAAATAACACAAATAATTACTGAATATTAAATAATACTATAAAATTATACCTTTTAAGAAGTTATAAATAACCAAGAAACATTAATTCAGATGGTTATTGTTTTAATTAATATTTATGAAGGTTTCATAATAGTAGATATAATAAGTGTGCAAACGATTAAAAGAAAACAATCATTAGCGTCACGCAACAAACGTACCTTGTGGATTTTAGTTCTGACAAGTACTTTTTCGAAGTATGCTATTATTAAAATTTCAAAGAAAATAAATTGTTCGCTACTCTTTAGTAACTATTTTATTATTCAAATGAAAAAAAAAATCGAAATAAAAGAAAATCTATTTAATTATCTTATTCAATTAATATGGAAAAAATTTCAATTTAAAAAAATATACTTTTAATAAGTAACTTTCGAATGTCGTGCTACTCGTAGCTAACGGCAAACGATCTCGCGTGCCATTAACGTTCACAGTATATAGAAATAAATTGTTAATAGATAAATATCAGCAGCCATCAATCAAAATGTCCAACTTTGTCCAAACGTTTGTTGAACTCAAATACCGATGTAGATCGTCTGTGGCCAACAAACAAACGCCAAAGTTTATCGTCGCTCACTTAACTTTTGAGTTTAAGATCTCACCTGTCCAGCTCAGAGCGTCAGAGAGGTGAGATGAGAGGTATACGCCGAGCCTAGCCCGAAGCCAGGTCCTTTGTGAAAGATTTCCAAAGCGTGTGCAAGGCTACTTTGATGTCGAGCCCAGCGGGGTAATTTGGAAAAACGTTATTTAATTAACTTTCGACAAGTCTGAGTAATCGCATTACAAAGCCATCCTGTGAACGGTCAAGTCTTTGAACCGGCGGCGGTGAGGGCGGTCCCGAACCCAAACTTGATTTTTACACCCACTACATGCAATAAAGGCGCTGTCATTTTCAGGTGTTTTCCAATTAATATTGCGCCTTTGACCACCGTAGCTAGCACAAAGTAATAGCCGCTCTTTGTTACCTAGTTAACAATATAGTTTTAATAAAGCCGTCAGCGATAGATCCCCCGGCGCTACGACCAAGTGTCTATTTAGTTTATGTAATTACGACACAAAACTTCTTTTATTTGTAATGTTATAAAACAGTTTTATGAGTCACCGAAATAAGTTTAGGGAAATTTAAACTTTGGAATTGGTTAACAGAGCATTTTGTGAGTGCCGTAAGCAAGCGCTCGAGACGAGGAGTCGCCCGCGGCGGTCGGACCATGGTCGTCTCTACGAGATAATTAACTCTATGAACTATCCCTGTGTGAAGACTGAAGAGCTACAATTACAAATTTACATCACAAGGTTTGCGAATATTAGCATTGTTTTATTCTTTATTTAATCAACGGAATGGGGCATTATTTGTGGTCTATTTGTAGTATATTAGGGTTTAAAATATGGTCAGTTTATTATGATAGGTGGTGTTAGAAGTTGGCGCGTTCCGGCCGAGTGCGTCCTTCATACAAACAAAGCGGACTTTGTGCGGTGTTCATTGAGCAGCTTAATTGCATTTCTTCGCTGCTTCTCTATGTTCCTTGCACGTCTCATAGTGGAATTAATATGCTAAGCAGTGTTTTCAGTAAGTTAAATATTCGGTTTTTATTATTGAGTTTTTGAATAAAAAATTAGCTTCACGCTGTATTCCGCATACAACAGACAACAAGCCGCACACAAAGACACTCCGCTCTCCTCTATCCGCCAAATTCTGGAGGCATTGCATGTTAAGTAGCGGAACTCAACGCCGCGCTTTGCCGTTTATTTTTGCCGCCTATTTTTTGTGCATAAAACCGAATATAGGTTAGTGCAAGTTTGGGAACTATCTCAATTGCTTCTTGTACGAGTATAAGCAAATCAATTAATTAAGTTGCCGACTAATATAAATAAATTTAATATAATATCATCACTTGTTACATAAGGAAAAAAACGCAACATTTATATTATAATGGTCCGGTAATAAAAAAAAACGATTGGTTGTTTTTCAATTATTGTTCTTATCACAAGTTGAGTAAAGTTGTAAATAGTTTCTAACTAAAATAAACACTTCTCGCTTCACGTCGCCTCTATCTGTCTGCTACGTTTATGATTCTTGAATTTTTAAAACCACTGAAAGGGCATGCATTTTGTATGTAATATTAAAAAGAAATAGAAGCTATGTCTACGTTGTTTTATAGGTTTTCAACGATACAGTTTTTGAGTATAATAAACGCAAAATAATGACTCAGTGTCATATAAAATATTAGTTTTATATTAATCTATTAATTAATAACTTTTCCTAAGTTAAGGTAATACGAAAATGAATTACAAGCCTTATCCCTAATGTGCCTTCAAAATTTTCATTACGCACAGATAATATGCTCACTTTAATTAAAACTAATTACTTATGTCCGTTTTATTATGCCATATTTGCTACCGGAATTAATTAAATATTTTACGTGTTGGTGCTTTAGTCACGGATAATAAATGTCCCGTAATTGTTTGACCGGAATGTTTTAACCGACTGCGAATTTTAAATGAGGTACAAATTAATAAATTTTATTATAATTTAATTTCTAAGCATAAATTAATTTAGTTGCGTAGAGTGGTGTTTTAGTTTGGTAATAAGCCACTTGAATTGAAGTTTTTTTTTTACTTTTTGATGGTATCGAGTAGCAGATTTATGTGATGCTTTAAATATATTATTTATATGAACATTATCCACCAATGATGTAAGGAGCTTTAAATATGATATTATTTTACCTCAAAAAATATAAACAGTTAAATATTAAAATAAAAATTTTGTTAAATAATCGATGCGCGAAATTTTATTGAATGAAAATATTGAATATCTGTACGCATTAAGATAAATAATTAATTTTAGTTTTTATTATATAATTATTAAAACAAGTTTAACAAAAATATTTTCGAAGTATAATTAATTTAGAAAATATTTAAATTAAGTTAACATAATAATTTACGAAATACATACCTACCGAAAAGGTAATTAAGAACATTGTCCATGAGCGGAGGTCTAGGATGAAAGATAATAATACGGCGATATCATATTTCTTACCCAACCTCAACTTTTGTTATTAGATAGTAGATTTAAAAGTGGGTGACCTTCAAAACTTTGTCTCATATAGACGAAAGCCTGAGATAAAAATGAAACAATAACCTATTTAGGACGTTTATTTATATCCAGTATCAAATTATTTAGTTTTAATAAAAAGTAACCCTATTTAGATATAGAAAATATGAATTGCTGAAACGGACGGTACATATATAAAATTTAATATTTAATGATAAAAATAATTAAATAATTAAAATATTGCAATGACTACGTGCATTTCAATACAATACAATGTATCAATCTATATAAAAGTTTTAGTTTATAATAATGTTAGGTTAGGTTAACATTTACAAGCTTGCAACTAATCATATCTGATAATTGTCATTAGTGCGTGCGGTGAGCTTTTGGATCAAATACTAATGTTTTGAATATAATTTCATAGTCAGGTACTCTGATTATTATTTATTATATCTGTATAACCAACCAACGTGTATCTATTTCAATTCATAATTAATCAGATAATTGTGTCACGAATAATGTAATTGTAGAAATGGCCACATGATTTATTATTGCTCGTAACTTCTATGGGACCCTATTACTGTTAGGTAACCTACTATGTACGTATAATAAATGAATATTACCATATTTATTAACTACATTTACATATAATAAATGAACTCTGCCAGTGAATCAATAAAAAATCGTGGATAAAAAAATTGTTTGATAAAGAGAAAGGGCAAACAGTTACTCCGTTATTTCTATAATATGTTTTAGTGACAATATATATATAAAAGACAATATATATATAAAATAATAGTAGACGAAATATATAAAAAACTTATTTTTCCATACCTCCTCATAGTCTCTGTGCGAGTGTTGCGCGGGCGCAGGCAATGCTCATTCTCGTGAGCGGCGCGGACGACCCACTTTGCCCTTGCGCACGGGGGCGCCGGGCGTCGCGTTCGCACTTTTCATAAGTTTTTGCCAGTCTTGCTCGCAAACTAGTGACCCCGCCAGCATGTAGTATCTACAAGTAGAATTATATTTTTAATGAATACAAATATCCCCTATCATTATTAATTTATATTGTAAATCTTGTTAAAGTATTAAAGGTAATAAGAAAATCAATTCAAATGCAAAGGCATTGTATAAAATAATTAAATTAAATATGACGTTAAATTTTATATTATAACTAATGCGATGTATTTTTCTAAATAGCCACTACTAGTAGTTATTATTAAATATTGTTATGTTAGACGACTACCAAAGCGAAGGAGAACTAGAATAAATACTCACCTATCGCCCTGCATAAGGTGTGATCCGCACTTCGAGCACGCGAAGCACTTTATGTGGAAGACATGGAGAGGTTGCTGTGGTGCATTTGTCCGCATCACGAACTCGCTTGCGGGTATTGCCTGGCCGCACGCTGCGCACGCGCCGCTCGAGCCGAACATTCTGAAACAATGATGACATATTGAATATGATTATGGGACAGTAAGAAATATATGTCAAGAATATAAGAAAAAAATATCTCTAAAGAAAATAATAATTTGTTAATATAAAAAAATAAAAAATAACGATATTTAACAAAAACACATATTAATCCTTGTTACAATGCACATTAGCTTTAATTCAAAAATATATTATTAAAGTAAAGGGATTCTTGGTCTAATATGTTAACTATAATTAGGTAGAAAGAAGTATCGAACAATGTAACGTTGCTCGCTACGCGAGTGGTGTAGTCGCCTCAGGTTATGCTTTAAAGTGCATTGTCTAAGGGCATTAATTAAACTTTTATATACCAGTAACATACACTTTATTATAAAATGGATATAATATAAAAAATATTAATAAATTCATATTGGATATAATATCATAATTTTAAACGTCTTCAAAGGATTAATAATTTAGTAAAATATATTAACATATGTTTAAATAGAATATTTATTGAATCTCCGTTCCCATTAAGGCACTTCCGTGGTGAGTGGCGGAACTCAACGCCGCGACTGGGAATCGCAACCAACAACCTGTCGTGTTTATAATCGCACGCTGTCATATTATATTAAGAAATATAAGAACCGTTTTTATAAAAATATGTTTCGTTAAGATGCATTATTAATAAAAACCCAAGTGATTTATTGCGAAGCTTTACCTATATGGCTTAAGGTCGATTTACCATTTAAGCGTGTAATTGAGGTTTATAAACTATAAGAAAATATAAACTAATAAGACAGTAATGTGATCAAAACGAATAAAGTATAGTCTCCATATACGTTAGTGGCATAGTTATTTCAAAATACAAAATAGTTACATAAATAACATTACATTGTGAATTGCTATGAAAATTTGTATTTCTATCATATTTTTTTATTAGTGTAGTTAATCTATTTATCGATAATCTGTGTGAGAAAATATTGCAACTCTACGTATTCAATTTTGGTGAAAATACAATACTTTCCGCATGAAGCTGATGTCCTTGTCAGGAAGACCAGGTCAATGGAAAAATGATTTGTAAAAGCAATTTTCTTGTTTTTTTTTTATAATAATCATGAATGTTGGTCGCACGAATATTTAACTAGAAATAGACCTATTGATATTTGAAAATGGTATATGTTTTACTCGTATTTTATTAACAAACAAAACCATCATACATTGTAAAAGAAATAGTTGATTGGTTTGATATCCTATAACGTAAGCGCAAGTATCAGTTATCCCCAAGACACTCAATAGCCCAGGGCGCTTGTTGCAGCTGTTGTCATTTAATGGCCTCATTTAATACTTAATGAGCAATCACTGCATCGGCTCTTAGCACCGGACCGCCATATTACTTACGGCCGGACAGAATATTAATAAATCGCAACAATCCGTTCAAAAGCAATCAAAATTTAATTACCTGCTTCTTCGCCGTGATATAATTTGAGGCGGGCATCCCTAAAAGATAAATTTGAAAGTCTTAAAAGATAAATTCACTTCAATCACTCGCAGCAAATAGGATTTCGTTTCATTTACTCCGGTAAGAGCGTTTTCAATTAAGGAGCGCCCGACAAACAGTAGGTATCGGCGTATGAAGGTAAAATTAATTAAACCGAGCCAAGACAAACATGTACGAATCTATTTGTGTTGGACGTTCGCGAGGTATGTGCGATATACGATACACGATATGCGAACTTATCCCATCGATAAAATATTGAGAGTGTTACGTACCCGGCCGAAGATCTTACTAGGAATAATTTTAACCAAATCAGGAATTCCATTTTGTTTTTTATTATAATATTTGTTTTTTTATAAAATGTAATTTGAGATAATTAATTATCCATTTATTTACTTGTATGAAAACTTGATGAAGTTTTCAGGGATAGGGAATCAAATTAATGTCAAAATACTTTTGGATTACCTTTACATAAATACGTGACGGGTTTATTAGAATTCGCAATCGGAACTAACTTTTAGGTTTCCTTTCAAACTGATATTAATTAAGACGTATGTGTAATGAGGAAGTTCGGTGCCGTCGCCGTCGCACAAGCCAGTCGAAGTTTATTTGCCTTCGTTACGTGTAAAATTGAATACGTCGCCGTGAATCCTCATTAATTTAAGATGAAGACTGTATCTTGACATGTTATTTTATTCATTACGGGAGTGTCTCGAGTCTGAATGTACACGTGTCGAGTTTAGATTGTTATAAGGAACATAATTTAAAAGCTTTCAGAGAGATCATTAGTGGGAAGGGAGGAGATGCGAGAAACATTTTATGCTGTACCTCCTAAACATTTCATGTGAGATACCTTCGTATAGCCTAAATATAAAATACTAAATATGAAGACAATGGTTTCAATTTCGACTTTCGACGATAAGATTAAATAGTGACGATTAATAAAGAGTAAAAAATTTACAAATAACCTTTTATTTAATCAATAAATTCAAATAAAATGTTTAAGCCTTCTAAATTTCTTACTATTCCCACTGCAATTAATCTCAAATATTTCTACTCTACATTACTATTATAATAAAAACTACATAAAACTTTATTAATAAAGCAATAAAAAAACTCCATACTCATTAAAAAATTAATTAGCAATCAAATAAAAAAATGAAAACTCCAAAATCCTGCAACGCGTAAGCGGCTTACAAACTTAATGGAACAAAACTTCGCGAGCAAATCCTCTCCGCGACTTAAACTATATTAGAAAGATAAAATACGTTAATATGGAAATTGATGTAATGTAATTGTTTAAAATTGGATCACTATAATATATTTTTCTTAATTTATAATAGGTATGTCATTTTATAATACATTTATTAATATGTCTAATTAAAAAAGTACAAAAAAAATGTTTGTACATTAAACATTACGAAAAGAATATGGGTAATGAAAAAATTGTAATACAAATCTAAAATTAGAATTTTAAATAAAATATACACTATTATTATAGACCAATTGTCAAAATTCACAAGTTCAATCTTCGTTTATTAATAAAAAAATATATATTTTAGTAAATTAGAAAAATAACTAATGAAAAATAGCATTAATTAAGACTTAAATAGTATTTTAATGATTAAACGAAGATTTTATATTATTCTGCAATCTTTTAAAAAACAACAGATGTTTTTTTTATTTAACAAAAGCTCAGCTATAAAAGCTTTAATTATAAAAATATTAAAATTAATGTATTACTTCGGATCTGAAAGTTTGAAATGGATCAATGAACCAATTTCCACGGCGTACGGGAGCGGGATATCTTACTTGTTGCTCAGATCCCGAGCAAGATATACCTAAGAGGAAATGTTTGTTAATTCCAATTTCAGTTATTACTTCATTAGAGCTTATGCTTACCTAGAAACATGTTAGTTTTATTATTTGTATTGATCGTGTCTTGTTTAACTAGCGGTTACAAAGTTCCGAGTTTGGTTCTCAGTATTTGATTAGAATTAATTTACAGATATTTTCTGATGCGTTATTTCCTATCAATATATGTATAACGGGTGTTTGGAAAAGAATTCCCCAATTGTTATGCAACCTATAATCTGTACCAAATTTGAAATATGCTTTTAGTTTCATCAATCATTTGAAATCATTCAAAACAAGTTGATTGATCAATACTCCAAGTGTAATTCGCCTATAGTTGGTTGTTTAGGCTGTAGTTTTCAGATAGGCTTTCAGTCTGTCTGTTTTCCTCAACCACGTGTGAAGTTATCAAGCTGAAAGTAATATCAAATAGCCAGGTCTACAATCTCATGGAGCGTAGAAAAAAAATATATTTGAAAGTCAAGGTAAACAAGATAAATTTATGCTCATTTTTACCGTGTGCCCTATGACCTACCCGGTCATAGGATACTTCCCGTTGACCTAGTATTATAATTTTTGACAAGAAGTTAACTTACAGTATCAATAAAGGAAAACAAAATCTTAATCCGGGCTAAAGGTATCGTGTATTGAAAAAAAAAATTATATTCGTCGTATCGTATCAAAGTAAGCAAAGCAACAAATGAATCCACACTAGAGTCTACAAAGATATCATATTTGTATTTACTGAGGTATTTTTATTAATCCTCATTAAATGTATTTTTAAAACTAGGTGTTATTTTTTATTTATTTTAGCTTCACAGTGTACCATACCTAGCAGGTACCATGCATAGAGTTTCAAGTTGACTTAAAATTAGGTTTCCAGGTTCCAGGATTCGGCAGAAGTGAGGAACGGAATTGTTTCCGTTCCTCACTTCTGCCGAATTCTGGAAGCATTGCGTGTTGAGTGGCAGAACTCAATACCGCACTTATGCCTGTGTTGCCTGACCGGACCAGACTATCCTACTAGATACAAACACACACCGAACCAAGATAAAACTAAACCGAGTCAACTCTAAGCCCAAGCAATAAAGATCGCTTACAGCTAGTTACGGTGGTAATAAAGCAGGCGAGTTATCGGATGTCGTTATAATCACAATGCACGCTAGGACGAGGACGAGGACGTGGTGGTGTATCAAGTTAGCACGTCGTTAGCAAGGAACTCGTTAGCGGCGCGTGGCGTCGACAAGGCAAGAATTTGCTAATGACGCGTGCCCGCTCGCAAGATGCGGGACGGAACTCTTGTATTGTTATACTTATGTTCTGGTAGATGGTTTACAGGTGTGTGACTGTAACGCGAAGGTTGTGTGTTCGATTCGTTCTCGGGAGAATGAATTGTTATTTGTTATTCGCTCTGGTGCCAAAGCAAAAGGACGTTGTTCCGCTTTCAACACGTAATGCCTCGAAAATTTGGCGTAGTGTGGAATGGAGAGTCTTAACTATAGGTTTTCTCTGCCTACCTTGATATAAGTGAGAAACAGGGTGAAGCTTGTAGATACTATCAGGCAACTTTAAAAAATTTAATCCTTTTAAAAGCTCATTATAAAATGGAATAGTGGATTAAAATACTCACTCTTAATGGAAATTGGCATCGTAACTTATCGAACTTGTAAATATGACGATATTTTGTGTGAAATAACATGGTAAATTATTAGTATGGTAAAATAACAAAAATGCCAAATCAAAACTTAATTTGTTACTATAACAATAAGAATAAAATTTAGTGGCGATAAATATCTAGAGCGGAACCGATCAAAAGGCTTTAAAAACAGATTTACCATTTTTCCACTAAAATGATTGATATATATGAATGAAATAAAAGAATCCGGGTGCACACAATATATTTAAAAAACAAACTATAGTATTTTATAAACATTAACGCACAACCGTGAAGCAATCTCGTATTCAAATTGACATAGGTAGTAAAACAACAGAGCCTCCGGACTAAGTTCCATAAACTCGTTCCGAACTCCCCTCTACACACTCTATCGGCGATTTTTAATTAAGTCCCTAGCGAGCGTCGAGCGAGCAAAGTAACACCATCAATTCATTATCCTAAACTCCCGCCCGATTGTTCCTGGCTCGCTACTTACGCAAACTTTCATTTTAATCAAGCATTTAATTAAAAATTATCCGAGAAAAACAAAATAAGCCCGTTAGGGCGGTCTGGAACTAATTAAGGCGCATACGATGAGCCGTCCTACAGCGGCCGTAAGGTGAGCGTCCTTTAATTAAACACTTGTTCTACTTCAGTGGCCGTTCGCGCCGCTTACCCAACTATTACGACACTATGGAAAAATACTATAACTACAACTTAAATTGTATCGATAAAGACTTTTAGTGGTGAAAATATGTGAAAATCAATAATTATTATCAATCTGCCCTGTATATTTTAAATTAAACTTTAAAGTATAAACCTTCCGTCCCACAAGAAATTATAAAGAATGATCAGCACTTTCCCGTAATAGTGAAACTTTTTGTAGCACAAATTATTTAAGTAATAAAATTAGTGGTCGTCTGATAACTTAGGTAGCTACACGAAAATATATATTTAAAAATATTTTTTTATTATTAAGAATAGCATATAATATTCTTGACAATAGGTATACATCTGTAGTTTTAAATAAAAAAATTATGTACCCGGCAGCAGCAGGTACCTAAGTTACAACTTTTTTCGCTTCAGATATAGCGTATATATATATTAGATATAGCGATCTAAAATGCCGAGAAAGTGCAAATTTTAATAAATAATAATTCATCCCCCAAGTGGGAATCGAACCCACGACCGCCACGTTTACAGTTACACGTTAGTGCCTAGCGCCTTAAGGATCTTCAAACGATATTAGATTATACTCAACATCGAAGGGGCGTTGGCGAGGACACATATCTAACATTTTTTTTAAATTTGTTAGTTTTTTTAATTGTTAGACATGTGTTATTTAAAAATAAATGGAATTGGGGGGGACAATTAATGAATAAAATTAAAAACACGTCATTATACAAAGGCAGGCAGAGCTCAAAACCGATATCCCCAAATAAAACAGAACGCGGGCGGAGCAGACGCAAACTTTTCTAATTAATGTTAATTTATCAATTAACTTGCGCTAAGAATTAATTATCTCAGTATTACGATCCCTGACTTTATTAATAAACTTTCACTAATCAATCTTCTACAATAGCCTGGCAGGAGTGTGGAGAACCGGCGTATAGTAAATAGTGAAATTGTAAACGTCGTTGTATTAAAATCTTCCAGAATGCCTCCAGAATTCGGCAGAAAGTGGGGAACGGAGTGTCTTAACACTAGGTTCCCTCTGTCTACCCTGCTGTGTGCGGTATACAGTGTGAAGCTGATTTTTTTTAAGTAGACAAAACACTATAAAACACACATAGATAAAACCATTTATATTGTAACTATACAAATATTCATATAACATTTTTAGATATAAATTAGACAAAATTATTAGTAGTAGACAGAACTTGTTTTTCGAAACACATTTAAATAATATAAATTGTCGATTTATAACACTTAATTACGCATTTAAATTATTTGTGGATTTAGTATTCATTTCGACTATTTGGAAACATCAGGTTGTTGGGCAAGTTCTGACGTAGAATACATGTATTGACATATTTCAAATGCTCAAATCTATGATGTTATAACGGCTAAATTGGATATAATTTTCGATACAATTTGTAAACAAAACAAAGCATTGAGATACCGACGGACACTTACTAATTCATAATTCCAGTCACATTTAATTAAAGTAATAAGCGTCGGTCAAACACATCAGATTTAATTGGCCGCGAGCGTGCGTATTAATTACACCAATTATCTGTAACATTCATAAATAATAATAATTTATTGCTGGCAACATTTGTCAAAAGCCGCGCTCACACGATGAGCTAATCGACTATCACCGCTAATTGCCCCCGTCCCTGCCCCGCGCCCCCGGCCCGTGTGCCCCGCGCCCCCGCCGCCCTGGCCCCGGGCACGGGTAGGCCCCCCTTCCCGCCCGCCCGCCGCTAACTAATTAGATAAGTTTGCAACTCCACTGTACTTCTGGTGCCCCGCTCCGCCGGTAAGCATCAATCTTTTTAATTAAACATTTTTGACGCTGCAACACGATTAGCCATCGAAGTCGTTTATATGCTAATGCACGAAAATATACATTATAAGATATTTAAATAATAAACTTGTGATATCGTAATCACTCCCAAAATTTGTCTGTCTGTTCCATATTCTTAAAGCCCTATTATTATGTAGAATCGAAGGTATCAAACAATATTCTTCTTACAAGGGTTCTTACACAGAAAATATGAATTGGATACATCCTAATCTATCAAATAGTTTTTTTAAAATAACTATTAGAGAATAGCAAGCATAGCAATTGCAAAAATACCGACTAAATAATAGACTTTACATAATATTGTTTATCTATTAAAAGAAATGGAGTACTATCATAGATTAGAGTTGGTCAATATATCAGTAGTTACAATGGCTCATTGTCCGTCGCTCAGTTTGATTAAATAAATAAAGGGGTGCCGATCCGAGACACTCGCGAAGATCTTATCTGACGTCCCGCGACATTTATAGAGCCTTCCATGCAAGCCGAACTGACCTCTCCATCCAAACGGAGAAGGACGTTTTATCTACGCCTGGAATCATAAGCATCTAATCTGTAGCAGCTTTTTAAACAGATCAAAAGACAAGTTCGTTCTTTATTTCGATTGTTTCGAGTGTGTTTGGTGGCGTGCGTGTCTCGTTAGTAGGACTATGCGATAGGATTGAGATGGATGGTAGTTCCACCTTTATTTTAACGTGGAAACATCTTTAATTACAATTTGGGTGATGACGTGGCAGTTTAAGTAATTAGTTCTGGTGATATATAATAAATTATGTACATAAAATATTTAAAAAAAACTTGGGTTTTGGTTCCAATTGGTATTCAGTCATAAATCAAACTTGACTGTTTTGTAAGTAATGGAAATAATCACTAAAAACTTTGCTTAAATAATTTTAAATTTATTAACAAATCTGTGCCCTAACACCTCATTTGGCCTAACGGTGTTACCAATAGATTTCTGAGAGGCCAGTAAGGCTGTGACTTTGGCAACTTTTGATAATAAAAGAAAAGGAACGAATAACTTTTTATAATATAAATATGTAGATAACATAAATATTATATTTTTGTATGTAGATTATTTATTTTTAATGATAAAAGTTAAGTCCGTGTTGAATATATAAATATGAGATCCAGGGGAATCGTCATGGTGCTCTATATGGGGGAAAGGATCTTGTAATTGGACGGGCCGGATGCTGCGCACTCACAGGTGCTTACTCTGCGCCCGGGCCCTCTTGCGGTCGCCGCAGGAAATGAGAGCCAATCTAAATTTCTTCCATGGCAAATCGATTAGGCTACGCTATTAAATCATTCACTTTCAATGGTTTTGATTTATGTATGACGTAAGAGTTAATGAGATTCCGTGTATTAATTTATATATTTTGTCAACATATGCCATTTTTAGTCTTTCTGTGTAATGTAAATATTATATTTTTATTATTAAAAGATCATAAATATAGATAGAAGATTATAAAAATGAAATCTTACTTTAAGAAATGATTTATTTGATTCAATGGAATCTAAAACCCTAACAATTCGCTCAACACAATTAAGTCGACAAAAGTTACGATAAGCTGATCCGTAAACGGGTTAAGAAGTTCATGTTTATTCATGGCCGGATTGTTGGCCACAATCTGCACAGGATCTCGGCACGAAACTCATTTTTCAAGTTCATAAATTATCGGCGGATATCTGAGAGCGTTCCGTACCTGCCTTAATGAGGTTGTAAACAACAGTCTAATTAAACTCCTTAATCGCAAAACTCAAACGGTTACCGCTTTTAAAACAAAACCTCGCAATTTTCGAGCGACCACCGCGTAAATAGCCTTCGTTATATCGGGCCGGCGATCGCGGCTCATTACCTTCCCCCTCCCTAATTAGACACCCTTCCTTCCGTTCTCTACTTTAACCGCACGGGTCGAATTGTTTTCTAATATTTTTTATTAATTTGAGTTTAATATTCACGTACACATGCTATATTGCATGTTATTAATTACAATAATGTTGAGACAAAAAAGTTGTTCATCTTCCATTGTCAATAAACGCATATTACTTACACTCTTAAGATTAGTTTTCCGTTAGCGTTAGCGTTAGTAGTGATTAGCGTTCCCGATTATTTAAAATTTAATAATATCAATAATCCACAAATAAAAATATTGTTACATATAAAAAACCTTTAAAAAACTTTTTGTTAAATGAACAAAGTAAGAAATTAAATTTCTGATTTCAGGTTGATTCAAATAATAGTTTGAAATAGGTGTAGTATAAATATCATATAAGCGTTTTTCTAATTTGACAATGAAACATTTAATGACTAGTAATTCATTACCTTTTGTAAATATTAAGTGGAATTTTGGTATATGTATCCCAGATATAAAAGACCTGTTCCACGAGCCACGTAGACTATTTATGCAGAGAAGTGGTCTCGCTGGACACCGTAAACAAAAGGATTTCCTTTTTTTCCCGCAATAGACTTTCTATCGACATCATTAACGTATCGACAAAGTTAGCCGCACAGTTATTTGCTAATGTGACAACAACACAGAGGAACCCGCCACGTACGAGGATCCACCTTTTTGGATAAAACCGGGGACACAGTGAAGCTTTGTCTAAAATTAAATCACTTACATTCATTTTAAAGTAATTTTAGGTTTAACAAAATATTTGGTACGATTACGTTGATGCTCGAAAAAGAAATAGGAAAATTATTAATTATTTTCATTTTGTATTTATTTTAAGTTATCTTTCGTTATATGAATGGGTAAGTATTTAGTACACCACGAAATAATTTTATACTGTACTTTACTTAAAAGAATACAATATGGGAAGTCAAAATAATAGGTAATGAAAAACAAAGTTGTGCTCGGTGTACCTTACGCAGCAGGGGTATATTCTAATAGCGCGTTAGCGTGCCCCGTTTTTGCGCTAACGAACAGGTTGCGTTAAGATGTCGGATCGAGTCCAATGTGGAATTTCGCCTCATTAAAAGTTTTGACCCGTGGAGGCAATTTAAGAACCCGCGACTGTTCTTGCATTAACCATCTGATTCACTATGAACTATAAGTTACTATACACTTCTACAAGCGGTGTTAATTAATGGTGGTATGCTGATAAAATATTAAAGAATAGTTTATAAAATGTTTTACTGTTTTTATCTTTGTATAGAAACTTTACTTATTAGAAACTGAAATAGTTAGGCGCAATGGAAGGATTTTTTTGTTGTACTCCTAATGAGTCTTTGTCATACATAGAATATAGTAGGTAGGTACTCACTGGTCTTTGAAAACAAGGAAATCTGAAATCGAACCACGAAAGACAACCTAAACTATAATATAAGAAAAAAAACCGGCCAAGTGCGAGTCGGAAAAATAAGTTTGTAATAGTTTTAATCTGTAAAATAAATATAAACTTCTATTTAAAATTTTTCTCCTTTATTACTGCAAGCTCTCCAAGAAAATGCTCTAGTTATTACACTAAATGTTGCTACGTAGACCATTTTAGGGAAAGACAAAATAAAATAATTTGTTTTAATATGTATTAATTGTTGAAGGATAATAGCACTCGAATACCTACTGACCAGACGTGGCTATTTTCAACTTTCTAATACACAGTTCATCAACAAATTCATTATGTCGTAAAGAAGCATGCGAGACCGAAATATCGCGGGGCTCGTAAAACCGCTCGTAAAGACGTTTGTTTACTAATTCGAGTAGGGCAGGTGGGGTGAGGGATGCTGCCAATAATAGTTTAGCTAATAAATCTAATGCATACACGTAACACATGAAAAATGTTATCTCTATATTTATGAAATAAAGAATAAATAACCTTGTTAGTGTTTATGTGAACTCTAGTGACAGAATTAGGTAAACGTGTACGTGTGGAGTCTGCGAGGTATAAGCTGAGCTTTGCATTTGTGTGTATGTATTCAGATAGTGTAGGTGTGACGACGGCCTTTGCGCAACGCATCTCGCATCTCTTAGTTGGTCCAGAACGGTTAATACTGCTATTTGGATATCGGCCTGAGGGGCGGCTACCTTTATTGGTGAAACTATACCTCTTGTATTGGTAACATCGTCGCGTCTTTAAATCTTAATATTTATTTTTTATTCTATTTATTAAAAGTCAAACATAAAGTTGGTAGTAAATTTTATTAATTAACATTAGTGAAATTAATGTTAATTAATAAAATTAATAAAATACCATTTTATATTTCTCTAACATAGCTCACTGGAACTCAATGGATCCTATTTAAGAACAATATTTTCCAAACGTAACAAGTTAAAACTATAGATAAACTGTACGACATTAGTTAACTGCCAAGCACGTCGCGCCGCTATGCAAGGTTAACACGTGAGGTTAATTAAGATCAGAAGCTGATCCACAGCTAAGTTGCCGGTAACTTCCTAATTGATACGATTAAATCGTCATCGCAACCGCGCTCGTTGCGATTCAAATCTAATTTGTTGCGCTAATTTACCCTATTTCACTATAATGTGAAGGGTGATCTTTTAGTAAACACATTATACGATGATGATGATGAGGTTTAATATAGTATGGAAAGGTTTCTGGCAGGGGTTTATCTGGCAGGCTTGTGTACTTTAAAAGCTTAGTAGGCAAACAGAATTTATAAAAAAGATTTAACAGCTGTCAACGACGACTATACGCAGGCTGAACTGCAAAAGTTATCTTCGTTTCCAATAAATCCCGCTGTATGATGAGTTAAAACTCTGGCTAACTGAATCTCGGATAGTCATATTAAAAATTCCTTTGACAATGGTGGCTATCGAATAATGATTTGTGTACGTCACGCCAGTTTCCGTTGTCATACTTGCGCCAAATTTTCGCCGGCGATTTTTACTATTTTTCACCGTCCAGCCGGACGCTAGGCGCTGCGTTTATTTATTAACAAAATTCGTCCGTCCACCTAACACGTCTCTTTCGTATGCTTCCGTTACTCTAATGCAGCCTGTAGAACAATGGCATAAGGTCGCGGATTCCATGACGGACTACGGGGCAGTTGGGCCGTTCTCGGGCGCGCGGACACCGTTTACGAGGCAGCATAGGCGCGACGCGGCAATGCGCTCCACCCATATCAATTTCGAATAGGTTTCCTATCCTATTCGACCAGCGCGGGGAGATTGCGTTTTGATCGTTTTGTGTGTAAAACTGTTGCCCTAAATTAAACGCTTTAATAATAGAATAGAAATAAAACCAGACGTTCGGTTCTGTTGACGAACGCACTGGCATGGAAAAATCGAGCGCGGCGTGCAGATTTACTATTAATATTTGATGAATTAGTCGCTCGTAACATATATGTAAATAGGGCTGGCTGCACCCTCCGCCACGGACGACTGCATCGATTCTGAGCATCATCAATTACAAACAAGTTCCAATTAGAGATAGTGCAGTTACAAATCAAATTGAACCGAGTCCTGTACGAGAGTCGTTCACTAATTAGAGCTGCGGGCGAGGTGCCTCCTGCGAACTAATCAGGTGGCTAAATAATGTAGTCGTGACGGCGTCGTTAGCGCTCGTGAGACAGACGTTATTAATTAACATCACTCTCCCCGCACACACACACCCCCGCACACCCTCGCACACCCGCGACCCTCCGCCGCCCCGGTTGTCGTCTCGTTTCTGTGGATATTATTCATCAATTTGGGATTTCCAACATTTGCAAAACGAACGACATGATACTTCAGTTGCAGGTCCACTGCCACTTTTGTATTTTTGAACATTGTTCTTCTATATAATACATTTTTTAAATCTTTATCTTTGTACTGTTAGTCAATATTATAATTATTATTATTCTTTCAAATTAATACATTACTCTTTAAATACAAAAAAATCCTGATAAATATTATTAGTATTTTCTTAGTGTGTTTCAACAAAGTATTACAGCAAAATGTTTTATGCCGCAATATATTTGTAGTTTCCGTCTGGCCGAGGCCAGCTATGCCCTTATACTGTAAGACAATTTCCAATTAAGAAGCTAGAGTCAATTTATATAACAAAGACTTGGTGTACACGCGACATGATTGGCTCATCTCGTAAATTTCTCGTGGCCTCCTAAACACGACTTCAGCGTGCTCCGTCGAGCCAGCTACGACGTGTCTGCTGCCCCTTACGACATCGAAAAGCTTTGCAACAGCTAGCTATCACGTAGGTATACGAGTATGAATGTATATTAGAACTGCTTCGCACTTTAAGGGAATGTTTAAAAGGAAATGTAAATTAAGAGGTAAAAATTATGTTTTGATTCTCAAAAAATACTTTTTAGTCTATAATAATTATGTTAAGATCTTTAAGTACATTTTTATTCATACTTAAATAAATGGATGAAGATTACCTACTTAAAATTATAAAATTAAGTAAGAAACAGTATTGTAAAGTAAATTATTTTTTACAACAATTATAATATTCGTCTAATGATTGCTACTAAAATGAGATAAGTTTAGTTTAAAAAAAACAAGTCTTCTGTACAATATTGCCAAAAATGATAAATGACAAAACAAAAAACAAGAACATTAAATGATAATATTTGCAGATGTTAATTGATTTTCATCACCTGAGTAGAATTTAATTCATCTAAAGTAGTATGTACTTAGAAATTCACTATTTCTGTTTGAAAAGTCTCAATATCAAAATTTAGATTTAAAAGTAATCAAAATATTCTATAAACAATTAAAATATATTTACTGTTTATGTACCTTTAACTATTTTGTATTAAAATACATACTCCTGCAAGCGAGACTTCTGCATTTTTTAAAATTAAAGTTATATTTTTTATATACAATACAATTATATGTTGCGTAAATGATAGCTATATTACATTATAATATTAGCATTTACGTGCGCTCACGGAAGTTAGTTTTTTTCCGTTCATTAACCGAGGTCGTTTGGCTTATTAAGGTCGATAGAAATTAAGTAGGTAGTAAAAATTTATATATTGCTAAATATATTTTTCAAGAATTTAACAGAATTATATTTCTATAAACTAATAATATGTTATTCAATTCATTTAAACCATCTTTTACCTGACAGACTAAAGCTGAGTTAATGAGAAATATATATACAGCTTGCCACTTTAGTTATTAACTTCTCTTATATCAAATATTTATTTTATAATTCCTCTTCTGAAATCTTATAAGATATAGATAATAAGATTGAACGGTGTCACTCGAGCGGTTATTGCGGTCGTGCTTTTGAAGTTTACCCAAAGGCAACAAGTTTGCATGTCCAAAGTGGATATCAGTAATAGAATTTCGAACATAGATTGGTCGTTCGGCCAGCGCTGTTTAGACGCTAGGCTGCGAGGGACAGACAAAGAGACAAACGAAATTAATTGGGGCCATGCGCCGGCGGCGTAATCCAATCGGTTCAGCTCGTCCACAAGCCTTTTACACGACTTGACCAGGGCAAGAAACTCCAACTAACTTTACGACCGCAACCAATTTGTTTGCAATACGGATTTACGACTTTAGCTGATGATGTATGTACTCCTGTTTTATATTTTATTTTTTTACGAGTTTTGTAGTTTTTTCAAGGAATAATGATCAGTTGTAATTTCAAGCCTATTACTGTATTTTAATGAGTATAGTAAATACCCTTAAATATAATTAAGGGCGGCGGTATGTGGTGGTAAATCACTAAATTGAACGCAAAATTCAGTTAAATAAATTATGAGCAAATTGATGAAAATTATTAATGTAATAATATTGTACTCTTTTGATATTACAAATGCAAGCAATTCCTTTCAAGTTATACTTACTATGTAGGCGCAAAAAACATTTAATTTTAAATCCAACCTATTTACTTAATAAAATTTAGTTCAATTTACAAAATCCTGGACAATATCCTGCCGTATACAAATCTTTGGCATCATAGCAGGAGTTTGTCGACATCAATTTACGTACAATGTCAATTTGCACAAGAGAAACGTTCGAGTCCGGGACACAGTGCCTCATTAGAGGCGAGCGGTTGCAATTAAACTGGGCGTCTTTTGCGCGTTAACGAACGACCAAATTGGACGCCGCCCGCCCTCAACACGTGCTACTACCAAATATTCTTTAGCATTTATAACAAATGTTTACAGTAACTATATCAAGCAATACCATATACTATATCATCCAAATTGACCAAAAAATAATTATAATGATGATATATCCATTCACTTTATTTTGATTATCTGTCTTTATCATGAGCGGGTTTGGTCGTTGCTTTGCCAAGACGTTGTTTGTGTAAATAGAAATAGTTTTTAGTGTTTCGTGTCGGGTTTGACCTTAATTTCAATATGCTCGGAAAGTAGGTTTACTACGCCAATTAAAGTCATTGGACTCTTGGCTAATGAGTTTTAATTTTGAGCACAACTCCATTACTCGTGTTCTTGTTTAAAATAATTAAAAAACTATCACGTAATTTGAACGTGTTTTAAGAAGCAGAAAAGATGTAATATTACTTTTAATTTTTGTAATATTTATCGAAATAAATATCCTTATATTATACGAAACGTGTTAAATGTTGGTGAAGTTGGTACCGCAAACCGAGTACACGCGTAATACTTCAATGATAAAAATGATTTATTCACGAAGTTCCACTACAAGTTGCAAATGTGAAGACGGCTAACAATGTGAAAGTGTACGCGTGGTAAGAAGTTGGTTTGCAGGCTCGTTAGCGGCGGCTGATTGCCGATTGAGCAGCAATTGCCTTGATTGACGGAGCCCTAACGAACTCGCTTCAAGAGCTGGACGTGCCTCGACGCTCTGATCTTTTAACTCCTAAATGCTCGACAGGTAAATTTTGTTAACGTGAAAATATTTTGCGAAATATTTACTTATAAAATATGGAAAATCTTTTTTTTTTCAACAAATGTGATCGTAAATCAATCAATATTTCAACTCTGTTACTAATAATTACTATAATATAAATTAATTATATATACATTTATTTATAGCCGTAAACCAGCATGATTCAATTAATTATATCCTCTAGATCATTAACCATTTAAATTAATAAGATATCTATAACTGACAGCGAGGTAAAGTTTTTATATGCTAAAAGTGATGGTAAATGCAATCCAAAGAAATTTTAACCATCGTTGGTCTTCATGAATAATGTACAGTAACATTACAGTATCTAATTTTGTTTGCTATTCGTAGAGGTGCTACGTGCTACGAGTTTTCTGATTGTTGGTTTTTAGATCGCATAATTTACTTCAATTGATGTGGTTTGAATTTCCATAGATTTCATTCATTACATTCAAGCTCTCGTATTACCATGAACTATCACAATAACGTATGTCTATACGTTTTACTCTATTTATTTATTTTATTTATATAGTATCGTTATTCTAGTAAACAAATTATAAATAATTTATTAAATAATACAACCATCTTTGTTTAGCCCAAAGTCATGGGAGGTGTATAGAGACAACAATTCGACTAATTTTAGAGGTAAACAATAATCAACAGAATGAAACATCATCAGTGTCTTAGCACAGTAAAACCTCAATTCATCATATCAGAACAAAAGGTGGTTAATAAGCTCGGCATTTGTTTGCGTGCGAGAGCGTTAATTTCGTTAAGGAGTCTCAATCAGGGAAGACGTGTAAGTAAAGTCGGCGGGCGGTCGATTCGAGCGAATTACCGTACCTGGAGGCGCAGGGGCCGACTCGTTAGTTGTTGTTTGCCGAGTGACGCGGGTCAATCAGCAGAGACATGCACGGAACCGCACTTCTTCATCCCCCTACCCTGCCGCTCGTTAGGCCGCACCGTCTCTGTCAACTGCGAGACGAGCTTTATCGAATCTACGACGCACGACCCGCGCCCTGGTTGGCCCACTCTTAGCTCCTAGTTCACAACCGCCAGTAAACAAATGAAATCAGTGTAAAACGAATTTATATTTCCTCCGTGAATGGCAAATATCTACAAGGAACTCCAAAATAAATCAATATAATATAGTACGAGTGAGGTTTGCACGCACGGAAAATCAGAGTGTAATTATAACGGCAGACGTGTACAGGGGTACCACACCGGGGTGGTGGACTTAGTTAATTGGGTCGAATTCCTTGCGTTTAGCTAATTAACGTTTCGGGCGCCTCGAGGCAGCTGCGGTCCACGTGCGAGACGAGGGCGGGACGCGGGACCGAAGGCTTTTTCGTTCACAATCATTCTCTACAATAGTATGTTCATATGACGGTGAGGCGAGTCAATGTGGTTTTAGCATTATTTAAACATTAAATATAAAAACTTTGCTTCATAAATAATTATTTTATTAAGGCAGAATGCGGTAGGTAAGACATGTCATTAATTAGCGACAATATATACTAAAAACTTTGTTGCCAGCATCCCAAATTAGCCCTTTAAGTTTTTTCGCGATGCCAATTTAGTCGGCTTTGTAGATTCCACCGGTTGGTTGATGCGCCAAGTTGTGCTTTTTGCCTCTTTCACAGGTAGAAAATGCAACGGCTCTGAGTATTTTCATAACAATGCGCCTGCGGCTTTCTCAGTTTATTTTTTTGAGCGTTCAAAACGTTTGACAGACACGCTATTGTCATTGTTAGATAATGCTTTAAAAAGTTTACCTTTTATGGATAATCAATGTTGATGATCGGCAAAAGTGAATCGAATAGCTTTTTATAAACCGAAACTAATTAACGTGCCTAAAAATGGTTATAGAAATCGTTGTTTCGAGATTAAAGTTCAATAATATACTTTGAGTATACTTATTATTAGATACCTATAGTATTGTAAACGTTAGAGAGAGACGTACATATATGAAGGACTCACCTTGTATAGTCACTTTTGCATAATATCATTCCTCCTTTGAAGTAAAATGAGCGACCCATGTCTGCTAAGGCTTGGCCACAACACGTGCATTTCAAACATCCATGGTGCCAATATCTATCAAGAGCGTGGAGAAGAAACCTTTCTACTATTTTACCCCCACATCCTGCGCATTCTTTGAGTGCTGGGTTATTGTTGTTGTGTGGGTAATCATGTCCGTTGGCTGCAAATGCTGCCTCTGGTGAGGGCGGGTGTGGCGAGCTGAGCTCCGCGTACCCGTGGTAGTGCGGGTTCATGCTCAACGCGCTCGCTGCCAGCTTGACGGTTGGAGCGGGAACCGCTCACGCCGACCACCACAACTACACGCCCTGCAATTAAAAATATAAATATGTCACATATATCATACATTTTGTATATAGCAGCATTTTTTCAAAATTGACCTTGCAAATATTTTTAAAGTTTTGAAACATCACATAGATGCACAGACTGGTTGGTGCATTAAAAAATTCCAATTAGCAATTTGATACAATTATGAGCGAGATGGGAGTTTCTGCGGGACGCGGCGCGGTGCGTCAACCCGATCCAATTAGCTCGCGGCCAGCGGAGCGGCGGGACGCCTGTGCCGTCTGAGCGCTTCTGTCGCCATAAAACTTAATTAAACGTTTTAAAACAAGTATTCATTAAAGAATAATCAAGCTTATGTAGTCATAAATTACCGGATTGTCCTGCGCGAAACGGGTGCCGTAATTAAGACTGCACAGAGTTGATCAAACGCACTGATTTGAAACTACCCTTCATTAAGAGAACGCGAGGCGAGCGCGAGAGCTTCCGCTGCGGTGCAGAAACTAATTAAGAATAACGGACGCTTTAAAAGCGTAATTAATTTAGATTGTAATTCTATTTCTCTCAGAGTAAAGTAGACAATTATTTCAGTAGCCCTTTCTTTTGCACCGATTTGCTTTGCTAAATGTAATTTGGTTAATTTTTGTGTCCGACATTGGAAAGGGGTGTAACTATTTTGTTATTTTTAGGCGTGTCTTGAATGAGATGTGATGATGAAAAACACTCTCTCTCTGGATACAAAGAGACATTTCTGGAATCAATATCAGAGCGTGTGGATAGGTATTATTTGTATTCAAGTATGTCTAATGACGTCTATATGGGACAGGCGAGCAGGTAGAAGAGGTGGCGTGTAAAATACCCCATGACCGAGTTGCGTGCGTACTAATGAGCGGGCGTCGCGTGCACCTATAAGCACTTCGTTAAATCGCACCCGAACTACACTGATCTACCGGGTAGTGGCTACGCATATATTACATTTTTGTCTTGTTAATTTCGCGAACACGTGTTTCGTAGCACGTACCAGCTTTCGGAGATTGTAATCGGACTTGTTGGGCATCCATTAGCTGGATTAACGGTTGATTTATAACCACAATAAAAACTTTAGAATGGAACGAGATTGTACAACGCCTATTAACTATTCCAGTTTGTGTCAATGACCTATACGCTCCACTCTAAAATCACTTTGACATTGTCATTTTAATATATATAAATGGGACATTTGCAATCGGCATGAAAAGAAACGTTATACATATTAAATTATATGAGGAAATAAAATATTTTGAAACATTATTCTAACCTGTACTGTCTAAAGCCTTACAAATATTAAAACAGTAATATTTAAATATATTACCTACAGGTTTTATAAACTGTAAACGTGTAATATGCCGGCAAATAAAAAATAATTTTTGGACCATGAAATACCGTTGTGTATAATTACTCAAACTTATGTATGTCTGTTTAAGTCTCACATCGAGTGACTAGGGTGATAGTAAGCTACAACTATATTGAACCTTGAACCATAAGTAATAAAGCAGTAAATTGCTTTTTTATTTGGGATCCGCGTTATGTGGTGCGTGTTTAGGCTGAGGGTGGCCTGGGAACCTGGCAGGTGCCGTTTTCATTATTCAAGCCCCATTGATTGGATACTTTGTTGCCGTTTAAAAATCTTATTACCAGCCGCCCAACAACAAAGAGAAGCGAGGCAACAAGCCTCCTCACAGCCCTCTATTTACCTGCTAAGTGATTTTTTTCAATTACAGCGATGAACTGCACATTCAAATGTTTAACAAAACTGTAAGTCATCCTGTTAGGCTGCTTATTTTTGTTATTCTTGAATTTTTTTAAACGATATACACGTTAGTACAGTTATAGAATTTGATATAACGATGGAATTTTCACAGTTTTGCTTTGTCAAAAGCATTAAAACAACCTCACCTCCTTAATATCTTAAGCAGTACCAACTATGTAATAAAAATGATAGAGAAAATATTTTACTGGATTTCGGTACGTTGTCACAAAAATAACCCTTATGCTATAAATTTAAATTCTTTTAACACAATTTATTTATTAGTGAATCAGAAAGTATTGAAAAGTATCAGACATTCATAATGATTAAGTTTAATTCATAAAATCGGTCACTAGCTCCACACGGTCTCAAGAACAACAGCGGGCCCCGTGAATAACGTAATTAAGGCGAAACCGCCGACAAAATTAAACGCGAAAACGGAATGAGAATGTGAGCCTAATTAGAGCCGGGGGGAAGATGTTGCACCGGCACCACCTCTTCACCTCCCTTATCTCCAAATGGAATGTTCCGCTTAGGGTCCATGACAATCATTGCTAATGGTATATTTATGAGACAAGTATTTGCTCAATTTTTGTCACTTTTAAAGAAGTTTTTTTATCTAAAATATATGTTATTTTATGATTTTTTTATTAAATTATTATATACCGCGCGATATCAGGTTCCTACAATCACAAACAAATGTGATACAAGTATATACATAATGAGAACAGTGCTTGAAGCTAATGTATAATATTATTTGCATATAATGACCGTTAATGGCCCAAGCGGCATTATTCATCGGACGTGACCTCAAAATGAACCGTTCGATTTGAGTTTTCTCGTGATGTGAGAGCCAAGCAATATTATTAATCGAAATTTTTGATAATTTCAAAATAAAAACCATATTATTCATTTTTAAAGCATTGTTTTCTTTGAATTTAAAAGTAAAATTATAAATTTCGTTTTCTATATAAAATTTTCGTGTACTTACTTACTTAAATGGATAAACAAAATATAAAAAAAGGTATTTGTATAATTAAATAGTTTTTATTAATTAAATTAAATTAATAGAATTTTGTAGCGATTACAGCGAGATTCAAGAAATTTATATCGTGTAATTGTGTATGACTAAAAAAATCTATTATTCTCTGTTGCTTAAATAATTAAATTGTTTGCCATTAACAATAACCATTTAAAATATTTGTACAAAAAAGTCCATAACTCGCTCTTAGTAATGTGTTTACTATAGGTATGTTATGGACTTTTTGTGGGTGATCTCATGAGTAATGTTGCTTAAAATAAATTATTTTATATACGAACATAGTTTTTGCAATAACCGCCATCTTTTAGAAACTTTGACTAATCAGAAACACACTGATAACGTACTTTTTATATAAAGATGAAAAATCTATAAAATATTACCAACTACGATTAAAAATATCGTATTAAATAATTATGATATAATATGTAGTTACTGCGTTTTAAGAGTAAGAAATTTTTTATAAAATATTTTTATTAATTAAAATCAAATATAATCGACATAGATTGCATTTAGATATTATAATTTCATCGAGTGTTGATTAAAGTTAATATTTAAGATGTTAACGTCAAAATTTTTGCGCAATAAACATATTTTTTGACGTAAGCATTTAAGCGTTGCGCGAATAATGACCATTGGTTTTGTTCATTTTATTAACCTGAAATAAAATTTTACGAGTCGCACTCGTCACGCATGTTAAGTGGATCGTTTTGTTCGACAGTAATGGGCCAGGATTTGTCATTGTCGCCAAACAGGTGTGTCGTGACGAAAAACACGTGTAATGACCGTACAAACGCATTCAATATCGCCTGCAAGTCTTGCTCTCACCAGCTCTTAATTAGAGGCGGTCAAGCGTGAAGAGTCCGAACTACGAGAACCCTAGTGGTTGTGAGGATTTAGGTTATAGTTTTTTAGGAATTGGCGTATACTAAATTTTAATATTAGGTTAATAAGTTTCGTTCTATAAAATTAAATGTTTCTTTTATTACAAAAAATGTAATTTAGATTAAAACAACAGTGATTAAAAATTTTAGTCCCAGTTAATTAATATAAATTAAATTTATCATTAATATTGTTTATAGAAAATTGAATTGCTCATTAATTTATCAGCTTAATGTGTTTTCTACAACGCAAAAGGTTACAATGTTAAATGACAACAGGCAATTGTCATTTCTGATGGGCAAACACTGATAACGTGCCTATTGTTCATCAGTCAACGCACTTTGCACAATCAGGTAAAGTCCTCGCAAAATAAATAATAATTAGGCATCAAGAGCCATCCATTGTTTTGCAATACGTTGATGGGTACACTGAAGTTGATGACTCGTTTTGTTTTGTTTCACATATTTAAAAAAAATTGTATTAACTTAAAAAAAACTTTACGTTAAAATAAAAAATTAAATAATATCATATGACTTTTAAAGTACTTATAAAAAAATATTTTCACCAAAATTAATTTCAATGTTACATTTATCGTGCACATTGTAAGCAAATCTTAATATAAATAAATAAATAAATACATTTATAATATGAACATGTAGCCATTTTTTACACAAAAATTATTCGACGTGAAATTTAAATTTGTCAATTTTGTTTTTACGAGGTACAGTTAAGGTAAAGCGGTAAATGATGTACAACCGTTAAATGTGCATGCGATGTCAACCACAACTTTAAAATCTAACGGGTTTGATACTTTATTTTTGTTCTTTAATAAATGATCCAGGAAAGCGCTTCATTTAATAATAGATATTATTAATGATCTGTGCAGAGGATATTGATTAACGCGGTTATGGTCCAATACGAATTAATTAATAATTCTAGAAATCATGAAGTTTTGAAATAGCCAAAAAAAGTTTCATTGAAATCTAGTTGGTGTTACTAGAACCATATTAACTGATGGCCGAAAAAATGTTTTATATTAATGTTAAAAAAACTAACATAAACTCTCGTAATAAATTGTAGTAAGTCGATAAGACCGATCGCCGGGTGACCATGTAACCCGATGGTAAGTGATCACTGCTGCCCCTGACCCCGAGTTACACTACAGGTGCTTCGCCGGTCTTTAAGGTGATGATAAATGCAGTAGAGAACGCACAGCGAGAAGATGTCTCTACGCAAAGCCTAAGTGTCAAGCCTTTCACAGATTGTTTTACCCCCAACGATATGAACGGCTCCACGGTGTATACGATGGCTCAAGATAATACTGGAGTGCACCAGCCCAAAGACGAGAACAATGTCCATGTGAGGTAGGGCCAATAGGTGATTTGGCGCACCGACATAAAATGAGCAAAACGACGGAAACTTTGGCGAAAACAACCAATTTCTTAGCCGGGGTATTGGAGATATGCTGGGTCACTCGATAGGGTAAACTCTTCTTTTAGTCGTCTCTTACAACGCCATCAGTACTAGGGTGATTCTATTATAAGTTGGAATTACGCGGCGAAAAAACCATACGTGTTTATTTGCGGTGTATGCATTATCAATTTTTTAATAAAAAAAAAAAATAATAGTACCTAGTCATGTGTTATAAATAATAGTAGCCATTTGTTAATTAGGAAATAGATATATATTTAACCATTTGAACCATTCGTGTACACTGTCCTTATATGCGAAGAGCCATAATAATTTTTTGTTCTACCTTGCGAAACAAATTAACGTAGAAGACAAACAAGACTTAATAAAATACACTTTGAATTTAAAAACAGTCTATAATTGGATAACACAAGAACATTAGGCATCATTGCAAAGCAGCCTTTGATATTTATTTAACGATTTAAACTCCCGTCTCAAATAAATGGGCCAGGCCAGATGGTAATCGTGTTCATTACTACCTCATTAGCTCTAGCCCGAGGACTCGCTTATGTCATTTCACCTATCAAATGCCTTTGTTTTTAAACTAATTAGAGTTTACCGGAGTCCCGCTCTGTTCATGCTAACAAACCTCATTAAGCATTCTTTAACTTAATAATTGTTACACGTGTATCATTTTCTGGTTTCTTTTACGTTTACCTTAACAATATAACAATTGTTTTTATAATGAGGTAGAGAGTCTAGTACGTCTAGCAACTTTTTATTATAAAATGAAATATAAAATATTATATTGTGTATGGGTTTTTGTATAGAAAACTTACCTTTCAATTGACATTGATGAAGCTAATTATTCGTCATTTTTACAGAATGATATAAGATGACGGTTGAATGTTATGCACGACCTTCATTAGTGTCCGCCGTTCAAATATAATGTACAAAAATAAAGTGGCTAATTCTAAATCTGAAATGAGACGAATTCAAACGAAAGATGAAGTATCGGAATTAAAATGTATATTTTGTGAATATTGTGAAAGATAGAATGTTTAATTTCAATATTTTAAAAAAATATTATACTGTAACTTCGAATAAATATTTAATAGTAAGATTATTAGCAATTATTTGTATTAAATATTGTTAATTATTTTTTGTTATTAATGATGAAATAAATAGCTGGTGAATTAATTTTATTTAAAAATAAGGATATGATTGAATAATTTGTGTTTCCACTACCAATGCAATGTATGACTCAAAAAAATATATATTAAAAAAATTATTCTTTATTACAAATATTTAAGTGAGAATGTCCTATTTCATACTTAACATTTAGAAGTAGATATGTATTTTTTTAAACTTTGATTGGAAGAATAAATAATGCTTACTCACTAAATATAAAAAATATATAGAAAAATCTTAGCGTTACCATTACTTTTTATATATTTATTTTAAAATACTTAGTCAGAAAGAACAAACTAACATACCTACGTACATAGTACATACATAGACTGTAAACTTATCACATCCTCCTTTGCCTCGAACAGTCGGTTAACAAAGAACTAATTACTTTATCGCCAACTCGTAAGATTGTCAACAACGACAGCTACATAAATAAACATTTTCACATTATTTTATTTTACAAAATGGCATGAGCATCTATATTAACTAATAATAATAAATAGCATGTCTGAGCTATATAATAATATCAATTAAGTTAAAGAAAACTTTTCATAGAATTAGTTAAAATTTATAATAATAAATCTTGGTTTTACAATACTAATCTTATACTATAGAAAATAAGAACTATTCCAATTGCAATAGATCCCGATCGTTGTACCAGTGACAGGCAGATGCCAGGTGGCCCCTAAAATGTTCTTGTGACCCGATTCTATACGTCACCCCAATTAAAATGTGTTACAATAATAATTTATTTTGATGTTAGTTTATGCGAATCAAAAATGATATTAAATAACTGACACGTTGAGTCATCATTTACAGTTGTTGAAATTTATTTTTAAAAATGCTTTTTATATAAAAAAATGGTTATCAAAATATTATATTATGACAGTAGTACAGTAGTTTTGTGTTACACGGGGTCGTGGACTCCGTACGCTCGTTTGCCTTGTCTTTTTCCATACAAATCCTATCCGTAAAATATAAAAAAATCCTGTCCTGTATATTATAAAAAAAATAATTTTAACTCTTAACAAGTGAACAAATACGTTGTTACTTTGGAGAGGAAAGCAAATAACAAAACTAGAAATCATTATGAAGCATTATAGTACGATAATAAAGCTAAATTGATTAGCGGTGGTCGACTCTCGCGCAGGTAGGCCACATTCCATCCCCTCAAACTCAGACGGGAATGTTTGTCATATTTAGGGTTACCATGCTCAATAAAAATAATTTATAGACATTTAATAATTAGGGATTTTTTAATATAACCTGGTTATTTATTATATTATTTGGGATTTTATTTGGATTTGTGGATTGGATGACATGAGATTGAAATATATTTTACGTGGTTCTAATTTTAATGTCAAAAATTTAAAGTGAGATGGTAGCCCTACATAATATATACGAAGTGAGGCTCTTAATAAAAAATATTCTATAGAAGGGACAAAAGATGACGTGATACAAAAAATGTCACAGAAATGAATTAAAGTGGAATTTTTTGCTTTGTGTATTGTTTGCCTAGTCATGATAGTTAGATTTATTACTTTACTATAATTGAACGAAAGTAGTTAAATATAAATATTATTACGAATATTCCCAATATTATTTATCTGTAAAAAGCTGTTTGTGAGATTAGCGTGAACAAATGCACAGACAAACAAAACAAAAATTTTCAAAAGTATTGCTTTGGATTCTGATACATTAATAAATGCTCCTAATAATAAAAATTCTCATATATACCCCATGTACAGACACCAATGTGTTACATTCTTATTATACATATAGATAGAAGTATTTAGTAAAGATTATTCCTTCGCGATGATATCGTGATGCTGATAATATCTTTCGGGCATCAATCAGTGTGCATGGTTATGAACTACGTGAAAATGAGCGTAAAATTAATATCAGGTCAAGGATGTCATTAAAGTAACATTTGGCGCCCAAACTCCAAACTATGTTTATATTATTATCTCTTGGAACATATTTAGTGCGTTGCTTGAAAAATGCGTACTTTATTTATATATCTATCCTTATCCTAGGACTAGGAGATAAAATATCTTGACGTGAAATTACAGATAATCATGAAATTTTGGCTCAAATTTAAATATAAAATCATTAGATCAGTTAAGGAGATATTGCAAGTTTCTATATTATAAATATTTCTTATGTTATGTTACGTTTATTTCGTTTATTACGATTTATGTAGTGTATTTTTTTTATTTTAGAATTTGTTTAAATCCAATTAATTCCAATAAAAATATTTCTAGTGGAATTGATTTTTTTAATTTATAGACGTAATAATAATTTATTTTAATTGTATGTGCGCGATTCTTTCAAATATAATTTAAGAATATATATTTGTTTTGTTTTTATAACAAAATAGTATTCGGTTTTAATATATTAAAACCGATTAGATATATCTAAATCAAATATGCAGAAAGAACTATATTCTAATGTATATAGCGTCCTTGTGTTTTGTTATATAATTTGTTTTATAGTGTTGTGAAAATGTTAGTATATGAGCAGTGGCGTGGGTGCGTGTGTGGTAGGTATACCTACGACTCATAAATTTATTACTGCTGGCAATAAAAATACAACTAACACATTTCCTTCTCTTTGATTTGACCTGTTTACACAGATCAAAGGGGCAGAAAATAAATTTTACTAAATCTAGCATCACATTAAATCAAACTCAATCGTTGCACCAATATAAGAAAATACTTGAGAAAATAACTTGCTAACAATATAAATACTTCTTAATATGACATAGATGCTTTAACAACAGAATTTACAAGTGACGTGGTAATAAAAATTTAAATGAAGACCAGTGAGTGGGACACGTGGCACCTGGCGTAGTTGGCGGAGTGGCTTCCCTCGCGTGAAGGCATCTCAGCTTCAATGAATGAATGCCGATTGGACTTCCATTCAACCAGTTTAGTCTCGCACTGATAACCGCCTGCTCACTTTGAATCTTATCTACTACGGAACGAAACTGTTGAGAATCGACAACCGCCGCAACATCGGGTGCAGGCACTACAAAAAGTGCGTATCTCGTCTTTGAAGATTTTTTTCTTTCTCTCACACTTTTTTGTCACTTTTTATGAATGAAATCGTGTTGAAGATAATTATTGAATTTCGACAATTCGATACGAACATCGAAGAAGCGGAAGCCAATCAATGAGCGACCGTGTACAGTTAAATTCCAAAGTCAAGGAGGTAATTTTATGGTTTTTAAAAATATATTTTTTAAGCATTTTAAGAAACAAATAGCCATAGAATATAATAAATACATTATAATTTTTTGATATAAGCTTACGGCAATTAAATTACAGTTTTGTTTGGTTCGTGCGCTAGTTATTATAGTTTAGACAATATTATTAAAGCTGCGTCCGACGAAGGTAGTAATTTACATCGTGACTCTCAACGCGGGCCTAGCATGTGATAGCGTAATTGGTTCCCAATGCTATAATTTGAATTGTCATATTAAATTTTCTACAACAAACAAGAGCACTGCAGTCGTCGGACGGGTATTAGAGCGGTATTATAAAACGAATCAGTGGTAATAACGCAGGGGATCTAATTAAATTGCCGCCGATAATAATGGCACTCGGGCTCCCCTCACAGACCCCTCGACATTTATTATTCCTGCAACATTTCCCCGGAACTCTGTGCTTCAGTTTATTCAACATGTAAATGGAATGAATTATAGATATAAGATACGTTCCTGGTCGACTCATATTCTTTAGTTTAAACATTTTATACGTTAATAAGTACATGCTTTTGTAATTAAATTATGAAACTATTAGCGAATGTGTAAACAAAGGCGTATTTTAATCGTCACAATTAAAAGTATGAGTGGATACAAATGACCGCATTAGCTTAATGCTCTATAAGTTATTTAATGTCTTTGAGAGTCATCGTCGCGTTCTGTCGTGCGGCGCACCGCACTGTCGAATTGCAATCCACGGTAATTCAGACACACACCTTCATATTGTTATATCTCTATTTCATTTCATTGCTCGCTCGGGACTACATCTGCTGCCCCCCCCCCACTCCCCCTAGTTCCCCGCGCGCCCTCACCCCCCACGTCCATTAGTGTTTTGTGAATGATTTAAAAGCTCTTTCGGATAACTACTCTGTAAGTGAGTAATTTAAGACTTGCTTCCCATTTTATCAGTGCTCCCTAATTTTGAGTGCGCATTAAAACATTACAAGCGAATATTACTTGCGTTCAGATGGTTGATGAACAATTTTTTTCGTAGTGCCTTAATTTTTTTAATTTGTTAGGGAGACTCATTATACCTTCCTGATAAACTCTTCATTTTTCACGCAGCTTTAACAGAGTATAGAAATATGCGTATAATAAGGAAATCTTTTTTTATATACAGTGATTTTTTAAAAAAAGAAAAATACTAGCGATTGTTATTAAAATACATATTTCTGTTGAACAATACTTTTTACTTTGTATTGTTTATTAATACTGAGAATGTCTGAATTATCGCAAACGAAATTGCAGTTATAATGTTGCCTTTACCAAATTTTATTACTTACCACTTTATATATGAAATATATGCCCAAATGTCTTCTTTTTAACTTCAAACTTGTTGAAAGAACATGTTGAAGTTACTACTAAAGTTACTAAAGAGTTATTGGTTAAATATTATGAAGGTACTAATTACCAATTTACATTGTATATACAACAAAAATCAGTATCAAATGAAGTAGATATAGGTACAGGAACAACCGCACACCAAAAGCAGTAATTCATTTCGGTGGCCCAACATACAAGAACGGAAGAAAATCCGTCATCTCCCATTCGTAAATAACGGGCGTCGGTACATGCAAATGAGCGTTATGGTAATTCATTGGGATGGGGCGGTAATGATAAGATAAAACAGGGATGTTCAAATTTAAACCCATTTTAGTGGTTATGCTCTATTCACATTGTTTTTATATTTCTTTTGTTTTGTGGAATAAAGAGAGAAATCATTATTATAAGAAATACCATATTATGATTGTTGAGAAAAGAGGAAGGACGGTAGGAAAAAGAGTGGAGAGTTTATTTTTAATAATATAAATTAACAATATCCATCATATTTAGACAACATTCTCATACACTATCAAACGACCACCTTACTCCTTTTTTAAATACATATATATATACTTATAGCAATATTACTATTTAATATATTTTTTTAATTATACAAAGTTTGATTCACCTATTTACAGGATAAAAACAATAAATTCTATATAAATATTATTTATTGACAAACAAGCGGACCACAGTTTCATAACCTCTGAGATAAGGCATTGTTGCAGCCGGAGATACGCTTCGTAACCTGCGCTCGCTTGCTCATCGCAACGGTAGAAGAGAAACATTTATTTTAAAAAAAGACTAAATATTATTATTCAATCCGTTGCTATTTATTTGTAACTTTGTAAGTTAAATGTAATTAATAAATCATACTTTATTAAAATAATGTTACTTAAAGATTTCGTTTTTTTCCTTTAAGATGTATCCTGCGTATAGCAAGGTAGGCACGGCGGAGCTAGGAACCTAGTGTTAAGATATTACGTTCCCATTAAAACACTTCCGTTCCCCACTATTCGTGGAATTCTGGAAGCTTTGCGTGTTAAGTGGCTGAACTCAGCGTCGTATTTTGCTTCGTTACCAGAGCCAGGGAATGAAAGTTTTAAATATTTCATTGGCCTCGCATTTTTAATAATATCTTTAACAGTATTTTATTTTTTTATTAAGTGTTTGTATAAATTCAATCCCTTCTCTTTGGATACACCGTAAGGGAAAGGCATAAAGCTAAAAAAATAATAAAAAATCTAGTTCTTATAGTTTAAATAAAGGTAAGGTTTAGAATTGTTTCGCATGCAGTTCTAAGTATTGTTAATTATACTTTTATAGGTAAATGATAGGTGTCGTCAAACATTGATGTCTCGATAGAGTAGGGTAAATTGGTAGATAAAAATAATTTATCTATTTTTGTGTTGTTAACGACCGACACAGCGGGATCCTTCAGCCCCTACTTCCCTGCAGACTCAGAGTCGCCGTAATTATTTTTATTTCAAATTAAATTATTGTTCAATTGTAGTTATGTTTACAAATATAAATATCTAGAAATTTTTGATTTGAGGTATCATGCTTATGGCCATTTTTTTTAAATGGTTTTATTAGTGCTAATAAAAAAGCTACTATTTTCTGCTAATTATTATTATCTATCATAATATAAATATTCTTTTATTGAAAACCCTTTAACGGGAATACTAACCAACCTAGGCTTTCTGACTAATGGATTTGATAGGTGCCATTAACTGCAGAGGCATAGCCGCCTAGGATTTGTACGAATCCCTCAGACAGATTTAGTTAGCCATAGTACGTGATAAATCAAAGTATAAATAAACAATATAGAAATAATTTTGAAGAAATAATTATTATGAAATTAAAGAAATAATTATTTACTTATAATATAGCAACAGCTTAAAGTAATATTTATATAAAAATTATATAATTTTTTGTGTGTGTTTAGATACACAAACAAATGAAGACATTAGTGACATTTTTTTATTACATTTTCCAAAAAATCAATTATAATTATATCTTAACAAGAAAAAGATAACTAAGTAATCCTAATAGAGCACCCCAAGTGTCTTAAAAAGATGCGTAATTGATTGGATATACGCGAGCTCATTTGGCTGATTGTACTGAGCACGAATTGCGTATTTAACGTATGGGAAGGACCCTTTTGAACCGCTGCACTATGGGAAATCGAAGTCTGTATCAGATCAAAAATCGATAACTTTGTTATTTGTTAAGATAAACAATTGAATTTTTGCACAAGCATAAAGTATGAAATAGTGCGTTAGGTGACGTTCAGATATTATACTTTTATTGGAGAATATATATATAAAAAAATAATGAAAAGAAAAGTTTTCAGTAAATTATGGTAAAAATTAAAGGAATAATAGTAAAAATGTATTATTAAATTAGTTTATTATTATTCCCGACTGGTAAGGAAGGGTTATGTTTTTAGCGCATATTTTGTATGTATGTATGTACGTATGTATGTACGCAATATTCTTTATTACCTTGTATCTCCAGAACCGCTGAACGGATTTACATAATTGAGGTATCGTTACATTCGCTTTAGCAGCCCAAGTATTCTTAGGTAGGTGACGTTAAAAAATAATAATCATGGCGGCTGTGGGACGCCATTGGACTTAGTGCAAAAAAAATTTTTGGTTTCGAATACCACAATATGGGTATCAAATTCAAGAGCTCAACACGAGGATTTCAAAAAGTTATATCATGACTATCATTATCATAATGAATCCTAACAAAAATTTGAAAAATAAAAATATATTTATTAAAAAACAAACACCCCGACTGCATAAATCTGGAAAGAAATTAACAAGCCCAATAGTTTATTAGGATGAACAGTCGGGACCTATAAGTAATTCTTCAATCAATAAAATCTTTGCCAGGAACCTCAAATAATTTAAAGAGGTGCTAATTCTTCTCTTATTGAACGTAAACCCTGAACCTTCAATGTATGGGAGTAATAATTCACGCTTGGAACACTTAAAAGTATTCGTCATTTTGAAATTTAGTGAAGACAGTTAATAATCAAACGTCTGTTAGTAATTTTATTACTAATTTGTAATAGTTTTATTAAATTAATTCACTCTTCATATAATTTCAAAAATGAGGGTAGTGTGAATAAATGATTGTGCAAAATGTGTACAAAATGAAGATAAAACGTCCTTTTATCAATAAATAACAATAATTTAATGAAGATTTACCGCAATCTAATCAATTAAATAGTAAAACATTAGAAACTACAATAGATAGAGTTTTCGTGTCCCCTGATTTGTATCGTAGTTTTCGTGATAACTTCTCAGTCTGCAGGTCTCTGCAGCTAATTTTTAATAAATATTGTTTATGAATATCTGGACTATAAAACAATATCAAATAGAACGCGTCGGGAGACGTCGGTAACTGTTAAAAGTCTCGATGAACTTTCAACCAGTACCTTTTTTCTCTTCATTTATTATTAATATTTTTTATAAAAATATAGTCATATTATCCACAATATAATAATTGTTTTAAAATCTACATACTATGGGCTTTTCAAAAATATATAACACTTTATACCTACTTGCACATTTTTTTAAGGAAATTATGTTTAAAGTCACAAAGCGAAAAACCTGAAATAGACATTCTTACATATTACTATTTTCTAAAATTAAAATATGTATATTCTAAATATAATTCACGAAAAAATAATTCATTATATTAAAGTTCCACTATTATACTATTAAAAAAAAATACTAAGTGCGTCAGGGACGACTTTTGTAAAAACGACTTTTGATCTGCCGTTATTCTACCATTGTCCATAGTGCGCTGCCAATTTAGGCCACCCTCCAGCCAGCACCAGGGTGAGTGAACTGTTTATGTTAAATTTGTTTTGAAGGTTTTAATATACATAATTGTTTATTTTTATTAAAAATAATTGAATGAGGCGATCAAATTGTTAATAAAGTAAATTAATTTCTGTTCAATTAAAAATTATATTGGATAAATTTAATAAAAATCTACATCGTTTCGCCATTTTTATGAACGTCAACGGAAAAATACTAAGATTGAAAAGTAAAGAAACATCGTAAATCGCAGTGTATAATGGGTCATTTGCCATATTATCAGCGTGCAAATATCCCGCCCTGAGGAGATTAGATAAACTGCAGAAGACGGCTTCGAAATACGTGGGAAATAGATGTTTGAAATGAATTGCATCGACATTTGTTCGTGAATAAAACATGTAGGTAATTGAAAACATTAGTATATTAATTACATTAAAATAAAAAATATATTTATTTACTTTACAGTTCATATTGCATATATAGCAGGGTAGGCAGGGAGAATGTAATGTCCAAGATGGCCTGATCTCTACATTCCGTAATCTGAATTCGAGACAAGTTATACTAAACATGGGAAATTAAAATAGTTTACTCTCCTGAGTGGGAATCGAACCACCGCGATTACAGTCTCTCAAAGATTCAACCAGCTCGTGTACAATCAGACACTGCCCCAATACACCATGATGGCCTCAAAAGACAATAAATTAAGAGTAAGTAGAAAATAATAAAAATTATCTTTACAGAAAATTACAATGTCTTATTTCTAGTCAGATATAATGCATTAGTATTTATTCACGCACCCGTCCACTAAGTGTATGAAGCCAGAAAATTTTAATTAGATGTCTTAACAGCTTCCTCACATTCTATGCAACATAAACTCCTGTCTTGATGTTATAAATGCTTTGTCCATAAAAAAAGCACGTAACGTGAATAATGAGTACGTACGTACTATTTCGGTGTATTTTTGCTCGTCGTTTTTCATGCTGTATTTTTAAAGTGTTCCTACTTAAAGTGAATGTGCTTTTACTATTATTTTTTTATGTAAGTATTGATCATATTATGACAAGTTATTTTATTTAATGAGCGCTAACTTCAAAAATATTAAATTTGAAATAATTTAAGGTTTTTGATTTCAGCGTTCAGTTTTTTTAAATTCATAATAATTGTATATATAACTCAGTTCTTAGGACCCCTAGAAATATTTTTCTTATTTATTTTAAAAATGACCCTTTATTATATTGATTAAAGGATTTTAATAACAGAATTGAAGAAGAACCATGACAAAAGAATTCATTCGCATTTTAAAAGTACCTACGAATATGGCATAAAAAATCGATTTGTAAAAATATGAATTTATGAATGAAAGCCTATAATACCTCTACTTAATATTTTAATTCACGCTTTTATATATTCTATGCGTCCACAAAAGAATACAATCAAGTTTGATATTTGAATATTCTTAAATTTACTTAAGTGTACATATTTCTGTCAATAGAATTTGGTTATCGTCAGTCGTCACTCAACTAACAGATGGCCCATTGTATACAGGTCTACCGTAGATAAGTTGTTTGCACTTAAATAAAATTATAAAATAATGAGTTATTAAATTATAAAATAATGATTATAATTATTACCTAGTAATGTAAGCTGTATAAATACTTATAAATCGTTTTAATAAAAAAAATAAGATTAAATAACTCTACAAATAAAACCAAATGTTGTATGTTTAATGACCTAGTTATTAACATTATCCAAAAGTACATTAATAATAATAATATCAGAAATGAATGACGTTAGCGTTCCATAAATAGGCATTGTAATTGAGATGATCACAAAATTAATAACCGCATGATTCAGCTTTTAAACAAATTAAATTATATCGCCCACTACATTGAAAACAATAAAAGCTAGTATAATGTTAAAAGTCGTAATTAATATAAGACAATGCGAACCGAGAACCAAAGCAAGTCGGCTCATCAATCAGGCATCTTCTTCCTCCCTCGTTCCACATAATTAATCATGGATTATAATTAAAATTCTTGATGACATGGCGCGATCACCACAAAATAAGAAGAGAAAATTGGTTCAA
>JAEBDU010000009.1:1065478-1144289 GCA_016802625.1 Heliconius numata
TCTTGTTTTAGCTTTACGCACCCCCATGTCCGAGCTCGTCTTGAAAAGCATATGGGTTCAAATCTGGTGCGGCTCACCGACAAGACGTTCATGACGGAACTAGAAGAAAGAATCCGCGCCGTTAATGAAGAGAACCTCAACAAAAGGATCTCTTCAAGAGTCGTAAGTACTATCTTAATATCATAAGCATGTATAAAATCAAGTATATAATATTAATTATATTATAATGGTTATCAGTTCTTTCATTCAACATTGTAATAAATAATAATTCCATTAGTAAGTTACACAAGCTAGCAATAGACATTGATCGATAAAGTCTAGAAATTTTCTTCTCGTTTTATCTCTTGTTATATACTAGTTTATATTAATGACTTCGTCCGCTTTATAATAATTCATTATGTTTTCTCGTTCACTTATATATGTATCATTTTTTTTTTAAATATATAAATAATTATATGTCTGTCTAGCTATAGTTTTTTAAGAATATCTAAATATTAACATAAATTTACTAATCAATATTTTGTTTGCTAGCTTGACGAAATGGAGAGACTGAAACGTCTCATTTTAGTGGGAAAAACACCATTGAAAGAATGTCCACCTGAACTATTTAATCATCCTGTGTTCGTATTCTGGAGGATGGTGAACAAAGAGGTCGCCAGAGCAACCAAAAAACGTGCAGATGCATATTACAGAAAACTTAAAGCCTCTCAGAATTTCGATCAGGTAAAATAATTGATTAAATATTATTAAGTGTAACCTTTTTATCAATATATCACATTTACCGCCTTGTATTAAATATAATAAACCTACCTCAGTAAAATTATGTAACATGGCCTACCCAGTAAATTTAATTCGTTTTGAAGAACGCATAAGAATAATGTAGAAAGTCCATAATTGATAAGCAATATTGTACTGTTATTCCTGTTATCATTTAATTCCACAGGTATTACTTGCAAGGTTTACTTTTAAGCACTCTAGCAAGCACTATATATTCTTACAATATTTTTAAGGTTTTTGAAAAAATACCCTTTTTGGTAAAAAAATGAACGCATATCGCGGCATTTCCCCCCACACTTCTTGGAAACCGTTCAAGCTCTCTATCTACGTATAAGCTACGTCGCAATTATTATACGCTTGTATCTTAACTTATCTATGTTATTAGCATCTCCCTAAAGAATAAATTTTGCTATACCAGGGAGAATAAAAAATATCATTTGGCAAACAGTACCTAATGTTATTTAAAAATAAATATCTTCAGCATCTATAAAGAGTTACTCTACACTCCTCGTTACGTTATAGTTTCATACGGTTTTTTTAAAAACGTCACAATATGTGTACCCATCTTAATGTACCTATTATCACTTAGACTCTAGATGAAGAAGCAGAAGCTGAAGCATCACAAGAAGAAACAGAACAGCTAACACCAGAACAACTTCTTCAAAAGTGTGCTGAAGAAATAGAAGAATTAAAAAATGCAGATATTGAAAAAGGCGTCCGCTTTACAGACGAACAATTTGCTCTTCTGAAATATGAAACAAATGATGTGAAAACGCTTAAAAATCTTACAGTAAGTTATTCGTAACGTAGTAAAACTCTTCGAAAAGGATTTCACAGAAACATAGGCAGTACGAGTGGAAAAACACATGTGATGTGACTTATATAATAAATAATTAAAATATTGAATTACTTCACCGGTAAGACAAAGCGCTAGTTTGAGTTCTGCCACTCTACATGCTCAGTCTCACTCAACTCTTAAATTCAGGCGTATTCTTGGTTAAAAATATCTTAGACTTAAACAAAATATGAATTGAGGAGTTCAATTTCGTCATCGTCACTTGACCTATTTGAGAGTTAATTATGATCATCCTCAATGAAACCTACAATAGACTAGATTTTGTTTTAGTTTCATGAATGTTATGAATAAAATATTATTCATAATCAAAATATTCATGGCTAACTTGATTGTCCTTGATTGAGGCCAGTTAGCTTTTGCGTTTAAAGCTAAAATGGCGTGTTAAGCGGGACGACAAGCGTATTACGCTTAAGCGGATTTCATAACACTGTTTAGCAAGTTATGGGGACTGGAGGAAATTGCATTTTATGCAAGAGATAGTACTAAGCGACAGCGTACTTAGCGTGTTCTACCATTTTTTTTTCTTGTCGTTCACCTGCTTTGCACATTTCAGTTAATAGTTCTTAAATAAGTTTATATTTCAACTGTCTACAGTGTGGCTTAAATTTAAAACTTTTAAAAATATTTTAAAAAATGGCTTGGATGGAATAGATTTTTATGAAATATTGGACTAATAGATCCTATCACGTACGAGTTAGTCGTAAAAACAATGATTTAAAAAAAATAATTAGAAAGCATCTAATTATGCTCATTAAAACGGATGACTAAATCGACCTATCGACCAGGAGCTATCAAAATACTGTAAGTAGGTATACATGGGTATGACAATTTATTATATTGATAACAGTCTTCGATTGTATGCAGATGAAAACATGCATCATGGGCTCGTGGCAATCTGGTATGAGCTGGATATAGTATCGGCAACTTGTGACCCTTGGACGGTGATTCTTAACTTGTAAACAATTCTACGATCATCTAATGGTGTCACTCGTGTACTCTGTCTGTAGTTTAGTATCAGATTTCACGCTTAAGTCATGTTTCTCATTTGTGCCATCTTGTGGGTGCACCAGCTTATGATCTCTGAAGGGAAAAGTGGTACTGTTTTTATTTATAATTTTAAAATTACATACCGCAAAATGTACTGCAAAGCTCTATATCTTAAGTGACCTTAATCGTTTTTTTTTTCGTATATCTATGTATATTATTCGAGGTAAAAATAATATCATCTGTAATGACGTCAACTAAATATTTGTCTAGCATTCAACAGGACAAGTTAAGAAGCCTTTTTTAAAAAAAAAAGCCTTGTAGTTTTTATTTCCTCTTGTTAAAGTCCTTTGTTATGCAATTAAAATACATTTTTAAAAGACCATCGTCGCTTCAAAGGGGTAATAGAAGATTTCTCTTTTCCGGTTTATTACAATTGAAATTGGCTCATTAATCAAAAAAATTAATAAGTATAATAAATAAATTTAACTTACTCCAGCCACATCTAATATAATCTATTTGTAAACTTTTCGTTCCTTTTCATGAAAAATATCTCTTTATCAGCTTCACGCTGTATCCCGCACACAGCAGTTTAGGCAGAGGGAACCTAGTGTTAAGACACTCCGTGCCCCACTGTCAGCCGAATTCTGGAGGCATTGCGTATTGAGTGGCAGAACGCAATGCCGCGCTTTGCCTCGACACCAGAGCGAAGAAATGGAAATATAAACGTAAATAAATATTTCACTTCCTCGAGTGGGGATCGAACCCACAGCCGTCGCGTTACAGTCACGCCCTTGTGCCGCTGCGCCACTACAGCCTGACGAATTTATCATCAGATGGATATTTCTTCAATAACATAGAAGTATATTAATCTAATCTTAGTGACATTTAAATTAAAAGAGGCAAACGTATGTATTTGTTGATGAACATTTAATCAAAATGTATTTTTAATATATTCCGCCCATTGTTGGTAATCCGTCAACAAAGCACCCGGACGACTTATTTACCATCTGCATTAGTGTAATAATTAATATTAACCGGTTCACTCTCGTAGCATTATCTCCTTAATCTATATAACCGAGACGAATGACCTGCTCTTAACAACTATCTGTTATATTAGTATTATTTATTAGAATTCAATATAGACAACTATTAACGGACAGACAATGAGTGGTTGTGTACTTAGGATACTGGCGTACAATTGAGTCTTGAGGAAAATAAACAAGGAATATAGTTCTAAAAGGACCTTTTAAATATTTTTTCTCTATATGTCAGTTTATTTCTATATACTGTTTTTATTATATCTCTCATTTTTAAATTACTTTAAACGATTGTGCCGACTGTCACTGTCTAATTAGTAGAGCATAAAAAGTAAGTACTAATTATAGTACTTACTAACTAACAGAAAACATCTTTATTTATTGTCACAACTACGATAAACGTAAATCAACATTTAACACTAATTTGTTTTCTTTCTTATATTATAAATATATACTTACATTGTATTTTCGCCTATTATCATAATAATAGAACTGTGTAGTTATTTATTACTTTTACATTATTTAATATAATATATGTAGGTGAATAAATTACATTATCAAAGCTCCAAAGACAATGTCCGGTATATATAGGAGATAAACTATGAATTATTTATTAATGACGAACGTATTAAAGACCAAATAAATCATATTGTATTTTATATATCTTTTAAAAAAAATAAGGTACTATAGGAAAATTAACCTTAAACAATTGCAATTATATTTCGTAAATTAAGTTAAATACAATTAAGCGTGTAATTTTTTATATTTAAAATACGTTTTAACAGTAGTAGGTTAGTAATTTCAGGGAGACATGTTATACAAAATCCATACCTATATTATAAATTCGAAAGTAACTCTGTCTGTCTGTCTGTCTGTCACTTACGCAATCAGGGCCAAACCGCTAATTTAATTGGGATAAAATACTCATATAGAGATACTTGAGGGTCTCGGGATGAACATAGGATACTTTTTATTCTCATATTTGTAATATTTTCGATATATACCAATATATTAAAATAATTAATTTGACATGTAATTTATTCCGCCATGTTAATAACAATCGTCGCTACGCGTTGCTAAGCAACGGCTTGCAAAGTTTATTGTTTTAAGAAAACGTCACCCAAAGTGAGTTTGCTTAATGCATACATGGCGCGCGCTGATATAGATTTGTATACATTAACAAAAATTAGATGATTTCTATAATTTGATATTCATCCTTATGAAAATAAATATAATAGTCACTTTTAGCATTTCGTCTAGATGGAAATTATAGTTTACTGTATAATATTCTAATAAATAAATAAGATGTCACTGATTCCAAATGACCTAGCCTACGGGTGGCATAGTATGACCGACGCGAACGGGCAGATAACTTGATGGTTTTGTAAATTTTTATATATTTTCGAATTACTATTATTTTTTATGTAATTATTTGCTGCTTATAATTAATTTATCTCAGTTCGGTTATCTATACCGATGTTATACATTTAAAATATCGTAATTTTAAGCATTTGGGATTTTATTTAATATAGAAAAATGTTTAGTACGCGCGCACGGCAAACTTTAAGTACTTTTTCTAATATTAAGAATTTCCTTTAGTTACTTTTACTTCTTTTGTTTGTTCATTTCGGTTACTCAGATATTTTTTCTAATAGTAAATCTCCACTTATTATTATTTTTTAACTTATTTTAATTATTTAGGCTTATATTTTCGCGGGCGGAGCCGCGTCCGGGCCCACTAGTGTATATATATATTGAAAAAAAGCGTAGGCCATAATTTAAATGTCAATATAGGAGCATATAAAGTAATATAGCAGAATCATTCACCAAGTCTACCTAGGTTCAAAGATCACACCGCGGCTTATCATCACCCCTGCAATGTATTCGCAATCACCATCACGCTTCATGAATGTGTAAATACATGTATACAATAATAATAATACAGTGAAGAGAATTAACTGTAAAAAATATATTTAAAATCTAATTGGTTTTTTATTTTGTATTTTGTTCCATTGGATTTTATATATTTATTAAATTATGCATATTAATAATTGTTTAATTTTCTTTTGGTCTTCAATTTAACTTGTGTGTTTCGTGTAGGTACATTTCTATATGGAAAGCTAAGACACTGTTCGCTGATCTATTATGTTTATTAGTTTTGTAGAGTTTAAACATTTAAACTTAACTCTAAAAGTTATTTATTTTTGTTGTAAAAGTTATTTAGTTTTAACCAAAATAATATTTTGTTTTATATTCAAAATACTTAAAAGCCGAAATAAAATAAATAGTAAAAAAAATCATTTAAGTACAGACATAATAACAGGTCGTTAGCTATAAGCGATTACTGACAACTGAACTAGTTATTTAATTAGTTAACCTAGATAATGATATTTAGCAAGTGCTCCTTAATGGACTTCCTTATAATATTTAAATTAATAAGTAATTAAAAAAAAATCATTATGACCTTAACAATTTTTGACATTATCTTTTGCAGTTAATTGCTTTATTTGGAATTCATATAAGAATAATTTGTAACTGGTCAATATCAGTTAATTGTTATGGATTATTATACTACAGATATAATATGAACAGTCATGGCGCAGGGGCACAAACGTGTGACTGTAAATGCAACATATTGTGGGTTCGATTCCCACTCGGGAAAATTAAATATTTAATATTTTCATTTATTTGCTCTAGTATTGAGGGCAAGCGCGGCGATGAGTTCCGCCACTGAACACGCAATGCCTCCAAAATTCAACGGACGGTGCAGAGCAGAGTGACTTATCACTAGGCTCCCTCTGCTTACCCGGCTACATGCGGGATATAGCGTGAAGCTGACCAAATGACGAAATTTTATAAAAATTACATTAATTGTATTATATTTATTTTACTGTCTATATTAAAAGTGTTATTTTATTTCTCTTGCAGACTGTGGAGGAACTGTACGCGTTGGCTGACAAAATTATTGGAACGAAACGTCTATAAGCAAGCTGAATAGAAAAAATATATAATAATAAATAAAAAATATTAATTTTTGACAAACATTTAATAACATTGTTTATTGGCATTTTTTGTTACTTTTTGTAAAATTATAACTGTTATGTAGAATATAGCCTTCTTTTATAATATTTCTAAGTAACAATGAATATTTTTCTAAATAAATATTATTTTTTAGAATACTCCCAACTTTTACCGATTAAAACTACCTAAATAAATATCCCCGGATGTATTTAAGGTTGAAATGAAAGTACAAGTTTAATACTTTAGTTATTTATTATATAATAAAGTAATAAAATAATTGTACTAAAGGAATACACTTAGATCATATAATTTTATTATAGCACTTATTCTACATTGTAAGAGAGCACATTTGGGATATTAACCTTGACTAGATATTTTTAATATTTCAGAGTGCTTTTACAAAACAAAATATACAATTGAAATCTTTAAATGTAATCTTCTATGTTTATAAAAAATGAGAAAAATGTAAAGTTTATTATTACAAGTCTCAACAGATGATCTTTACTATTATATATTTATTTTATCGATAACAAAAATACCTACACAAAAATATTTTTCATTGAAAGCTTACGTAAGATAGAATAACTATGTACATCTTATTTAACAAAAGTATGTGCCAATTGAGTAAATTAATTTATAACAAATTCTTTCACAATTTGAAACGAAATTACGTAGTGGATAAACCAAAAAAACATTCTTCAAAAGGTATTTATATAACGTCTATATCTTAATTTATAGTAAGTTAAATCAATATTTATGATGTAGTCGAAGGTCACAAGTGGCTTTTAGGTCGTCTGCGAAGTTGCGCGTAAATAAGACCGGCTGGCTTATCAATGGGCTGGTAGATGTAATGACGAGGATCCCCTTTCGTCACGTTCGCAGGGAACTTGGATACGTCGATGTTGAGGTAATGCTTGTTCGGCATCGACATTCGGATCCAGGTTATCTGTGATCAAAGAAGGTCAACATTTTAATTATAAATAAGTATTCATATTATCATAAATAATTTGTTTAATATGAAAATTAATTAATGAGTTCATTTCTTAAATGTTAAATCTTTTTAAAGTTTTCTAATTTTCATACTACGAGTACCTATATACTAGATTTATAAGAATTACCAACGTTTTACCTATATTATTTTTTTATATTTAGGGCGGTTGTTGCATTGAATAGTTCAATAGTTTATATTTTTTTGGGTTTTATTATCACGACCGGATGATATATAAAATTTATATGACGTGAGCTGAGAATAAGTTGAAGATAAACTTTGACCGACGCGGAGATGTAGCTGCGTCTCACGTGATGCGATAACTCAAAGGGTGTGACGCTATCTCAACACAATAATATAATCATTGCTAAATTTAGAATACGCAAAAAAATACTTTGTTTATACAATTAAATAATTCCAATTAAGCTTAGTACCACGCTAACAACAACTAAATACTAACTTTCCCAATTTCTAAATACTTCATTCGTAAATTTTAAATTTAATTAAATACTATTGATTCATAGCATTACTTTTCAACGCGTATATCCGTTTCCGATTCAACGAAGTCATAAATATATAAGCTTCTGAGAATTTTATGTATAGTTATATTCACAATTCAGTTCATACTATTAATACGCGCCTACGCGAAAAATTTGTATCAGCACTCGCGTTCATTACAGTAATAAATAACTTAACATTGATTTATTCGTCCTTTCAAACATCACACAATACTCAACAACAATTACTGAGATAACCTCTGCGTGTGATTATATGCATAAACATGTAACTCGGATAATATTGTATCCAAGTACATTTTAATTTAATTAATTTTAATTGTTATCACCAAACTTATTATTATGTTGATTTTAACGAAAAAAATTGCGTGTTGATTGGCGGAACCTCGTTACTAAAGCGTGGAAACTAATATATTAAATAATTTATAGCCTCGAGCGGGAATCGAACCCACTAGAAGTCGCGTTTACAGTCGCACTGTGCCTGTGCCTCTGCGGAGAAACTAGACTCTATATAATTTATATTATATTAAATTTCTGTATATAAACTGTTTTACTTTCTTTATAAAGTCTCTATAAAAGCACTTACAATTAACAAATTACTCGCAAACATAGACTAATTAATTGCTTATTTCACATACATATAAACAAAATATAAATCTTACCTCCGAAACTTTTTCTAAGACTGTTTTTTCAGCCTGATATAGCGTGTGTTGTACTGAAGGTGAGTACACGCCGGTGTCGGGCGGGCCGGCGAATTTCTCTAAAATGGCATCCTTTACCGTCAACCAAGCGTTGTCGAAATCTGCTGTTTTCATATTGTCGTATGTCCATTCCGCTTCCACGATTGTACTGTTTAATAATAAGTTATATTTTTTTAAAAAATATGTATTAAATTATTTGCTATAAATTATTTTATTAGTACTTTTTGTAGTAATTAGGTATATATTTTCTACTTTTAAACAACAGATTAAAATAACATAGTACTTTTAAATTACGTACCTAAATATTCTTTCGGGAGCATCCGAAAGCGTCGTGTATTCGTCTTGTACAAAATCAACAAAAGAGGACTGAGTGGTCTTCAGAACGCGGAGGCCACTTAAGCCAGATTTTACTACAACGGCCTCTGTAAAAATATTTTACGCTATAACTTATAGCTGATGTACAAAAAATGGTTATTAATTAGTTATTAAATGAGTTGTTTAATTAGGAATACTATTAGTTTGTAGCAATAGAATGTATAAATACTCAAAACACGTACCGTGTCGTGCTTGTGATACTTCACACCATCTTTTCGCTGTTGGTGAAAATACAAATGCGTGATTGTGAGGGATTCCAGCATGGAGTCTTTCCCATGGATATTCAATAATGTGACACTTCGCTTCGTAAACTTGTCTGTAGGTATATAGAAAATGATTCACTACAACCGCACCAAACTCTTCAGGAGTCTTGATTCCATGTTTCTTTGCTAGCAAATAGACTGTGTTCTTTTGGGAGTCTGTCGCCACAACTTCCTTGTTATCTCCGATCACATAGGCTGATTCGGAGGCAAGTTTTAGTTCTGTTGATACTTCGAACTCACGAATTAAATGGTATTCACCATCTCGATGAACATGTAGTAGTTTGACAGAACTCTTTCCGTATCCATGATCACTCAATTCGAAGCGGCCGCCGGTGTCCTCCGCCGCCGTTGTCGCCGCCTTAGCACCAGTCATCGCAACTGGAAGACCTTCGCCTAAACTCGTGTTCGAGGGTTTTGCGTATATTCTAAAAATTGTAGATAAATACACTATATGACATATTTTAACTTTTTACTAACAAATTTCAACGGTCAAATAAACAAGAATGTTACCTGTTTGAGCTAGTCCACGGCATTTTACTATATATTTTTTTTTTTACTTTATTTTAAGCGTGTGTAAGAAACGCCGTCGGTACATTTACTTATGAAGACTGTGATAAGTACAGCTCAGAAGCTCATTTATAACAGTACCCTGTGACCCTCATTATCACTGACGAGCACGCGCCTAATGCGCAAACTGGACCTTATCTGACTTCACATTAATTTTGTTTATTTTATACACAACTATATTATATTGGAAATTGTAAATAAACAACATGTCGGTTTTTCAGAATTCTTTGTTAATTATTGATAATTATTGATACGGATATTTTTGTTACATTAATTTTTTTGTCAACACTTTAACAAAAACAATTTGTAAAAAAAACACAATGTTTTAATTGTAGCATTAGGCGAATCGTAAATTCTTTAAATGGTTAATAGGAAATTAATATATATTTTTTTAAATTTCAGAGGTAGACCGTGTGGTTTTGCTATACTATATATTTTTAACGTACTATCGCCTTCGACTTTCTATATTAGAATGATAAGTAATCATATATTTTATTGCTGTTGCAACTTGTTTTAGGTTCAATGAATGGTACAAGACAGGATAGTGAGTCATTCTTACTACGTCCTAAATAGATTCTAAATCACATTTAAATATACAGATACTAGTTAGATACTCTGTCTCTGTTTAGGCTTTATCCCATCTAATGTAGGTATACATTGCTACATCTGTATAAGTCAGTGGGGTAGCTAGGGGGGTGCGACCGGTGCGGTCGCACCGGGCATCAAAAGGAAAAGGGCATCAAAGTCGACGATTATTTTTATTTAAAGGTAGCCAATGTCACATTTTAGTGTCTGACACTTGATCTACGTGAGAGTAGAAGACACTTTGTTTTTTTTTTTAGACCTTAGACCATTTTAAAGGGCATCAAGTCCCCTAAGCCGCACCGGGCAACAAATACCCTAGCTACGCCACTGGTATAAGTAGAGACAACCTAGTGCCGATATACTTATTATTCCGTTCTCAGCATCGCACCTAAATTTTAGACATTGCGTCAAATTTTAGACAGTGGGGAATAAAATTTAAGACTGCGCTTTGTATACAACCGGGGACATGAAATTAATTCATTTCCCCGATTAAGGATCGAACCCAGAACCATAGCTTTATTTTAATTGATACTTTAAAATACTTTTGAAACAGAATATGCGCAATTAATTCAACATACACTTGTATATTATGAATCTATCGTTTGTCCCCTAAGCATTTGCCCGTATTTGTAGGATCTCCGAAAATAATGATGGTAGATATTCTTCACTCTATGGTCTAAAACTAAATTAAAAATTAAAAATGATATGTTACTTTCATTTTGATAAATTTGGTTAATATTAGGGTTTTCAAAAGTGTTTTGCCGATGTTTATGTTATTACCCGCAATAAAAAAACATGTTTCGTGACATGTAAAAAATGAAAACAACAAACTATTATATTTAGAAAGCTACTAAAGTAATTAGTACTCATCAAATATAATTATATACCTAGTTTTCAACTTTAAGCTTTAGTAAATCTGTTTACAAAAATACAGAGTACTCATTAACAGATTATAAGATAAATAAGTCTTTAGACATTGGTGTGTGCTATCTTAAGAGATATATAGGTCGTCAGTCAAGCGGACTTGCTTAATAAGTTTATCCGAAAATATACATATTTATGTTTTCCAGTAGATATAAGTGTATAAATATCCAGTATATTTATAATATGAGTATATAAATATTTAATTAAACGATTAAATACGAACATTTCTTTTTTCATTAACAAAAAATATTTAATTTTAATATAGGTATATACATACATATATACAATGTATTATGAGGTAGTTATGACAGATAGTTTGAAAAAAAAATCCTTTAATGTTTTTATTTACATATGTATATTTGTAACATTAATATAAAATTATGGATTTAAAATATCCACCAATTATATTAAATTAATCTCGAGTCAAGGAACTGAGGCTCGTGTAAGTGAAGCTAGCAACAATGATATCACTACGTTACTACGTCCAAACTCCGCTATGGAACTACAATAACAAGCACCTACGTAGTCATGTGACTTTTTGAAGAACATGTTATTATTATTTTTTTTGTTTTTAAGGGCTTATGGTAAAAACCTTAGTATTTTTACCATAAGCCCTTAAGGTAAAAATTCTATTCTTTTATAATATGTTTTTTTAATACTCAATGAGCTGTCCATCCATGTATCCATTTTACTTTTTGTTACAGAATTCTTTAATTGAAATTTTAAAAATCCTTAACAAGTTAAGGATTTTTTAAAAGACTTTTGGTATCACGAGAACTTAATAAAGAAAAATATACAACGAAGTCCCGACTACACAAAACAGCAAAAAAAAACAAACTCTACGGTAATAATTTTACAGGAGTCCTTGGAAAGGCATAAGTAATTGCTTAAAGACTAGGTTTTTCATTTTCTTATAATTATTTCTTTATTTAGTTCGGATTTATGAGCGTCCTTATTTGGATTACAAAAGGAAATTTTCGCCATCTTATTATTTAACACATCCACTGCGGCTTGGGGTCAAAATCGACCTTATATAGACTGTACGCACAAATCTCGAGATTTTCCCTGGTGGAGGAGCTATCTACGCTGAACCATATGACGTAAGACAAACACAAATATATTTTTTTTTATATCTGAGAATCTGGAAATTCAACTCATTAGAAAAAAAGTGATTGACTCTTTAAAAAATAAGCCTAATAATTGACATATACATGTTAACTTTAATAGACGTATTTGATGTCATAATACATTTCGGGAAGGTATGTACCAAACACTTTAACGAAAATAGCTATATAAGTATCATAACATTTTATGTTTCATATTTGCCGATCTCATAATATCAAAATACTACGAAGATATTTTATGACAAGCAGAAAGTCTTACTGCGGACTTTTTATAGCCGTCTGCATAGCGCTGCGGATATTTTAAACTATTTTATTATTTATTTCCTAGATGTTTAGAATACTGTAAGGCATACAACATAATGACCTATGAAATGACCTATGTTTCACATTCCAAAAATTAAATTACCCTTTAATTAATCTTACTTTTTCGTAATACACACGTTGTGATAAATTGTGAGAATTAAATTATTCCACAACGTCAAGCTTGACCGAGTTATAAATTATTTTATCATATACTTAATACTTAATCAGTAGGTATCTACATTTTATAAATATTGTAAAAAAAACGATATCTATAAAATAAACGTATTTTACAGTGTAAACATTAATAAAGTATAAACATTATATTATGTTCATTTTTATCATAATATACATATATTACTAATCGAGATTTCGTCATTCACACATTTGTTCGCTTCGCTAAAGCATATAGGACAAGGAAAGCACATAGTTGCTAAATAACAACGCGGCCGGGCGCGTGAGATGAGACGGTCGGACCTAGTGATTGAAAAAGTTGAATTTGGGAATGATATTTATTATTTCGTCATTCATTACTAATGTATTAAAACGTGACTATATTTATATTATTTTTACTATTGCTCGTAAAACCTGTCTAAATAAATAGAACATAGTTATAAGAATTTCAGTGCACAAATATTATTTCACGGGGAATTTCATTAGGTTTTTCATTTAGTTGTAAAAACTAATATCATAATAAAATAAAAACATACAATAAAAAATAAAAACTAATATCTCAAAATAAAAATGCACATTTGCAATTTATAAATAAAAGAACATCGTTTATAAAATATTCGTTTTAGAACTAAATTATACTAACACAATTCTTCTATTTACAAGTGGAAATGGTTTTCATAAGACCCTCTTCTTCAAAATTTGAAAGTAAAGTAGCTGGCAGGTTCAGCTATATACAAATATATTTTTTCTGACCACATCCATTCTTATATTTTGTGTATATATTTACCTTTCCCATATTTTAATTTTATCGATCTTTTATAATTACAAAACCGGGCAGACTACAGAAACATTAAGTTACACAACTTGCGATACGTCAGCAAGATGAAAATATCGATAAAAAGTAGAGCTAGCAGCGCGACACTATCGCGCTAAGGCGGGCGGGCGGTCGTGCGTCGTGCGCAAGCGCGAGGGCGGGCGGCGTCGCGGCGCGTCACGCTCGCCAGCTGACGGCGCCCAGTGACGTCTCTGCGTGCACGTCTGCACCACTACGAGTGATGCCACGGCTCTCTCCGTGAATCTCCGACTCTATTCCTGTGGTACAAATGATGGTGCGACGGAGTGGTCGTTACACAGTGAACTGGAGAGGATTTAGAGACTTCGTCAGCAATAAACCACCGGATGAAGGTAAGTTGTTATGCAAATCGGCGTGTGAACAAACTTAACCTCAAAGCCGATGAATAATCGTTAGTCAATATATTCGTAAATAGGTAGTGAAGTGGACAATTATTACCTTCACACAATATAATAGTATAACTAAAGTGCATTTGCAAGTCATTAAATGTAACTTGTAGCGATACGATTTAACTAAAATAAATTTGCAACCGATTCGCGAAATTATATTATTGTATTGAAAAACAAATAATTACTTTTCTAAAAAGTAATTACAGATAATAAGCACAATCTAAATACCTAATATTTTATAGTGAGACATTTGAACTTAGTACAATAGTGTCATAAAAAGTAGGTTGTTCTTTAAAATATTTACGTCATATATTATTTTCTTGAACACAAAAAAGATAAAGTTTATTAATAAATATACATATTTTGTATTTAATAATTATATATAATTTTTATATGAATATTTAAAAAGAATTATACGATGACATAAGCTGTTTTTGTTTTTAAAGAGAAAAAATCGCTATAGCAAAAGGCTTTAAACAGTAATGTGTACAATATTTATGTGGTTTAACTTGATTTAAAAATATAACTTCCTCATTAATTTGAAATACCATAATCGGTTACAGCCTAAGCAACAAATATTTTATATACTAAAAGCTCAATGTGTGAAATGATTGTTTATATAATTTCGCTATTTTTACGATGCCGTGAGATCTAATAGAGATAATAATATTAAAAGAGTAAACATTTCATTTTATTGTTGTGTATATTTTGTAAATTATGTTTTACTTGTCGATTCGGAAATAATTCATGATATTTATCAGTGAAACGTTTATTCTAATCCTGCCTATATTCATTTTGTGAAATATTCTACTCGTTCTCTTCTGTTTTGATTTTGTTATATTTCTATACTCTTGGTAAAATTAGAAAAAGGAACTCAGAAATAAATTAGTAGATCTGGTTGTATTTTGTCGATTTTAATATCCACAGTTTACTACAATAAGTGGTTTCAGTCCGAACATTCACTTTTTTTTCATTTCTTCGTCTCCGACAATTTTTCGAGATATTGCATCTTGAATGGCGGAATTTAACATTTGTGCTTCGTCTGCCAAAGTAGGACAATAAAAACAATTTACCTAAATATATTCAGATCTTTAGGGATAAACACCATTTATTTGAATACTTTAATTATTAATAAACTAGAATATTAATATTTAATGTATTATGTTTATTGTTCTCGTTATACGAAACGCGATATTAAATACCGCGATGTAACAAAATATATGTATGTAGTATATATCTACGGGAAATACACGATAACTTGTATCTTCTATCGTAAATCATATAATAATATTATCGCTGTCCTATAACTTGTCATTTATTTTAATATAATCGTAATTGATAGACTGCTCGTCATGCACGAGTTCTATAAATGGTTTCTCATTTCATGAATACAGCCCTGTCTTATAGAATATTTATTTCTTATATACTCACTTAATTATCTAAATTAATAAAATTTTGGCGTTATTCTTGTATTTTTAAGGTGTATTTTAAAAAATGTTATACTAATTTTACGATTTTCTTACGATAAATCAGTAAAATTGAAAGTAGTTGGCATGGTAAAAGAACTATGCAGAGACCATAGTGCTTGGCATTCAGTTTTCTTTAAGTACTCAGCTAGAAAAAAACCATGAAGCTACAAAATAATAATAAATACAAAGTTTGTTGAAGAAAATAATTAACCTTTTAAAAAATATTAGCAATTATGTATGTATAATTATAATTACTAAAATATTTTTATAATGTTTGCTTAATAGTATTACTGATTTAGTCCTTTATGAAACCACGTTAAAATACTATTAAACATTAATTTTATACACATATACGGCAGGTTACAATTTTAATATCATGAAACCATAATTATTTTAATAAATCAGCGCTTCCTCACTAAATAATCCATTCACCAATAAAAAAAACGTTGGCTGATGATATAAATATATTTCTTTTACTTAAATTTATTACCGCTAGTCGTTTGATTCACTTCTTTGTTACACCTTTACTACATATTCAAAAGCCTCACCATTTTAGCCAGACACGACAAGATCTGAATGTTCGATTGCAATACCTACTAATACTTAATTAATCTACTTAAATATTTTAGTAAAACAAGAAGAATCGCAACCTGAAGAAGATCTATCAAATCATGAAGTAATATTCTTCAAAAGTATAGTGGAAAGTCCTGATTTTAGCAGAAAATATGGAGTAAGTTTAAGTTAATTAGTAGATGTTAAGTCATACATTAAATTTATTCATGAAGTTAGTGATTTAGCTTTCTTTTCAATAGCACGTATGAAATTCTAGATCATGACATTACAAAATTCCATTTAAATGAAATTCCATTCCAATATAATAAGACGACTGTCAAAAGTTATCTTCGATTATTATAGCAATATCTATTAATTATACAATAAGCAATTAAAAAATAAATTTGTAACAATAAAATTTACGGAATAGCTACGATATTTTAAAAAATACTCTAATATTAATTGGACTCATACAAGAATTTAGATCTTAAATAGTTTCTTTTATCTGTGGTTCAACGCCAATCACTTGACAGCACTGGTACTGCGAGATCATTTGTGTCATAAATTCTGTTAATATTAACAGATATAAGAATCAATTTTAAACCCTAAAACAACTTTAAGAAAGATTAAAATATATTGTTATCGTATTCTTTGACAAAACAGGTATTAGGAAATGAAGTACGAACACTCAATAAGAAATTTAGTTGGTGGGTGTGTTAAACATTTTTAAAATATATTTTTTATGATTATTTTGTATAATAAGTATAACCATGTTTTCCAATTTAAATACATCTGACTAGTGTACGAAAACTAAATGTTGTGTTCTTAAAAATCTGTCAACTTTCATTCAATATTTTGAAATAATAAGTGCCACGCCTAAGCATCAAGTTTTTTTGTTCTTAAGATTAAATATTTATTGTGATTAATATAAAAAATATATTGAGCATATTTGTAAGCGATTAACCATACTTATTCGTATTGCAGTCAATAGATTCTGAGGAGGATTTAATCGTAAAACCAGTATCCTTGGATAATGTAAACATAATAAGATCGTTGAGCGAGTATCGAGGCAACAACATACGGACTATAGAACAGGCAGAATTAGCTATATTATTGTCCCGAGTGCATTTTAAGGTATGAATTCCAATTGAAAATATGTTTGCCAAAGAATGTATTGTATATTTAGTTCTTTGTTTACTTCTTAGAATTTACATACACCTTGATGAAATTTAATTTATATAATCATACATACATATGTTAATAAACACAATTATATCTCGTTTCACTTATGTCACTTTGGCTACTACCACAGGCTTTAATTGATGCTCATGACCAAATTGGCAAAATTTGGTTGGATAGAGGTTCAGGAATAGATGAGAAAACAACCAAAGAAGAACTGATAAATACTACAGAGTCTTCCGATCTCAGCCCAGACCAAAACGGAGACATGCCCGTAGAGACTGTTAAAGTTGTAGGACTTAGAAAAGTCCCAGGTCAACCGTTAGGATTAACAGTAAGTCTATATTTTATATCATTTTGTTTCAGTATTTCGTTGTTGTTGTGTTATTATGCCAAGTTAAATGTTATTATGTTATGTTGAGAGTAAAGCTATCAAATATAACCAATTTTTAAATAATATTTTTTAATATTAAGTTGGTCTGTATTAGGAATGATATTAACATTGATATGGTTTATGAACAGACAAGACAGATAAGAAATTATTAATATAAAAAGCCAAATATAATAAATGCTAAATTATTTTTTTAAACTAACAAAATACTTTTCATTTTCACACACAACACTTTTATTAAAAAAAAAATATTATTTACATTGTTTTATACTATATATTTTTATGACAGGTTACAACAGATGAACATGGTCAGCTAATAGTAGCTAGGATCCTCGCAGGTAGTGCCGCAGCCAAACAAGCACTGCTTACTGTAGGAGATGTTCTATTAGAAGTTGATGGGGTTCAAGTAGATACAGAAGAACAGCTTAAAGAAGCTGTCTCTAAGCCTAATGATAGAGTCACCTTAAAAGTTGGACCAAATTTAAAAGAAAAGAATGCTCAATTAACTAATAATAGACTTAGTGTAAGTTACTATTTAGTCTGAACTATATTTATTACACTTATCTACTACTTATATGTATATTTTATTCACATATTTATATGGATACTTTTTCAGTGTTATATGAGAGCTCTGTTTGATTATAATCCTTCTGAGGACACATTACTTCCATGTAAAGAAATAGGATTAGAATTTAAGAGAGGTGATATTCTACAAGTAAGTGAATTTAACTTTTAATATAATAATTTATAATAGTGAACAATTTAAATTTAGATGAAATTTTAATACACTATTATGCTGCAGTAGGAAACTATCTGAAGCTATAAAAATGTTATGGTTGTGGATTCAATCCTTATTTGGGGTAAAAAAATATTTTTATTTCTCTGTTTTGACAGTTAAAATACAGTATTGTTTTCCAATGCAGAGTACATTATATATTTCAAATTCGGACTAAAAATGAAAAATGGAACTATCTTATTTTTTTATTGTATTTCTTCCCTAGCCTGTACTATCCCATTGTTGGGCAAAGGCCTCCCTCCACTTCTTCATTGAGCACCAGTCAGGCTTGTAATGGTCCAGCTTGTCTAGCCATATCCGTTTTGGTTTGCCAATTCTCCTTGTAGGGTCGCCCTGCTTCATAATGGTGTGAAACTATCTTATTTATTTGATTATTAAAATTACTATTTCTTTTAGGTCTCAGACAGAAAAGATCCTAATTGGTGGCAAGCCAGCCATGTTGAAAAACCAGAAGTAGTAGGCCTTATTCCATCACCTGAACTAGAGGAGAGGCGTAAAGCTTATGTACCTCCTGAAGCAGATTTTGTGCATAAAATTAGTATATGTGGTGCAAGAGTGAGTGGAATTTTAAATTTAATTGATGTTTAAAAATGATATTATTATAAATAAATATGTTGTGTTTATATTTGAATATAGTTCAAAACAATGTTTTAACTGTTCTTAAAAAAAATTCTGAATGTTTAATGACTATAACCTCTCTAATACAGATATCAAAAAAGAAAAAAAAGTTCGTATATGAGTCACGGTCAAGCGTTCAGCTAGAGGGTGCTGAGCTAGCTTTGTACGAGGAGGTGGCGCGCACTCCCCCCTTCCTGCGTCGCGTGCTGGCACTGGTCGGCACCCGCGGTGTGGGACGACGGACACTGAAGAATAGAATGATACAGGAACACCCTGATCGGTTTGGTGCTGTTGTTCCACGTGAGTGTAGTTTTTTTTTACTTTCAAGTGGTATGTAGAGAGTGTCGAGATTGTATTACAATTGCATTTTGATTGAGGTATCAAGCTGAAGTTAATATCAAATATCTGTCAGCATTAAATGAGAATTTACTAACTAACTAACTTCTTACACTGTTGGCCGTCAAGTATAGGTTTAACTAAATAAAATCGAGAGTTTTATTTACCAATTATTTATTTATCAAATATTTTCTTTTACATGAAGATTTTTTGATTGATAAGATTTTAAGTTTAGTTATTTTGTGAAGTCCATACTTTTATAGGTATCATGACTTGTATAAATATGAGTAGTAATTATATAAATCATTGTATAAAAAATATGAGTTTTAAAACACAAAATTAGTCAGATCCTCACAAATTTAAATCTACTATAATAGATACATCACGTCCACCCCGGCCATTGGAGGAGAGTGGTTCATCATACTGGTTTGTATCTCGAGAGGAAATGGAACGCGACGCGCACGCAGGACGCTTTCTCGAATACGGAGAGCATAACGGACATTTGTATGGAACTCACTTGGATTCTATTAGGGCCGTTATTAAAGAAGGTAATTTTACTTTTCTATTTCGCATGTAGCAGGGTAGGCAGATAGAGCCTAGTGTTAAGACACTCCATTTTTCGCTGAATTCTGGAGCAGCGTCGAGTGGCGGTAGTCAACTCCGCTCTTTGCCTCGACACCAGAGCGATGAAGTAAAAATATTAAACATTTTATTTCCTCCAATGACAATGAATCGAACGCACAACCGGTAACGCCTACAATCACACGTGCCCCTATGCCACAACTGGCCTCGTCTTTACGTCATTTCTATAGTAAAGACTTCTCTTCAGACGAGTTGTTTTTTTCTGTTCAAATACTGCAATTATTACTTTTATATGCTCCTTAAAAAGACTATTTAGTTTTCCACTCTCCGTGCCTGTTTTAAAGCAAACCAAACATTGTTCTTTTTTAAATTCCTAAAGCAAATTCCAATAAATGTGAACTGTAGTTTTATTTTCTTTTCTTTCTCAGTAAATTAGCTATTAATGGATGTTGATTATGATTTTTTTTTCATATATATTTTTTACTATTTTACTTAATGTAAAGCCGTCATGGCGGAGATGCACGTCCTAATTGTATTGTCCTAATGTGACGACTATGGATTCGATTCCCACTCGGAAGAACGAATCATTTTATTACTCACTCTGGTGACAACACTAAACATAGCGTAGAGAAAATTGGGCGATAAGCGGAGAGTGTCTTACACTAGGTTCCTTCTCCTTACTAGCTACAAAAAAGTATATTCATTAAAAAAAAGTATATTTAAATTTATTCTTATAATTTACAGGAAAAATGTGTATCCTCGATTGTGCACCCCAATCTCTAAAACTACTTCACAACAGCAGTGATTTCTTACCCTATGTCGTGATGATAGGGGCACCCGGCATCGAACAGTTGAAGAACCTTACACACGCCTCTAATAGGAATCTTACGGTGATTTTCAAGCTATATATTTTATTTATTTGAATCAGCATGAAATTGAAAACACATTTAAATTAAGGAAAGATCGTACAAAATTCTAGATTTGGTTCTTTGGGACCATACCTATACTGGGAGACATACTATGGGAGAGTAGGGTGACATAGTGTGACAAGGAATGGGGGAGGATACTTTAAATAAAATATAATACTTAAAACACAATTTATGTCAACCAAAGTAATTTTGGAACTGTTGTTTTAATTTAATAATTTCTGAGTATAAAGTTGCAAAATATGTGACATCAGAGTATGTAAAGGATCTCTTAAATTACTGACTGCTCTTGTTAGTTGTTAACATTTTAAGAGTCAAAAAATCATTAAATGCCATAAATGCTAACCCCTTGAATTCATTGTTTATTGCAATGAAAATAAATTGTCTTGATAATGAAATAAGATATAGCAAGTAATGTGTTAAATTCTGTGTATGCTAACTCAGTAAGTAGATTAGGATGATAAATGCATGTTTTCGGTTTTGATTGTTTAGGGTACATTTCTTTTAGTTTATGTAGAAATAAAATATTTACATGTAAAAAGTGTAAAGTAAACAAAATCAGAAATTTATAGTATTATTTTTTTGATTACTTTTTTTAGATTAATTTATATTTATAATTAAATATCATTTTGTGTTTGTAAGCATGTTTTAAGTTGATAATGTTGCATGTTAGTTCGACCGCCAGAGCTCCATACGCTACAGCTCGCGGCGCGCGCGGACTCTCGAGTCACTGGCGTCATTATACGAGGTAACTATTCATTTGGTTTTATCCCGCTTATAGTGGGGGAGAAGGAATCTAGTATTCTCTACTTTAGAAACATCACCTGTTGAGTGACAGAACTTTGTGTGTAAGCGAGGAAATGAAAATAATTCATCCCCCAAAGTGGGAACGTCGTCGCTTACATAGTACATGTTGTGCTACTGCACTACCACAGTCTGTAACTATTAATTTAAAAGGCAGTTTTGAGATAACCTAAAGGGGCTGACCAAAGGGTCAGCATGATGGTAATGGAATGGAATAGATGGAAAATGGTAAAACCTTGCTTCACTTCTTCTCTTTATAAGCAATAATTGTGTCAAATTTAAAAAGGGGTACAAAGCTTTTGCTTCACATATCAATTATAAATTAGCACTTGTTACTAAAACAAAATTTCTTAACAGGAGGAAGATATGAAGCAGACGCTAGAAGAGAGCGCGCGCATTCAACGTCAATACGAAAAGTACATTGACCTCACGATCACAAACAATAACGTGGACACCACATATGAAAGACTCATGGACGCCCTACACGCCCTTTCGACTGACCACCAATGGGTTCCAGTTACTTGGATTTATTAAGTAGTTTTAATAAATTACTAATACTAAAGTAATATCTCTAACTTACATGATGGACGTCCTTTTTTATATACAATGAAGGTAAAACATAATTGTATGTTTAACAAAATAGTATAAAAATAGATGAAAAGAGGTTCTAAAAAGTAATCGGTCCCATTTAGTGATTTAATATTGAAAATACATTGCTTCTAAAACATTGTACGACTTCGTGTAAGTCAGAGTATTACTATACTGAATCTCTTAAAACCTACACTTTGATATTTCAAATGTAGTAAAATACTACCATTTATTAGAAACAACGTCATAGAGTAAACGCATCATAACTGCTCTTAACATCACATTTAAGATAATTGAAATTAGATACATGGCTATCTGTGGAAGCTATGTGGCATATAATATTATTTTACACTACAATATACAAGTAGAAATTTAAAGATGCCGTAAAAATCACATTCTCAAAAAGTTTACTGATATTAATTACCATAGTTAGTTAGTTTACACAGGTTACAAAGTTTAATTATTTTTCTGATTATATAAACACAAGCACCTATTAAAATTAATTTGATTACAATTACTTAATAATGCTTAATTAAAGCTATATTGGCTAAAAACTCATAAAAAATGTCGCCTTATCTCAAACTAGGTAAATTATTATAGTATTATTAATATTAGCTTGTGCCAGAATATATAAGAAGACGCCATAAGCTTCTTTATATACTTCAAGCTAAGGAATAAAGCTATAATTGCATTACACTTCAACGAATTTTCATATGCTATATTGATTATAAGGAATAATATAATTTTATATGCACTTCTTTTATATCCGAAACAGATCACAAATGTAAAAACAAGAAACTATATACAGTCACAATTATAGACATAGTGTAATATATAGTATATTCACATCATACATACTTTAAAAAATACTGCTAAAACAAATGTTATAATAAATATTTTTTTATAATATTACGAGACTAGTGCCTGATACAACTTTTAATAGCATTATTTACTAACATTAGTTATCATGTATCATAAGGGAACATCTGCATTTAAGTTGTATAAGTAATCCTTAGATTAAGAATATTGATTGAACTTTTCTATCCTCAAGTCCTTCTTGTCTTTATTTCAAGACTAAAGGCATTTTTTAAGATCTTAGTAAAGTAACTCAAATCTTAATGCTTATTGCTTTAATAAAAAACATCTTAAAAATTGCATTAACTGGGCAAATCACAATACAATAATATACATAAAAGAAACTCTTTTATAGCCTTAATATTATTTAAGTTATAATTTTGAAATATTATAATATTAAAAGATATATATTTTATTTTGTTTTTAAAAAATATTCAATGATAAATTTGTTTATGATTTCCAGTTAACAGATATTACATACTGGCTACAACATGGTTTTTTTAACAAAATATTTTACACAGATTTTAAAAAAATATATTTATTATATATTTTTAAAAATTATTCGTTGCTTTTATATTATTTATATTTACAATGTTACTAGAGTTTTATTTTTATCTTCATATATTCTCTTATATATTCACAACATTTAAAATCCAATCAATTAATATTTTCTTTTTGTAAGCAATCTTTTATGAAAACTTATATATTATAAAAAAATGTATTTTGATTGAAAATTCACACTTTTGTAGTGACTACGCTATAGAATTTAATAGAATAACAATTATTTTAAGACATGTTTTATGGCCCAAATTTTACTTTCATTATAGACATCACATGGTTGTAAGTAGATTTATATTTGTATTTCTAATAAAGTTTTCTTTAAGTACTGCAAGATGAGATGAAATTCTTTACATTATATTAATCATTGATGTTTTTAGGGTAATCACACCTTAGAAAAGAAACATATTTAGAAAAGTATCAAAATTTGAATCAGAATAACTAAAATTTAATTGGCTAGAGCGCTTGGATAGCTTCTGCAACATACAAATTGTGATATATTTCTAAATATTTCTCTAGATTAATTCGAAAATCATTCCACTTATTTATATTGTTTGTTCACATTACAAGTGTTATCATACAGTGCTTATTCTTACAACCTTTTTGTACCAGATTTATCTAAACATTTCTTACTTCAGCTCACTTCTTACTATTTTAATGCATTATTAATTACATAATGTTCAAAATTAAATATCCCACCAAACTTTTGTTTATTAAATTAATTATTTTAATTTTTCATTTGCAAAATTAAATATTAAAAAAATACGCAAATAAAATAGTATATTATAAGACTCAAGTATATTTTAATAAAGAAGGTTTGATTGATTGTACGAAATAATTTGTCACATATAAGTTTATTATAAAATAGTATGACTATGACAAATTCCGACATAAATGTGAGACATTAATGTTACATGCATTAATATCTGACTGTCGATCACTTGTATGGATGTGTCCGAGTGGTGTCTATTTGTAAGTGTACGTACAAATTGTGTCCAAGCTGTTCAACGTTAATGTAATACGTTTATTGTGCGCAGTGCGGTGTATTGAAAATATCAAACCTGTTCTAAAATTTATTCATCTACAATAGACACTTGGACACAACAAGTTCACACACATATTATCATGTCACAGTACATTTTTTTTTTCATTAGACACTCGTGTTCATACAAAAACTCTCAATGTATACATTGAGCGTATCATGTAGTGTCGTAGTCTTTTCGTACTATTGTGAAAATGCATCACTTTAAAAAATCACATAACAAAAAAGGTAAGCAGGTAATGAAACTGTTTTAACTGGATTTATAGCATACATTTTAGTATGCAAAAATACAATTTAGAAATCACGATATGCCTAATTTTGTTCCATAGTTTCATTTATAAGCTATGTTTTATTTTATTTTTTTTTATTTGAAACATCTTTCAAGTAAAACAAATAAATTAAATTAAACAAACAGATTAGGGTTTGTAACATGAATTTTATTATCGTAGTAAAAGATATTAACCATAATTTAGAATTAGCTTGTATATTTTATTAAGATTCTTACATTCCGTCCATTTTGGTTTGTTAATTAGCTATAAAATTTTCTATTGGAAAATATTCAATATACATTATGTAAGTTTTGCTTTTTTTTTACTTTCGCTAATATATGCCCCTTGTTTAGTTAGCTCCTTTTATTTGCAAGAAAAACAATAAAACACTGCAATTTATTAGCCGACATGTAAGTTTTTTTTAATCCTTTAAAATGTTAACATTGAAATATTGTTTGTTAGTTTATTGGCCTTGCCGTATTTTTATGATGGCGCACTGAAGTCTTAAATATATTGGGATCAATGTGGTTGAGGCCAGCCTCGCTCGTCACTGACACCACATTATTATCAGTTTCAGCTTTGTCCAAAAGATGCGGTGCAAGCAAAAGGAATAATTGCTTAAAATTAAAAGAAAAAAATATTAATTCAACATTAAAATATTTTTGATTATTATATCTTTATAAATATGTATGTGTAGATATATTATAATTACTTCTGCCCATGGTATAAGAGGAAGATTTGCAAATGCGGCTTGCCAGCCAGGTAGCCCAAGGTGCACCAATGCCATTCTAAAGTAATGCGTAAAAGAGTCCGCCATCCACCCCCAAGCTCCTTCCCTTGTCGCAAGCCATATTGACCATGAACCGCCAGTGTATATTAAACATACCTTAAAATGACAAATAGAAACTAAATATGATATACCTACCTACATTTTTATTATGGAATTTCTAAAAATTTCATTGTAATTATGTACACAAGATTAAAATTTTATCCTTTCATATTCTAATAAAACATTTAGTTCGTAAATAACTTACTTTTCCTATATTTCGACAATTGTCCAGCTCAAACACTTTACTTTTAGTATTAAGTACGGGACGAGGCCCTGGATTCTGACGTGTCAAGGAAAAATCCAATAAATCCTTCAGTGCTGGACTTAAAATTAAATCATTTAGAGAATTTACTCTTATAGACCCAACCGGTAATATTTCATCAGCTGTAAAAAATCGTAAATTACGATAGATGTGTACTTGTTACAATTTAAAAAAATTGTGATAATAGCAAATTCCCTGCAAATTGTGTACCGATAGAGTCCTCGTAGAACGTATCAAGGGCTTTGAGCACGAGTAAATTCAGGGCCCAGTCCAAAACTATTGCGATTTTATGGCAAGACTTATACAGAGTACCGGTCCGATTGGGGGACTCCAACGATTTGTGTGGACAAACAATTTATAGCTTATAAATCGGCAACTACCCTATAAAATCTTAACTATATATAAATTCGTAACGCAGTGGGACAGCATCTGACTATAAACGCGATGGTCGTGAAATCCCCACGCAGGACTACATATGAATTGCCGACAACAGTACTTTTTTATAAATGCGTAGTTGGCCACTCCACACACAATGTTTTTTTATTAGTCTTAGACTATATGCGGTATAAAGCGAGAAGATAAAAAAATCCTTTCCTGAATATTTGTAATGCCATGTTAGTTGAAAACCATCTGTGGATGCATAAAAATTACGCAAATCTTCCGGTAATGTTGCTGAATGCCTCTGTTCCCAATTAGAGAGTGCCACACGATCACACGGAGGACGACGCTCAACTTCCACATTAGATATTCTTGGATCGGATTCTATAATTATAAATATATATATATATAATGAATTATTTGAATCCAATGAATATTTTTGTTATTGTGTATATTCCTTTGAAATAAAGCGTTAAATGAAACTTAAACTTTGACATTAGAAACTTATGCCAAATCGTTTTTTTGACATTTACAATCGGGAGTAAACGAAACAAGCATGGGATCCTTATAACTAAAATTAAACATACGAAGATATCTACTATAAGATAAGAGATTTATAACACGAATCTTCTTAGTAACTAAATTTTCCAATCTAGAAGAAATAATATTTATAGTATTCGCAAATCTAACCTTTAAATTAATATTTACACAATAAATAAAATTTCAAATTTATCTTTACCAATTCTGAATTACATATGAGCACCAATATAATGGCAAATCTTAATTCTGGAGTGTGTGAAATAAAAAAAGAGTTCATAGTAGAAAAACAAGATAAAGTGGTTAGTTATGAAAAACAAAATGCACTGACAAATAAGCGTAAAATAAGTGAATCTTCTAACAATGACTGCAAAGTGTCTAAAATTGATGAAAACAGCGATGTATCTAATAAGAAGAAGAAAGAAAAAAGGCGAGGCCAAAATAAAGCAAGACCAAAGACTTTTCAAGATGATAAACAAAATAAACCTTGCCCTAGTATTATAAATATAATCTCGAAGGATGATAAACAACAATGTCAATACGCAAACTGTAAATATATTCATGATCCAATAGAATACTTAAAATGTAAATCAGATGATATAGATAAAGAGTGCCATATATTTAACATTCGAGGTCAATGTCCAAGAGGTATCTCTTGTCGATTTGGTTCAAGTCATATCACTGAAGATGGTTGCAACATTATTAATAATTTAAAAGTTGCAGCTTGGAAAGAAGATACCAAGAATACTTTACAAAACTCTCTGCAAATACAACTACAAAAAAGAACATATGATTTTTCACTTGCTGAAAGATTAGTTAAATGTTTAGATTCAAGAAATAAAGATAAGCAAAAAGAAAATTCTGAAAAAGAAGATGTTAAAAAAGAACATATTAGTGGCGCCATTACTGATGAAGATATAATAAAACTTTTACCCAAAGAAAGAAAGAGTATTGATTGGAAAGATAAATTATATCTCAGTCCTCTTACAACTGTTGGAAATTTACCATTCAGGAGAATTTGCAAAGAGTATGGTGCAGATGTAACTTGTGGTGAAATGGCATTATGTGAATCACTATTAAAAGGTATGAAACAAGAATGGGCTTTAGTAAAGAGGCATGAAACCGAAGACTTATTTGGAGCACAAATATGTGGAAACAATGCTTATGCTATAACAAAAGTTGCACAGCTTTTAAAGGAAAATGCAATGCTAGATTTTATCGACTTAAACTTAGGCTGTCCTATAGATTTAGTTTATAAAAAAGGTGGAGGTAGTGGCATGATGCATAGGATGCCGGCTTTAGAGGCGTCAATAAGAAGTGCCTCAACAATATTAAACATACCTTTTACAGTAAAAATGAGGACTGGTGTCTATCAAGATAAAAAAATAGCCCACAATATAGTCCCTAAAGTTGTGAATTGGGGTGCATCACTAATAACTTTACATGGAAGGTCAAGAGAAGCTAGGTATACAAAACTAGCTGACTGGGAATATATAGAGTTGTGTGCCAAAGCAGCTGATACATGTCCTGTCTTTGGGAATGGGGACATTTTATCCTATGAAGATTATGTTTGTAAAAAACAACTAGCACCAACAGTGCAAGGTGTTATGATTGGTAGAGGGGCATTAATAAAACCATGGATATTCACTGAAATAAAAGAGCAAAAATTATGGGACATTAGTAGCAATGAACGATTTGATATAATAAAAAAATTTACTAATTATGGTTTAGAACATTGGGGATCAGACACACAAGGAGTAGAAAACACAAGACGGTTTTTGCTAGAATGGCTTTCATTTTTATATCGTTATATACCAGTTGGCCTACTGGAAAGACCTCCACAAAAAATTAATGAAAGACCTCCAAAATATTTTGGAAGAAATGATTTGGAGACTCTTATGGCATCCGGTAATTGTTCCGACTGGATTAAAATAAGTGAAATGTTGTTAGGTCCAGTTCCAGATGGATTTAATTTTTTGCCTAAACACAAAGCAAATTCATATCAATGATATTAACATTTACCTAGTAATTTTGTGACACCCAGTGTAATGTTTTCATAGAAGGAATCTTCAGAAACTAGATCCACACAAAAACTCATTTTGGAACTTAAATATTTTAGTGTTGTAATATTACATATATGGAACAACAATTGTCATGGAAACAGTCATTGCCATTAATTTGTTATTTGCTCTTTAGATATTGTTTTAAGTGTTGCTTGTTAATAATAAACCACTTTTATCTAGATATACTTTATTTTTATGAATACAATACACAACTACTTATTGAAAGGTACAGTATAAATGTCAAATAGTAGCAAAACAAGTGTTTGACAAATTGCTAATTGCAACATTTTTTTCCTCCAGGTACTTTTAAAGAAATGAAAATTGTCTCCCAATTTTGTCAAGTTAACCTGCATGTACTAAATAATTATAATTTGCTCTAATTCTCATTTATTGCAAAATAGTCACATTAGGGTTTAAGATTTTTTCATTAAATAATGAATATATGGTAAAACTATGAATGAATAACCAAAAGCTCACTAAAAATATTTTCATGTTTTTATTTCTTCATGTAATCTTATATTGTTAAACTTAAATACAAAACTGTATTTTAATACTAAAGAAAACAGTTACTATAAAACTGTCTATGAATTATATTATATTGTGTACTTATAAATTATTTCGTACAGTGTGAAAAAATCAAATCCGTGCTGTTAGACATGTGGAATGAAAGATTCCTTAATTAATTTGAATTGTTCTGTTAAGTTAGAGATTTCTGAGTTTATCGCCTCCTACGTCGTCGGGAGTCGCCATTGTAGCCATTTTCTGCAAAAACAAGAAAAATTACATTGGCTACACATGCTATAATATTAACGATAGTTAAGGTAAAGATACAGTAATGTATAACAGTGTTTATGACACACCAACCATAAGCATATACATTTATAATGAAAAATCAAAACAGGTTTATTTGGTTTTATCTTAAACAATTAAACAAATATTATGGATGGCATCTCTAAACAGATAGTGTTAGGGTAGATGATTTTTCATTGGTTCGAATGTAACAAACCTCAGTGTTATTTCACCGCCGTTGGCGATTGGCCTGGCGGTCATGTCTGTACCCCATGGAACCATTGGCCAGCGCACCATTAGACATTACTTGGTCAATGCCGGCGAAAGGTCGGCCCGGCCCCATATTATGGTGTCCATAGTATTCAACACCATTCATACTGTTATCATGATTTCCACCTTCATTTGCTTCTTGAGGTCGTTTATTTTTTTGCCCGTATGAACCGAAGGCTGTAAAGTTAGCGCTTTGGCCGCCGAATTCGCTGACGCTCGGCGGGAGCATGCGCGGCACGAGGCTCCCATGGGGTACGTCTAGACCGCCAGAGGCTAGGCCGCCAGAGGCCAGACCGCCAGAGGCCAAACCGCCGGTAGACTGGCCCAGGCCGCCCGAGCCATAAGACCCGAGACCACCGCCCGGGCTACCCGAGCTATAGTCGTCGTGGTCGCGTCCTCTTCCTCGGCGGCGCCGATCCCGGCCGCCGCGGGGCCTCGAACTGCTCGGGCCGTCGTCGGAGCCGAGGCCCCCGCCGGAGCCCAGGCCCCCGTAGTTGGAGCTCTCGGTCCCTGACCCCAGTCCCCCTCCGCTGGACTCGAAGCTGCCGTGAGGATCGTAACCACTGCCGCTCACAGAGCTCGAGCCAAGACCGCCAGGGCGACCTCCTCGCTTTCTGGAATCTGACTCCTGGCGACTTTGCTCCGAGCCACTTTGACCATAATTATAATTGTTTTGTAGCCCACCGCTAGAATCAACGGGAGGAGGAGGAGGTGGGGGTGGGAGACCCCAGCCTGAGTTGAGCATGGGGGTTGTAGTGAAGTTAGACATCATCATTCCACTAGGAAAGTAGCCAGGCATCATGAAGTTTTGACCATTCATAGGTGGAGGAATGCACATATTCATTTGAGGGTTAATAGCCATCAAAGGTGGAATAGAATTTGCCGGCTGGTGCTGTTGCTGCTGTAAATTGGTATCATTGTTTATTTGATTATTTATATTACTGTTAGTGCTGTTCTGTAAATAATTATTGTCGTGGGGCTGCAAATTGTCGTGTCTGACGGGAGGTGTGGAGGATATTTTTCCATTGGATTTGTCAAAGTGAGTCGGGGGTAGTTGCGGACCGATGGGCGTGGGCAGCAGTGGCCTGGGCGTCGGCAGCAGCGCCGCGGGCGCCAGCTGGGACGCGGCGAGGGTAGTGTCCTTCGAGGGGCTGCACTTGCCTGAGCGAGAGCGGCTACGCGAACGGGAGCGCGAGCGCGAGTGACTCCTGGAGGACCGCGACGACCGGCTGCGGGAGGAGCGCGACGAGCTGTGGCGGCGTCGCCGGCGGTCGCGAGAGCGCGTGCGTGTTCGCGAGCGCCGGCGACGCTCGCGCGTCCGAGAGCGCGAGCGCGAACGGCGCCCTCTGCGGTATCTGCCACCGCGACCGCGGTGTCCTGCAATAAAACTCATATTTACCATCTATACTCTATTATTGTAATAACTTTTTTTTATTTTGTTCGTACCTTAAAAACATTTATTTTAAGAAACTTCGGCATTTTATGATTATTTTTCTTTTAGTATGTGATAATTATTTCAATGTGCAATGTTTGTAACTTTGTAAAATATTCATTACTTACTTCGACCACCACCCCCACCACGCTCTGCTAACTCTTGTAACTTTGGATTAACAACTTGTTTGGCCTCTTTCAAAACTGACACAAGATCGGCAGCTTTGGCTCCATTTGATGGAGTGAAGAAAGTGTAAGCAGTTCCTGTTTTGTTTGTTCTTCCAGTCCTACCAATTCGATGAACGTAATCTTCTGAATTGCTGGGGTAGTCAAAGTTTATTACAAACTTTACATCGTCAACATCTGAAATTAAATTTAAATGATTATGAATACTTTCTGTCTTACTAATAAGTGTAATGATGTTATAAGCTTTTACATAGCTTACCTAATCCTCTTGCAGCAACATCTGTGGCTACAAGAATCGGAGCCTTTCCACTTCGAAAATCTAAAAATATATATTTTTTAACATCAGAGATTTCATGATAATTATGTAAACACAGAATGAGGAAAACAATAAGTATATTTATAATGGGCTTTCAAAATATTTATAAAAGATAAGGCAATATCCCACATGTAACAGGATAGACAAAGGAAATCTAGTGTTAAGATCTTCACACATACCCCACTTTCCTCATTTCGATGTAGAGTGGTGTAACAAAACACTTTCGTCTTGTTACCAAAGAGAGGAAATAAAATATAATTAATTCCTTCCCTCCCAAGTGGCAATTGAACCAACAACCGGCGTGTTTACAATCAGATACTTTGAACAACCTTTTATTTGTAATGTTAAAAGTATATGTTATCACACAAAATACCTTATTGTAAATTATTTTTTTTGAATTGTAACCAATATATTAAAAACACATTTAATTATACACTACTATTTTTTACGCTCACGCTCAGCTTCACGCTGTATCCTGTATGTAGTAGGGTAGGGTAGGCAAAGGGAACCTAGTGATTAGACACTCTGTTCCCCTTTTACCGCCGAATTTTCGAGACATTGCGTGTTGAATGGCGAAACTCAATGCGCTTTGGATAGAGTAATATTATTATTTATAAGTGTTCTTTTCAGTTATTTTAAACGGATTTGTAATATGATACTACATTGACAATGCAAATGTGTACTGTCCATGCAGTATCTCTTATATTTACCTGTACATTTCAAAATCATAAAACATGTTGTTTAAATATTTATAATAAGAATATTTACAACACTTTATTATATGTATAATAAATATATGAAAAATATAAAAGAATATACAGTTTAAATTAAGTGAGAATATTATAATTTGGACCAGCCGGCTAGCCAAAATTGAAAACCCCAAGTTGATATGTACGAACTTACTACTTCAACCCCATGAAACAGTAACTGTGGCAAGGGTGTTCAATTAACGAATGGACTAATACAGTACATCCGAGAGCGCGAGAGGCGCACGGGAGCACCGACCGGGCCCCGGCGCGCCGCCGCCGCGCCCCCGCAGCGAGAAGCGGCGCAGACATGCCGCGTGGCAACCGAGCTGAGCTTAGGCCTTAGCTAGCCCTTAGGCCTTAGGGCGTGGCGACGTCGGCCCCGAGCCGCCCGCGCCTCGCCGCCGGCCGCCGCCCGCCTCGCCTGCACATGCAGACATGCTTTCAGAGCTGTGAGCAACACGCTACTCGCCACCGTGCCACCTCAGTCCGACACCGCTTCTCGACATCTTTGCAATCGCCACAATATCTGTTGCCACTTTTTTTTAGCATTATATATCTATTCTATTTGAAGGAAAGGATGTACTTTAATATTTTGGTATAAATCTATTTCGATTGTATATGAAATAAACAAAAATATATAACAAAGCATATTTTAAATTTTTCATCAATGGCTTCTACTTACCTTGCAGTACCCAGTCACGTTCATGTTGTGACTTATCACCATGAATGCACACAGCAGGCCAACTGTAAATAATAAAAAATATATGCAAACAATGTTAAAGGACCGATAGTATATTTTAAAAATTATAAAATTGTTACCCATCTCTCTTCATTTTTCTTGTTATATCATCAACTCTGCGTTTTGTTTCTATGAATATGATTGTTTTATTTTCTTTCTCAGCCATTATTTCTTTAAGTAATGTACTTAATTTTGTTTCTTTCTCATATTCCATACAAACATCAATAATTTGTAAGATATTGTGATTAGCAGCTAATTGCAAAGATCCAACATTAATTTGCAAATAATCTTTTAAAAATTCTGATGCTAAGCTCTGCACTTCTCGGGGCCATGTAGCAGACCACATCAGTGTTTGTCTGTCTGGTCTGATCTGTTCTATGATTTTTCTGATTTGAGGTTCAAAACCCATGTCTAACATTCTATCTGCTTCATCTAATACTAAATATGTGCATCTTTTAAGATTAGTTCTGCCACTTTCCAAGAAATCTAACAATCGTCCTGGAGTTGCAATAACAATCTCAACTCCTGCATCTAAATCTCTAGCTTGAGGTCCTTTTGGAGCTCCACCAAATAAGCAAGTATTGTGAATTTTGGATGTATTGGCAAATTTGTCACAGACTTCTTGAATTTGCTGAGCAAGTTCCCTGGTGGGAGCCAACACTAAAGCTATAGGTCCATCACCTCTGCTTGATTTTGGTTGATGATTTATATGCACAATAGCTGGTAAGATATATGAAAGTGTTTTTCCGGAACCTGTTGACGCAATACCTACCATATCATGACCACTCAGAGCAATTGGCCAACCTTGTGCTTGAATAGGAGTAGGTTTTGAAAATCCCATCTTATCTATTTCATCCATTACGTAATCTGGAAAGCCTGCTTCATCAAAAGTTAGAGTTGGCTTTGGTATATTTCGACCTTTTAAGGTTATTTCATTTTCACTTCTCCAACTCTCAACTTCTGATTCTAATCTACTTTCTACATCAGAATGAGGAATATAAAAATCTTTTTTGAAAGGTTTCAGTCTATTTAAATCCCACTTTGGTTTACGCAGATTTGCTCCAGGATTACTCCTGCGTCCTCCACCATAGCCGCCGCCGCCGCCACCTGATCCAAGTCCATAACGAGGGCTACGACTACGGCTCCTGCTCCTACTCCTACTACGACTTCGTCGTCTGTCACGGCTGCGATCTCTATTTAACAATACAAATTTTATTACCAACTTATATTATTCGAGAATAATACAAATTAAACAATGTGACTTTTATACCTTCCACGTCCCATATTAACCAAGAATCACTTTACAAATACTTAAATCTTAGTATTATGACTTATTTTAAGCAAGCTTTTGCAAGAATGCATAAATATTCTTCAATATTAATTATATTATAAAAAGAAACGCCACTAGAAAATTAACCACATGAAAAAGCTAAAATGGCGGCTTTGTTACTCTAGCGGTGAATCTGCAAACCAAGGACAAGCCTGCCAGGAATGTCTAGCTAGACAATCGTTGATCGGCCAATTTACAAACGTTTACTTGAGATTATTGTTACGACTTAGAAATTGTAAATATATAATGACTTATAAAATATAAAGATTATATAAATATTAAAATTGCTACTACAGTTATTTAATATTTTTATTTATATTATTTTGTTTTGGACAATATTGGACATTAGTTGTCTTTTTAATAAGCTCTAAATTGGTTAACCAAATTTTATAATTTTTCTTAATTATTTAATTATATATAAAAAATATTGATGTTCTTAAACTTTGCCATAAATAAAATAAGTAATATTTTTAATTTACTTGAAATGGAACATATCTTAGCGGAATCCATTTTCTGCGTTGTTGTGACATTTTGATTTTCGCTCTTCTGTTGTGAAAAGGAATGAAAACTATGTTATTTAACCTTGAATTATTTGAAATAAGTGATGAATAAATAAATATTATAAATTTTCAATATGCCACACAAGTTGAAATACATATTAGTAATATGCGAAGTAATACATTATGGGTGGAAGAAGTGATTGTCTGCGGCATCACTTCTTCGTAATAAAATACGAAACTATTAGAAACTAAACACGTTGTTCTGGACAATGGAGTTGGACGTATCGCCAATGGATTCGCTTAATAACGATATGGAATATTCCGACAACTCGTCTGAAGGAAAATACTTATCATGTAATAACAATGATCAGTACACGGTAATTCGCATACCACAAGATGATGAAAAATCAAGTAAACACTCTTCAAGAAAACAGTCTAAGCGTAGGAAAAAGAGTTCAAATCACTCAAGATCGCTGCCTCGAATAATAGTAAAGCCATTGCCACCTCCTCCACCACCAGAAAATCGTGAATGGACAGCAGCTACATCATGTTCAGACACAAATTCTACATCTAATAATAGGCCATCGACAATGCGTGAAGTGTTGGCTAGTATACCAGGATTTTGTATAAAACCCAGAAAGCGTAGTGGTAAAAAGCTGTCAACTGCAGCACAATTACAGCAAACCAGAGAAGGTTGTATAGATTTAGAAACTCCTGATTCAATATTAGTTAATACAAATATAAGAGCACTTTTAAATAAACATACTTTTTCTTTACTGCCACCTCTATATCAGTACAAATTGGGACAATTGCTTCCCAGTGTTGATAGACCCAGTACTTCAGGTCGTTTAATTTCATCTAGTCTTAATAATGAATTTTTTGCTCGTGCTTGTTTGGAATGGCAAGAATCACTTTCAGGTGGTGAATTCACACCAGAAAACCAACAAAAAATGAAAACTGAAGCAGAGAAAGAGAAAAGTAAAATAGATCCATGGAAATTAAAACATTTTGAGCCATTTTGGGGTGAAAAATCACAAAGAGAGAAATCATCTATGAATTTAAATTCTGAGAGGCCATCATTAAAAACAACAATAAAATTACGGCCCACTGCATCAATAACAAGTAGCAGTACAGTGCCTAAAATTAAAAAAAGTAAATCTTCAAGCTCAAGCAAAAGATTACGTTCAGTTGGAGCTGTCACCCGCTCCTCAGCAAAAGAGGCAGAAGAAGTTGAGGATGAGTCCATATCGGGCAGTAGCAAATCATCTGCCCCTGTTCCTGGACTGCTACCAATCAAACACATTAAAAACCAAGGTTATGTTGAGTGCCAGATGGACTTTAATTTCTCTGACTCATCGTCAGTGACTAGAATAGAGGAATCAATATCTACAACTCCAGTTGACCCTCTTTTATTACCAGATGCTGAATCTGGAAGTGATACAAAGCAAGATTTAGATATGAGTGTTGTTAAAATTGAGGAATCTAGTGCATCCAAGGATTGTGATGAAAACAAAACAACTGATTCTGAAAGTAATATACCTGAATCAATAAAGAGACTGAGCAATGAAGTTGAAGAGTACCAATTTTCAAAAAGGATAAAATATGAAGATGACTATGCAGTGGACAATACAAATTTTATTAATATGAAAAGTAATAATGAAATCAATAATGTTTCTGATGGAGAATCAGCTTATAATAATGAATCAATATGTCCAACAGAACTTACTTTATATACAGGTCAAGATCATGGTGACACAAATAGTGAAGATAGCAAAGCAACTGCATCTGTTTATGAATATGATGAACATAGCATCTCTTCAATGTCCAGCCTAAAGATAGAAAATCATTTGAATAATGTCTCACTTGTGGCTGAAGCTCCGGACAGTGTTGTAAATGAATTTGAAAATATTGCATCTCCAAAAATTACCATTACAGATACTAAAGAGGATGGAAAAGAATCTCCAATTAATGAAAATCAAGATGAGTTTGCTCCTATGTTACAGGAAACATCCACAGAGCCATATTGTGTTACTGATGCACAGTGTGATAAATCACCAGCACAAGAAACTAAAGAACAATCATATGATAAAATGGATTGCCTAGAAGAATTAAATTATTCCAAACAAACCACTGATCCCACAAACATAAAAAATGACATAAATATTGACGAAAAAAGTGAGCATAAAATTAAAGAGAATGACAGTATTGTTCCTAATTACTATGATGAACATTTTAAAGATGCTGAATCTTTTATATTAGAGACAAGTGGACTACCTATGTTAACATCTCGTAAGTGCAAAATCATTTTAAGTAGGGTATAATTTAAAATGCTAAAATTAAATTATCAAATATATAAAAAACATATTTAAATACCTTTTGTTTCATATGTAGAAAATGAAGATGTCAAGTATTCATCTCCTCCAACAAGTATAATGGAACTTACTTCATATATAAGTGAAACAAGTAAGTAACTATAAACAGTGTGGATTTTGGAACACCAAAACAATTCTGTAAAACCAAAAATGCATTTAAAAGTAGTGCTATAAAAATGTTGTATGACATGATAAACCTGTAAAGCAGTAATCCATTCTCTCTCTATTTACAAATCCAAAACCAAGTCACAAAAACCTGATTGATGTTTTTCTATATAAATTTCAGACGTAACAGCTGTAGTAACAATGCCAATGCCTCAAAATACTTCAATTCCAATGATGGAAGTTACAAATACATCTGTAAGTATACACATCAACATTTGATATTTTTAACTCTACATTGTATCCAACACAGGCAAGGAGGCAAGGAACCTAGTGTTAAGATACTTTATTTCCCACTTTCAGAACTTATTTTAGAGACATTAATTAAGAATGGGACCCACAGTCACCGCACTTACAGTCAGACTCTGTACAACTATAGCTTCATTTCATTATATTCGATTTAATGTAATAATAGTGACTTGTTATTGGCCATAGGTTGTGTCATATCCAGACGATCACTTGCAAGATCCAGCAAAACCTAAAAATTCTGCTGTATCATGGAAAAACGACAGTGATTGGGTACACAATGAGAACATCATATCAGCACAAAACTTTTCAAATTTAAATACAGCAGATGGTACAAAATATGTGAGTGAAGATTCTAAAACCAGCATGGATGATGTTAATGTGAATGATGAAAACTGCATGTACAAGACAGATAGAGATACTAATTTTAATATGGAGTCCTCAAATTCATCAGAAAGTTGTCAATCAATGAAAGATGTCATGGTAAAGCAGGAGATAGACCCAGTGACGAGTCTCGTCTCCAGCACAACAGTTACAAACCCCTCAATAAATTCTACTACTGTCACACAAAGTGTTAGAGTATCTAGCAAAAAGTCAAAATCCGGGAAAGAATCTAGCAGGTATGTCATTTTCATTGAATTGAATTTTAATTTATGTAATTAATAAAAGTTCCCATAGGTTAAATTTAGTAACAAGAATCTTAACATTTTTATAGCCTCACTCTGTATAGCATATATAGGAATGGGCAGATATACCTTGTGTCTTGAGCAGGGAAGGAGGATATTTCATTTCCCCAAATGGGAATTGAATCCCATGACCAACGCGTTTACAGTTAGACACTATGCACGCACGCACGACATATTATTTAAAATTGACAATATCATTTACAGAAGCAGAAGTTCCAACAAAGTACCTCCCGGTGCCGTGAACCTAGAGCGCAGCTACCAGATTTGTCAGGCGGTGATCCAGAACAGTCCCAACCGGGACGCGCTGCGCGGGCAGCTGCGGCCGCCGCCGGCGCTGCTCACGCGGCCCGCGAGGCCGCCGCGACCGCCGCCGCCTGTTCTTGTTAGACAAATACCAGCTGTTCTGCCACACACAGAGGTATTACTATATGTATATTGTATGTTGTACTTATTGAGGAAACCGTTTCCTCAATAAATCATTGTCTTTCCTAAGCAGTAAGTAATTTGTCACAATGTTTGTATGCTCTTCATTTATCTCATTCTCATAGGGATTTTAAGAAACTCTCTCTTAGTGCTTCACTTCTCTCAGTTATAATAATAATAAAGCCTTTTATTTTCCTATAAACATAACATTGTACATATTTAACAGAATTTACAAAAATAATTAAAGTTTACAGTAACTTATACTACTTATTACTATATTCCTTATATATTTATTTGTTCTATTTATTTTACTAATTACTATATTCCTTATTTTTTGTTTTGCTTGTATATATGTATATGTTTCGTTCTCTTTTATTTACTTGTATTTTAGCTTAGATTATAGGAACCTCTTGGTAAGTATAGGCCTCTTCCATTTTTTCTCCATGTTTTGTTTTGGAGTATTTGGAGGGTTTTGGTCTTTATCTTCCTCGATGACCAACCGTCTTGGAAGATGGTTTTTGTTTCTTAAATATATACTCTTAGTTATGGTCAAATGAAAATAACTGAGAGTTAGGTATAATAGAAGACATCTTCTAAGTGCCCTAGATAACCGACCACAGGTACTCTTGGTTACATCGAAAGAATGAATGTTACTTAATAAAATCTATCTATAGTTATTCTTAATAAATGAACTATTAGTATGAGTATACGCCACGCGCCATGATCCTGTGCAAGAAGTGCAGCGCCTTTTGCCACAACGACTGTATCGGCACAAAGATTTTTTTATGCAAACCAATAGTTTCCGAGACTACTGCTATAAAACTAAACAAACTGTACAACTATATCACAGCCTTATATGTAATATAATACTCTTTTATCATAACTATCGCTTAATTTATCTTTGGAAATATTAATTTAATTAAACAATAACACCTTACTATATACTGTAATTTCAGATGAATGAGAATAGATCTAATAATATGGGACAATATATACTAGTACAGAGGACACCTAATGTAGCACCTAGAGCTTCCAGTGCACCGCCATCAAATCCAAACACAAATGTAGTAAGTATATATTTTTTAAGTTTCATTTTTTTTCCTCATCCACTATCTTACATGGGAGTCCCCATGCAGTTATCAAATTTTAATTGACCTTCCTCCTCCTTCCTCCAGTATCCTCGCTACCACTCATTCTTACTTCATAATTATTTTTTTGACAATCTTTCTGTTCTTCTTTTTCACTGTGATATTCTCACTTTTTATGTGGTTTAAAATATACAATAGCGCAAGCTTAAGACTATGTGTACAATCAACAACGATGAACACTTGGAAAAAATAAGAGTTTATTAAAATATGTAATATAAAAATTGGAGGCCGTTGTGGCACAAGGAACAAGCGTACAACTGTAAACGCGACGGTTGTAGTTTCGATTCCCACTCGTGGGTATGAAATATTTTATATTTTCATTTTCTCGCTCTGGTAATGTGGCAAATCACGATGTTGACATCCCTCACCGACACGTGGAATGGACACGTGTACAGAGCGGAATTTAAAAAAACTACATAAACGTAAACACAATACATATATAAACAGAACGTAACGCGATGCCGGAGCGTAGGCGCAGACGACGCCTGTGTGTGCAACCTGCGCGCCATGATCCTGTGCAAGAAGTGCGGCGCCTTCTGCCACGACGACTGCATCGGCTCTGCTGAGCTCTGCCTCACATGCCTCATACGCTGACCCTCACACTACCTATCTTGCCATATACATCGCGTTATACTTTCTAAATAACCAATTCTTGTGGTCTAGTGAACAGTGAAATAGTGGAAAGTGGCTGTAGGAACGGTGGTGCTATCTGTTGGATGTGTTTCCCGTTTTTTTATTTTCCATCTGACTTTCTTTTGTGATGTCTCTAAGGCAGCAGAACTTTTAATAATTTTGTATATACCTTGAATAGGGATTGAAATGAAACTGTCAAAGTATTAAATGTGTAAGTCTAATTATAGAATATATATTTATACAGAATACACTTGTAACATTAGAAATTGTGTACCTCCAGTTTAGCAATACAGTAACTTGTTAATGCGACTTATATCACAATTTATTGAATGGTTAATGTTATTGAGCCTATATATGAAAGGAAGCACAATTTTATTCTGTATTTAACTATTATATTTGATATAATAGGCTGGTGTGTATTTGTGCAAATTTAAAGTTAATCTTTTAAGGCTGAAATCTATATTAATAGGAAACTTATAAATTCTCTCATCTCAAATGTTTTATTGTTATATATTTTTAAATATTACATGCTAATATAGTTACATTATCAAACTTGCAATAAAATTTCTAATATGGACTTGTCAAGCTTAGTTTTTCTATTTTTATAAGTTTTGAAAGTAAGGACTGCAAATATGCATATCTCTTCTGCCATCATTACAATTATATTTTAAAGGACATCACAATGTTTCTTTACATATTAAGCTATACTGTGCTTTTTTGCTAAGCATTTGTTTTGATGTACTAGTAATAGTACCCATCTTGTATAGGGATTAGAATTAGTTTGGCAGTCTTGCTAATATACTATTTAAGATTATGTACAGATATTTATTGACATGAAAAGGCTGATGAAATCATCAGGTGTGGTAATTTAATAGTTATTTATGTTACAAAGACATGTTTCTGCATCAAATTATTTATTAAAGCACAAATGTAGCCTAAACAACTATTTATCTGTAATATCTCCTAATATTCTTAATATCTTAATATTCATAACAGTTTCATAATTTTTAATAAACTCATGACAATTCAAGCTATAAGCACCTATATAAAAGACCTTCATACCCTGTATTTTAAATTGAATATTCTTTTTGTGTAATTCAGGTCACATTTGTGCATTTTCATTTTGATTATCTTAATAATTCTCCCCATTTTGGAAATGCAAATATAAACAAATTGTGTATGATGTCTATTAAGCCTTTTTAATATTACTGTTTAACTACAATTTTCACTGTAACAGTAATGTTACATTGGTTTTTTCTTGTGGCATACCTTGTGTTATGCTATACATACTATATGTGTATAGGGTACCTTTAAATATTTTTATAAGGAACTTTTTTACAAATAAATGATTTGACAAATTAAGAAAATCTCATAATACTTTACATTTTTTGTATTTCATAAATCAGATGGATATGGGTGATTTTCATTTTACATGAGACTTCAATCAATATGAATGAATGTATACAAAATTTAATACTTCTCTTTAGTTATATTTTCATATAGTTTTTGTAATCATGAAAATCTTAAATATAATAGATAATAGAAAAAAAACTTTCCAAAGGACACTCAAAAATATTGTATTCTAATAGTTTGCTATTGCCATACTAATATAATGATTAGAAAATAAGTAAAAAGGCAAAAGTTTACATTAAATTGAAAAACATTATTAAAATCAGTTGAATATTGATTGTTGATTGATGTACTAAAAAAAATTAGCCTCATGCTGTATCCCTCATATAGCAGGGTAGGCAGAGGTTACCTAGTGTTAACACACTCTGTTTATTGCATGTTAAATTTTTTTATCTATTTTTTTTCCTATTGTCCACAAACAAATTTCAAAGATATAACTTATGATTATGACAAAGAATTGTATTTATAGCATTTTGATGATTATCAAAATATATATTATGCCTAGGGAAAAATGTTGCTCATTCTCAATCACAAATAATTATTATAGATAATATGTAATAGTGTATGTATACATAGATCACATTGTTAAGTACTGTTAATGAATAGTTTAAGAATATGAAAAAAAATACAACCAAATATAAAAATATTGTTTGCAACTGCAAATTACTTGCAATCAAATACAAAAGGCATCAGGAAATGTGATTTTTTTTTACTGATTAGCTGATGAAAGCAAGAAAATATTGTTAAAGACATAGCACAACTGAAGGATACTTAAATATCTATTTTTGTATTTGGATAAAATCATACCTTTCCTTATTTTGGTTGATAGCCATAAAGTATGAAAAAACTGACAAAAAAAGGTGTTTTTTGATTATTGTGTAAACCATATCACTATTAACTCATCAATATTGTCTTCATTTGGTGACTGAACTAAGCTTACAGTGTGATTAAAATATTCTGTAATTCACATTATTGTTATTTATTGGTAATTAGTTATTTTAAGTATATGAACATTTTCTCTAATAAAATTATGTTCTTATTTCCACAAAAATATTTTTTTTTTCACCTCCTTGATGTCCAGAATATTATATTATTATATAGAGTAAGACAGAGTGTTTTTGTCAGCATCACTTTAAATGAAACCATAGTTTTAACTTCTCTATAAAATCTAATACAATGCTTCCAGTCTGTATAATATTCTATATACACATTATGAATTTGTTATATTTTTATATTAGTATGTCTTCAGACTATGTATGAAATTTTTAAAGTAGCCGAATTTGAAACAGGCACCTTTTACGGTTATTTCAATCCTATTTTTACATTTCTCTTTATCTATTCTGACCTAAATAATAAAAATAAGAAACAATAAAAACAAAAGCAATATATACAAAGTATAATATAAACAACGAGAATATACAGGGTGGAATTGTCAGCACCACTTTAAATGAAACCACAGTTTTAAAATAAAATTATCGTTTTAAAATAAAACGCCATGTGTAAAGTACAACATAGGCACGCACACACTTACCTGTCAAAGCGGCAACGTCGCATACGTATGTGTGCGTGACACGAAATACAGGTATGGATAAACATCGTGAAATGAAAAAAAAATCCTACGTCTAAACTGTTGAGGTACCTTGATTGATTTTTTTTATTCTGGGTTTGAAATATTTTACCCTATATGCAGTTTCAGTAAAAGAAGCGCTGCCTCTTCCACCCTGTATATGTAAAACATTTTTAAAGTTTTATTTGAGCGTGTTCCACACTTAGGAAACTTCTTAATAAGAAAATATATATTTATAAGCTTAATATTAATCCTAATCCCACTATTAATTATGAATGTAATTTAAACGTTTGAACACATCTATATTATTATATAATGATTATTTTGCAATATGGCAACACCAACAAAATGGCTAAAACTATAAGAAATAAATAAATTTATTTAGTACAAAATGAATAAAGTACAATCAAGATTTTATGCGTTTATGGGGTATAACTTAAAACTAATAACTATTAATACTATTTGGTACTAACACATAACGGCAGTAAACACTGCATGCTACTGTCAATTGTCATAAAGATCTAGAATTTTGAACTTTTGAAGATTGATTTTGACATAAGAATGACAGTTAACTTAATTTTTCAGTTGTCCCCGTGTGTTTGTTTGTGATACTGTGTCCATGGCAATTGGCCGTATAAATTAAATAATTTTTGTACAAAAAAGTACCGCTATTATGTAGATTACCTTTTAAATGTTAACTGCGGTTAGTAGTAAATGATAAACTAAAAATGTCCACGGTTCTTCTTGCTGTCATTGCTGTGATTCTATGTGTTCTTTTCCGAATACTTAACGTTAACAGCCAACCTCATAAGCCTGTTATATATGGTAGAGATAGAAATTTCATTGAAAATATTTTATTTATTGCACCATTTCTGAATGAACCGTAAGTAAAAAATGTCTTCTATATTTTTTAGAGTACTAGACTTATAGGTACTTCATTAAAAGCCTCTTATGTGATGATGTCATGTCAATTATCATGCTATCTTATGGTCTGGAGAAGGGATATGGCAAGTACTCTCGTAGAATTTTTCAAAACTCGTCCAAGTGTTACTTAATATTCTTATTTTAGATTTGAAAATTTATGGTGTAACTCATTTTACAAATTTATTTATTACAAATTTATTTATTTATTTACTATATTGAAAAAATTAATAATACAATATTTCTAATTTAAGAAATCAAATAGAGTTCTATCATCTTTACTAACACATTAAAAAAAAATCTCATTTATTCTTTAGTGAAATTGTATACTTTCAAGTATTCAAACATTTATATTCCTTCTTATTTTTAGTTACATTCCTACACGTCTATGGGGTTTTAGTGGACATGTACAGACCATCCTTCATAGCCTTATAGGCAGAGTTCGATGTCCATGGCCTATTGGAGGTCGAATTTCCTTGACGTTGCCAGACAAATCTACCCTAACATATGACCTTTATGAACCTTTAGGAGCAGAACATGAAGGTAAAACAATTCAAACTTTTTTATATACATATATATATTATAGTTCTAATCAATTGATATTAAGACAAATAATTTTGACTACAATTAATTAGTAAATATAGTAAGATAGTATTAATTCTTGCTCAAATTTCATATAAGATGTACAGTGCATAGTATATAAATTTACTGTTTAACTTACTTGTTTTTTTTGTTTCTAATAATAATAGTAATTACAAATAAAAATAAGCATTTCCTGTTGATATTTATTTTTGAGCATTATTTTATTACACAGATGATGTGACTGTGGCTATTTGCCCTGGAATTGGGAACACTTCAGAGAGTGTCTATATACGCACATATGTGCACTACTCTCAACGTCACGGCTACAGATGTGCAGTATTGAACCACATTGGTGCATTAAACAGTGTCCCGGTTACTGGCTCCCGAATATTTTCCTATGGTATGTATGAACATAAATTATTTTTACCCAATGAAAATTTAATTTCTCCACTTAGAAAGAAAAGAGCAGAGTGTCTTGACATTAGGTTATCTCTGCTTTCGCCATCCTACTGTTTTCATACAGCAGGAATTTATGTTAATTTGTTATAGAATTAAATAAAAAGAATAAAATCTTTGCATTGAATATTAAGCAATATTGATTACTTTTATGTTAATAGTATTTTGAAAATTAACATTATATTTATATTTCAAATTTTAATGTCAATACTAAAAAAAAAGCTTCAAGCTTAAAATTTGTATGTTGTGATCTATAATTGTACAAACCAAATTAAGCGACCTCATTTTTATAAAGTAAATAACTATATGAAAATGCAAAAGATAGATATTTCGAATGCAATAATTTACTGGCCAATAACTAGACACTTGACCACTAGACCTTTTGTAAATTACTTGGAACTATATAAACTTACGTCACGCAATAATAAGGTGTTTCTAAAGACGAAGTGACTAAAACTGTGTATATAGCTGACATTAAATATGCTAATAGCAAAAAGTACTTCATTTATAAAATAGTAAAAATTGTGGCTTTGATTTTCTTTTTATGATGCAGTTTCACCCAGTCCTCGCGAAAGCAATGTCAAGGTCAACGACAATCCAAACATAGTTAATTTATTTTCTGTGAATTTGGGTCAAAGAATGGATTAACCTTCTCGACTTAAATTTTTAAATTAACTGTAACTATAGTTTTCCCATATTATGTCATTATTATCAGTGTTAAATATTATTCGATAGCGATTGTGGATGGGGAAAAATACTAAAACAATTCTTTTTAATACAAAAAAAAACAACCAGTTATTTTAATAGAAAAATAAACCTTAGCGGGGATCTTTACATTCAAATGTATTGTTTCAATAAATTAGGATATAAATAATGTAGATATTTCTAATTTCAATGATGTAAGGATTAATACGTCGAAGTCTTAAAATGAGCTTATGATGTCATGATACAATCACAATTAAAATTATTGTTACTGTTAATATGAGTCATAACTACTAAAACGTAAATTAAAGACTTAGCTTGCGTTAAATAATATTATTTTTTTAAAATGTAGAGAGTTTTAGAGTCTTTGTAATATTTGTTATACTTTAGGTAGATTCATAGGCGTAGGAAAAAGGGGCATTGTTGGTCTGTATCTTCGCCTTTTTGGTTATCAAATAAAAGAGGACAAATTGAGGATGTTTTTTTCATAAAGGAAAAATTTCGGACTGTGCAATATGGGGTAAAAATAGTTACAAATCATCACCCCTTTATCGACGGTTTGTCTTTAGTCATCCTGTACCTGTTTAAGGGTTTGGTTTCGTTTGAAGTTTCCCTAGTTTCGGTTGAAGTTTTATAAGTAAATAACATTATATTATTAAATGTGAAATAGTAACATTGTAAACAGCAGATTGTGTTGCTCATATCAGAAGTACTTAAATTCGAGAAAAATCCAGATTATTATTATAGTTATAAATTTATAATCATCCTAATTAGATTAGGCATTATGAAATTAATATACAGTCACCCTGTAGAAGGAGTTAGTGATAATTACTTTCTTCACCTACTACTTATTTCACAGTAAATATTTTTCCAATTAGATTCTCTTACTGGTCATAATTTAATATTTTGTGATTATATTCACAAATTAGGGGCCCGCCAAGCCTGTCACGCAGGTTTGACATGTTGAAAGTTATCTCCAAGCCCCAAGGCCAACGCTCTCGATTGCAAACTACGTTAATTCGCATACATTTGTTTATCTTAACGTTTTTTTACAGGTCACACCGATGACTTCAATTTTATGATAGAGAATTTGCTCGAACGATACCCTAATACAAAACTGATTTTAGTCGGTTTTAGCCTCGGCGGTAACCTAATCACGAAATATTTAGGCGAAGACAGGAAAAGACCTAACAATATTATAGGCGGAATCTCAATATGCCAGGGGTACAATGCTATCGAGTAAGTATGAGTAATAGGACACCAAACGCCAATGTTTTACTATTAATTTAAAAATATATATCTGACTAATGGACTTCGTGGGCCTTTCCCTGCTTTTTTTTTATCAATTAGAGATATTAAGGGAAAATTGGTTGCTTATTTTAGTATGGTGCTCTTTGTAAATTTTATTTCATTTTCGCTAAAATTAACGTGTTCAAAAGTAATGTTATTTATATCTATAAAGATGCGCAACTGCGGTGTTTCCCCTCTATTTCCATATTTTGCTCAATACTCTCCTATCTGACAGTGAAATTCCCATAAAAATCGGTTCAGCTGTTTCGTTTGTTACGGCGGTGTTTCATTATTTCGTATAGTTTCACTGGAGTACTACGGTTCTACAACAAGTGTGGTATATAATATAGCCTAAAATATAGCCAAGATCCTGGCCTGACCTAATAACTGTCAAATTTAATCTAAATCGGCCCTGTACTTAGAAGATATGCGCGTACAAATAGACATACAAAAAATAAATAAATCATAGATTGCCTTATTTTTTAAGAAAGAAAGAGTAATGCAGAAACAGAAATAGTAATGTAAAATATTAATTTATTGAGAAATACATACTGCAGTAGAATAACGATATAATAAGCAAGTCAAATTGCAAATATCTTATCATTGTGATAATAATTATGTAAGCGATTACTTTTCACGTCTCCTTACTGTGTAAAAAATTTGATAAGAGATGAGTGTGCTTATAACGTCTGAATACAACAAAAGTATATGATAAAAAGATTGTTTAAATTTTAAAACACATGAGTCAGTGAACTGCGTCATTGCAATTTTCAAGGCAGTCGCTAACAGCACGTGCCTTTGTATGTCACAAATATTCCCACAGTACAAACTAATCGATAGAAAACTACACTAATAAAAGTTAGTTAAGTACTTTTTCGATTTCGTTGCTCCACATGAACATTTATATTAGAAATTTCTTGAAATTGAAGTTATATTATTTTCGAATTGTTAATAGATGATATTAGCTTAAATTGCATAAAATACATTTGAATAATTTAGAAGAGGTTGATAAATATTTGTGATGTTTATATAGATCATATTTTGTGAATTTTCTAGAACTAGAATAAGACATGTTTTAGGTAGCTCTAACCAGACATAGGTACTGTTAACGGATCTACGGTAATTTAATGTTTTATCGATGATTCATAATACAATATAACACTATCTTATTACAACGATTTGCGAATTTGTGATATCGGCATATTTCAAAAATAAACATATCTTTTCAATAGGTTCTTAATATGGCCGGTACTTCATTCGTAGGTATTATTTATTCTTATTAATCCTACCTGTATATTTATCGATTGGTAGGTCAGATGTTAGTAACTATATTATTACAAATTTTTGATTTTATGAGGAAAATTCGTTCAATTGCTGATGAAGAGGTTAATTATATTAAATTTCCCGCCATCGGCAACAAATATTCGACATAAAGATAATAAATAAATATAGACTTTTCTGTATCAAGTCATCTTTTACTTAACTCTGTTATTAGTTAGCAAATAAGTATAGACTGTCAATAGTTGTGTAATGAATGAACCTCTGTTCCAATCTGAAATCGTGATAACGTTTAATATGTAGGTATTTCAATGTTTCTAATTAATTAGATGCTCAATTTTTGTATTTTTAAAAATAACTACTAATATAAATTAAAATAAAAAATTGCTTGTTTAATATGTGTAACTTCTTATCCAACTGGATAAATCTATGTTATTATAACATTTATTTAATGCACTGTTAATCAAATTTGAAGATACCAACTACTATAGTTTTACTATATATTTTATGTTTTACTATAGTTTTTGATTACAATAATTTTACTAAAAATGGTATTGAATTTTAGCAACATGGTCTACCTGCTGCAATGGCAAAATTTCCGACGTTTCTATCTTTACATAATGACTGACAACTACCGTAACATCATCACGAGACATAAGCGCATGCTTCTCAGCTCCGAAATGAAGAGTAAATACTCGCTGGACGAGAAAATGATTGTGTCTGCTGGAACTTTGCCGGACTTGGACGAGGCGTATTCTCGGTAGGTTAAACGTAAATCACGCTAATAAAACCTATTATAAAATGGTTTAATAACCAAAATTGCTTATTTTACAGTAAGTTTCTTTTTAAGTTTACACTTTCATCTTGCATACAACAGAGGGCTCCTAATTCGAGTCGCTGCATATTGTGTGGCGAAGCTTGCTGCAATTTGTCTACCAGGCGGGAAAATGAAAATAATTCAGTTACATGTGGTGATCGAACCCAAAGCTATTACGTTTGCAGACGCTTTTCCACTACGCCATTTGCTTATTTATTTTCTATATATATGTTAAAATAATAACATCTTCTATTTATTCTTTCAAAATGTTATTTTATAAATTTGCAATTTACAAAGACAAATTTTTCTTCTACACATTGACTAGCTATTAACTTAATATATTTCCTGCCAACGTTACTTCGGCTATAAATATTTATTGATATGTTAATGTCCACAAAATACGTAGGTATGTCTAGAGAATTACAAATTTTTTGTGTGCATAATATCTAGATATATTCGTGCACTTAAAACCGTCGAAACGGTGCGGTGGGTTGAGCAATCTCATCCACTTTTTGTGTTATTAGTATGTAGTTGTATCCTTGGGAAAACCAGATTAAATTAATTATATTTATCGATTTGTTAATTTCATAAAATTCTATATGCTCGTATTAAGCAATTTCTCGAGCATTTGCATTTTGCACCCAAATTTTATTTATTTTTTATAAAGGTATTTTTCATTGCAGTTCTGATATGCGATTAATCTATCTATATATATAAAATCGAAAGGTCACTCACTCATCACGAAATCTCAGAAACTACAAGTGCTAGGAATCTCACATTTTGCATAGGAGGTACTTATAGGACGTAGGTGCTCGCTAAGACGGGAATTTGCAATATTCGACTTCTAAGGGGTTGTTTTTAGGGTTGAAAGTTTGTATGAAACTTCGTTACTACAAATGCTAGGAGTCTCAAATTTTGCATGGACGTCATTTATAGGACGTAGGTACTCATGGAGACAGAAATTAATAATAACGTAATTCACGCGGGTGTAACCGCGAGCGGGCCGCTAGTTCTATATATATTTAATTAAATTTAAATTTATTGTTTTCAGCAAGGTGCATGGTTTTAATTCAGTGACAGAGCTATACAAGTGGAGCTCCTCCGCCTTCTATTTGAAAAATATTAAAACCCCAATGATATTTATAAATGCGCGGGACGATCCCATTGTACCCGAACCATTATTGCTTAACATCAGAGAGTTTGTCAGTAAGTTATGCTATGTAATTTTTCCTAGTTTTAGTTTTTATTTCCACTTTTAATTATCATTTCTAATATTTGGCGGCGACTGATACAGTTTATGTATTGTTTTTATATATTGTACCGGGTTCGGTTCGTTCGGATTCGTTAGATATAAATACTATCTAAAACGGGATATATACGTACCACCGATGTGTTAATTTGCAGATACATTGTGAATATTTAAATTTGATTGTGAAAAAACTTGTGTCTAGTAAAAAATTCAATTCCTTACCTTGACACTTTGTTCATGGCTGAAAGTCTTTATATTATAATAAACGTTATATTATACTACGTTTCAGTATTAACTGAATAGAATTTACTTACATTGATAATAATTCTAGCGTAATTTATTTAAAAATATATCTAAAACTACACTAGTATTTGCGTGTTTTAAATAATTTCCGATATAATCAAACCAGTCTACAGCAGCCATGCAACACCTACAATTTACGGAAAGAGTTCAATGACTTGTACATAATAAATTAAATAGTACTAGACTAGTTTTAAATAATCTAGAAAATTATAAAATACTTAATAATTCACAATAGTAATATTAATGTGGTGGATCATGGTAATATAAAATATTATTTATAATTTTCAGGCGGTCACGACAAAGCCATGTTCCTAGAACTATCACACGGAGGACACCTCGGGTTCTATGAAGGGGGGCTGGTGTACGCGAATCCGGTGACGTGGCTGGACAGAGCGCTCGCCGCAGTCGTGGGGGGCCTCCTCATGGCACACCATAAAGGCGACCCGAAACCGGCGCTCGTTGACGCCGACACCCTCTCCGACGACGAACCAGATCTCCTTAAACCATCAACTATTATATATAGAGATCCTCTGGACAAGCCTACTGTAAAAGTATAATCTAAGATAACATAACTGAGTTTGAATTGGAACTTAGTATATAAATTCGTTAATTCATTCCATGCTCGTGGGTTATAACAAAAATAATTTGTTATCCGGTTACGTAATGAGCAGACAGCACGTAAGCATTTATTTATTGTTATGTATTTGTTGAAAATCGTAATGCTAGGAAAAATAAAATTTCAGTATAAATGTTCAATGAATGGTGCAGAGAAACTGTTTTAAATATATTAAATTCTTTGATTAGAAGAGTCGTATATTATTATTTTGTTGATATTACAACACGGTAAAGATGGATGACACGATAAAAGATATATAGCCACAAGGTTATACAGTTTATTCATATACATTTCTCGTTCCTATTTTGAAATATTTCATTAAAAAGCTTTGTCTTGTCAAATATTTAAAATTTTATTGCCATAATTTTTTACATGTATAGGTATATTTTTTAGTTCAATGTGTATATCATTTTGATTATACAGAAGCGCAAGCTCGTTTAAAATTTTTAATAACAAAGAAATTACGTAAGTTTTTGTTTTTAATTAAAAATGGAATAACATTTTAAAAATGTTAGAAATTGTAATGAATATTTCTTGAATTAATTTTCTCTTCCCTATAGAAATGTTAACAACATAAGTTATAATAACGTGTAAGAATTTCGACGTAGATTTATTTTCAAAGCGCTTGGACGGTTACCAAGAGGCGCCGGTTTGTGTCCCACTACGTTAGTCCCACTAATGTAGGCTTTGATTTATTTATAATTTTAATATTGTCAACCAACTTTACTTATCACCGATATGTCGCTTGTAGGTGTTTAAATATAATATCGATATTGAGTCTCACTTTGCAACATGGACAACAAGTTTTAATAATAAAGATAATATTGACAAAATAAACAACCTATATATTATAGACGTGGCTGGCCACATCTGTACGTAAATACATGAAAGGCTTTAATATACATAACTTATAGTTCATATGATAATAAACCGATATTTTTTAAAATAAATTTTGTTAAAATCGATTGTTTGATGTTTTACAATGCTTGTGATCGATATAAATGTTCAAATTGAGTTTACCCAACAGAAGTGATAATTACGTTCCAGTTTTAATTCGTGTTGAAACTTTTATGCACTTATATTGCAAGTTAAAAATAGTATTACATTAATTTATGCATTTATTGGTAATTGCTTTTTAGAAATTATATTATATGTGTTCAGATGGATATGTATTTAAGTTTACGCGTGATGATTATTAGATGTAAGATGAGATGAAATTTTATGTTTTGAGCTGTGAGATGTTTTGTTGCTAAAGGCGGCCTACTTAAATGTAAATATATGCAAAATTTTTATTTTATATAAATACATGAAAATACAATAACATTTCCTTTATATTTATTATAAAGCCGTATTTTATGCTTTTGCCTTGTGTATAATACACATTGAAGATGTCTAACAATCGTTGTGAGAAATTGTTATAATTTAACTATGTTTACATAATTAAGGCCTAAATAAAAAATGCAAGCCCTATATTACTTGCATCTTGCAATCGTAGTACAAACATGGTATTAAGCACAATTTAAAATATATTTATATATTTGAACAATAAATGTTAAAAGAATATAATGTCAATGAAAAATATGGGTTTTTTTAAAAGTACTAATGAATTAAAAAAATAATATGCATTGCCAAATTCAACCGCACATGTATTATATAATAAATTATGTTATTAGTTTCTTATAAATTTCAATTCTCCTTTAAAAAGTAAGTTTTGAAAGTAAATAATAAAATTTGAAATTTAGAATCTCTAAATTAAGTTATTTTTTCAAGTTTAAGTTATTTGATCTTAGAACTTTATTAATTAGATTTTAAAAAAACATGTCATATATTTCAGTGTTAAATTGATAATTATATATTATCGATAACTGTGCAATTCTTCAAAATCAAATGATATGAATGACAAATTACTGAAAGTAATTAAAAAAATATTAATATTTTTTGTAATTGTGTAGGTTTACACTTAATAAATGTGATAGAAATAATACACAGGTTGTTTTGATTTTTCCCATTCATAATTAAATTAATCATTACAAAAAATTTGATAAATAAGTATATTTCTAAGTCAATTATATAAAACTTTTAAGAGACGGGTGAATTTACGCTGCCTTAAACACTAACAAGATAAAACTAATCTTAAATTACTTTGTAAATGGAATATTATAATGACATCCCTCAGAGATATTACAATTGAATGTGATATTTACTTATTTATACATACATTTATTTTTTTTATTTTATAAAACTTTGAGCAACAAAAAGAGATCATTACTAGTACTATTATATTTAGAATTAACATGTAAAACAACTCCTTGGACATTTTTATTACAATTTATACTTATTACTATGAATTATAGGCAGCAATTGATAGAAATATTTTCCTTCGTAAAAATATTTGAGTCTTATATTATTTTCAATTAATAATAATTGAGATTAATTTAGAAAAACTGCAGATTTACTAGCTTACAACTTGAATTTGTTACATAGGCAAATGTTATAAATATTCCAAATACAAATATCACAACATTTTTCTTAGACTATTTCTCTTTACAAATACATCTTAGTACACATCAATATTAAGTATTTTAGCAGCATACATGAATAAATTTACAATTGATTTAATATCAGTGCCAGTACTTAGTATATTTAAAAATAATAAGACTTAACATATATCTTTAGAGAGCCATAATACTTCAAATATTTTAACCTATTAAATTATACATTTAAATGTCATATAAGTTGGTATATTTTATAACAAAATATGGCCACTGGGAGAAAGTAATTTTTATATTATTACAGACACAACATATAAAAATGGCAAAATCTTTAAATAGATCATTTTAGTTGTAAATGTGCTAATAAATAAAAATATCTTACATAATTACTATATCAATAAAAAAAAATAAAGCTAGTTTCAAAACGGTCATATCTTACAGTCTTTTTACAAGATCGGTTTTCTGAGTATTTTAATCAGAATAAATTAAAGCTCTTTGTACAAATTTTGTATTGTATAAATAAATTATGTAAATGCAATTAAATCGTATTTTAGATTATCATATAGTCAGCATACGGCTGCAGAGTCTCCCTCCAATGTGCACGCTACATTATCTAGTTTATGAGCTAAGTGCATTTTGCTTTCTAGCCCTAAAATAATTTGTTCTCTATATTTACTCACATAAATGTACAATTCTTTCAAAGCAGACAAAGTGTCAAACTCATTCAGTTGTTCAACTGAAAGCTGTTGCATAGAGGTACTTAGCTCTTGGTCGGATACTTGAGGTAAATGAGATACGGCTTGATAAAATTGTATAACCATTTCTCTGTAAGTCGGTAAATCTTTTGCAAAAAGTAATTTGTTGGATGGTGAGTCTTTACAAAGTCGATGTTCGTTTAAGGAACAAGCATCCATAAATGTTTGAGCAATCACAGATAATGAGGAATCTACTGTTGCTGTTTTATTGATATCAAATATAAAATCTGGATTTTTAATAAGATTGACCCAAAATCTTAATGGTAAGCTGTTGGATTTCCAAGCATGTACAACCTCAGGGTTCATAATGCCATGTGCTCTAGCAGCATCGTCAAAAAGATCGAATAACCATTTTACAGCTGGAGGCAAAACTTCATTTACAGTTAAAATTGTACTAAAGAAGTCATCAACAAACTTGTGTACTGTTCCTTTGGTGGAGAGTAATCGGGTAAGAAATATTTCTGGAATGGCTTTGTGACTATGTTCAGAAGATTTATTTATAATGTGTTGGTACTCAATAGGCTTAACTAAATGATAATAATGGACATTTTGTTCACTGATATCACTTTTGTATACTCTTATATGGGAATTGGAACAATAAATACCGGTACAATTTTTGCAGGGTATTTTATAGGGTGTGTTAAAGCTGTCGTTTTGTCGTGATATTAAAGACATCACAGCGGATTCCTTAACCCCATAATGTGCAAGTGTATTTAATTTTCGCCAACCATTTAACGTTTTCGTTGTAAGATCTTCATCCTGGAGAGTGACATGGCCACCCCTTCCATGCCGCCATTCTAAATCAACTTCGTGGACGGAAGGTCGCATACTAAAAGGTGTATTTTTAAATAAAGCATCTAATATTTTAGCTTTTACTTGTGATATACTATCACAGTCTAAAACTTTACATTGGACTTTATCATCAAAATCGTCTTGTACTATGTGTAATGTAACAATTTGATAATCTATTTGCTCTTTAAGCAGTTTTTCTTCAGATAACGAGTACCTAGCTTCATGGGTTATAGAATCCACAACACCTTTTTCTATTTGATGTTTAATAGCTTTAAATAATAAAAAAAGCGATGACCCTGCATAATCTTTTAGGTAATAATACATGCATAATGCCATCCAATTTGTAAGCATTTTTTCCACTACACTTTCAGTCCTTCTTAACATAAGCTGAGGGTGTTTTGTGCACACAGATTTATCAATAAGACGTAACAGTAGTGATTTGAGTATATCAGTGGCATACTCCATTTTGCCCATAAGAATTACCATCAATAAAGACGCTACGTTTACTTTGTCTCTGATGTTAAATGTTTTCTGAGCTTCCAATGTATCTATAAACGACAGAAGAAAACATTTGTTATTTAAAAGCTGTTCAAACTGAATCATAGCAGCATCGTAGTTAGTCCGTGGAGTATTAATAAACTGACGTTGAACATTAAGGATAGGATGATCAGATACACCTGGGAAAAATACTTTCATAACGTAATTTACATGATCTAATGTAGGGATTCCAGAGTGTTCCAGATCTGCTGCTAGATCGGACATGTCCGTTTGAAGTTCTGCAAAAGCTAATTTACACTCCAATCTAACATTACTTTCTAAAGTATCCATCTGTATCTGTATCCTTTTATATTCTCTTTCTGCTTTAGTACTACGTCTTCTGTACATCACTAAAACAATCATAAATATAAGAACTAAGAAAAATGTTCCCGCAGCTATACCAGCTATGGCTTCAGGAGGAAAATTATAATTTCTAAGAAGTTCATAATGCAAATATCCAATGGGAAATCTTAAATTTTTGCCGATTTTTACCACAACCAATGGCAAACTAATATCCATTATCTGAAAACCATTTTCATCTGTGTTAGGAGGCTGAATTTCAGGTGGTGTACACAGCAACTGTTGCATAGTCAAGCTAGTAACATTGCATGGTTGGGCACCAATTGTTACCACTACATCTGACTCATCACTCGCTCTTATAAGATTCTCCCCCTCTATAACTAAAGGGTCTCCTTTATATGACTTAATTCGATTTGGAAATTGATACACATGTGGGTCCTCAACAAACAACATATGAGTTCTTGGTGGATTAAAATATTTTTCTAAATCATGCATCGATTCTACATTATCCATTACAAAACCTACTTTCATTGCTATTTGTGGTGTACTTGTTTGAGATTTTGTTGCCTGAATTATATCATAATATTTCTCATTAATGGCAGGGCTGGGACATTCCATTTGGTTAGAATTGAGAACAGTACAAGCTGTTGCATTTACAGGTACTTCTTCATTGGCATAATAAAGTTTCATAAGTGGTTTTTGTATTGTATGTAAATAAGTACCATGAACTGTTATCATTCTTCCACCAGAAACAAAACTTTTTAATGGTTTAATTTCCATAATAGTGGGATCTGCTGTGTAATTAAACAAGTCACCATAAAGTGTACGATTTGCATTATCAATGGACACCGTCAAAGTATGTATAATCTTAGGTGCATTGGCTTTGGGAGTAATGCATATAAGTCTGCTATTAGATGTTTGTGTTTTGTTTACAGAACATACAAGTTCATCTAAATATGCGGAAATGGTAGATCCTATGTTTAAATGTTGTCCTCCAATAGCTAATTGGGTACCTCCTGATACAGGTCCTAGAGCTGGGTATACACCTTGTAACTTTATATTCTTATAACTGAATAATACAGAAGACTCTGTATATCCTGCATCATTTTCTACAATCACAGGAGCAACAACTGAACCATTAGATGGACCTGTTTTACATGTTATACTAACAGATACTTCGAAGTCTACAATGTCACAAAGCACATCACCTATCCGAACTTTGCCAGTTACTTCTTCCACTCTTAGACCTAAATTACTTCCTTCAATTGTCACAAATGTACCCCCTTCTATAGGTCCACTTAAAGGCTTTATCATATCAATTCTTGGTTTAGGGCACTCTGTAACAGGGTTTTCTAGACAAGATTCACTGTAAGAGCAAGAATTACCACACCATGTACACTGATAAACAGCATTGCGAGTAATACAGAGAGAGCAATCAGCGTGGTTTCTATGAGATCCAAGAATTTCACATTTATATAAAGTGATAGATATAGTATCAATATAATGCTTGTGGTTCCAAAAAACTTTAACACTTATGTTATATTCCCCTACATTCTCTTCATACGAATACATAGTTTTATCACATACTATAAAATGATTAGATTCTACTCTTGCTGGCAGAATCATATTTGCTAATTCAATACTGACAATACATTGAAATCCAGTATGGTCAGGTTGTAAGTGTGGCAAATTTTCAACTTCAAGCTCCAGTTCTTTTGGTACATTGTTTGGTAATAAAATAGGTTCTTTGTATTGTCTTATCCTAGGACAGTGTCCAATTCCATGATTTAGTAATTTAGTTGGATTTTTCTCACCACTAATGATAGTTCTTTGACATACTGACACATCATGAGTACATTTATTATCATAAATACACCAATTGCAAGCCCATTCACTCATTATACAAGAATGACAAGTGATATGTTTTGAACAGTCATAAAAAGCAAAGTTACGTGAAACAAAATCTTTATTTGTTTCAGAAGAGTGGACCGATAAAGGAACAAAGATATGATCTTGATTTTGGGGTATTTTTGGTCTATGTTTAATATCAGGTGTGGGGCATGCTAGACCACTTGATGTAACTGCAGCATCAATAGGAGGTGTGTTACCAAAAACACATTTATATTTTGCACCAAATGGTAGTTCTGGTAAAGTTCTAATTATCAGTTGAACAGTTGTGATTTCAGACATGGAAATACGATCTGGCAAAATTTGCTCAAAATCTATACATTGTTGACCAGTATATTGAGATAACCATCTTGGTGCACTTTGAGTACCTTTTTGGCACATATTTTGTACTGTACATCTCTTCTCCAATGAGCACCAGCCACAGTGTGGATCGTTAGACTCTAAACATGATGAACAGTTGCCATGTTCTGCACAATTTTCAGTAGGAACTTGAACAATACTATTTTTTGCTAAAATATATAAAGATTTTCCATATGGCGATAGAGTTGTATCTGGAAGTATTTTCTGTCCAGGGAGGAGAACTTCTGTAGAATATTCTAAAGATTTTTCTGCATCAATCAATACTTTTTTAAATGACCCCTCACTGGTACCTAAGAAGGCTACAGTATGTAAACCTGTTACAGACATAGCTACTGATGTAATTAAAGTATCATTCCAATATATAACAGAGTTTGCCTTTATAGGATAAAGTCCACTGATTTTAAGTCCTACTTCACAAAAATTAAGTATATTTCCAGTGGAACCTACACTAGGACATTTACCATCTGAAATCATTCCTGATATATAGCCCATGTTACGTGCCTTAGTACTACCGTTGAAACACATGTGAACATTTTCATTAAATTTAATTTCTATTTCTTGTAAAGAAAATACACAAATAGCTGACTTAGTTGTAGGTTCATTAGTTATTCCTTTAGAAGGACTAAAGGAAGCTACAAGAATATAATCACCAGTCTCAATACCGAGCTGTGTAGCTAAATTAACACCAGCTTTAGAAATTTTTGCATCTTGTATTAAATTATAATTGACCATCTCACTTTTTCCAGTGTTTGATTCTTCACGAACATTGCATTCCAATGTAACTTCTGTGTAACTATTATAATTGTCATCATTAACACATGTACGAGCTAAACGGGAAACATATCCAAGTTCCTCATTTCCAGCTAGATGAGAATGTTTTTGTATTATTAGAAAATATGCATAATCACTAGCATTAAATCCATATACATATTGCACAAGAAAATTGTCTCTATATTTAACATCAATTTGAATTAAGCTTTGCTTTGAAAATGTGAATTGGGCCAGTTGTAATGTCATAAGATCACGACTGGATATTGCGGGAACATCATGCCGATATTCCCCATTATTTGTAAAAGTTGTACCAACATAAAGGACATTAGAACGATCCCAAGAGTTATACCGTTCAGGACCGATGAAGGCGTAAGTTGAAGCGTCGGCATCATTTGCAGCTACACTCTCGGGAATAAATTCAGGTTCGGCCGACAAATCACCTAATTTATATTTAATACACGAACCCTGAGCCACTGATCCACATGCTATCACAATTCGAGATTCTTGTTCGATCACTAAAACTTTATTCACGTTATCTGTCCACACAGTTTGTATATCGTCCGACGGGCAACCACTGGCATGACACATTGGATTATCAAGCTTAGGTCCGGTCCGTACGACATGTAGAGGTTTCAAATCGGGACTAAGCTGATGAAGAGTATTTAATGAGCCGGCGTATACTTGTCCACTAATTTTGTCGATAACAAGATGGTTAAAATGGAATGTTTCATTTTCATTTTTAGGATATTGTGACATAAACTCATATCCATACACTATTGTGCATCGCAGCCAAAATGTTATTACTAATACTGACATAAAAGCAGCCATGATCACATTTTAATTTGCCTCCGTCAATAATATGCTTCTTGTTTTCACAATCACTATCTATTTTATTACGATATTCAACCCATTTTACGAAAATAATAAAAACCATACATGATACATCGATGCGGATGACATGGAATAAACAAGGCTTAGTTTTTAAATTATGTTTTGCGTTTAATACTTGGTTTTTAGTCTATCAAATTCATTGTAAAAAAATGTTCACCTCTCCATAGACAAAATATTTTAAAATTAAAATAATTATGTTGTTTGGTTTATTTTCAGATAATTAACTGACTAGCAGTTCAACTGTATATATTATATATATGATATATATATACGTACCAAAAAATATATTATGCTTTATTGAAAAATGTGCTGATAATGTATGTTGTGTACCGTACAATCACAGAACACATAATTATACATAAAGGTTGTACAAAAAAACGTTGTTGTAAAGATCATATCGTACGGTGCCGTATCGTAGTAATCAGCTACATGGTAGTTCTCCAAAACGCACAAATTTCAAGTTCCTTAATAAATAATTTCTATAGTAAATTATAATTAAAATAATTCTTAATCATAAAATACCTGAAATAAAGCGTTGACTGAAAATCAAACTATAACTCAAAAAAGGCGGAGGACCAAAAATAAATAACAATAGCGTCAGCATGCTGCCTAAAACGGTACTGTGCATATAATTTTTGTTCAATGACCCTGCATAAGGATTAAAGATTAAAATATAAGTATATCCTAGGTAATTATTTTTTATTATAAATTAAGTCATTAGTAGATCAAGTAAAAATAAAAATTAAAATTCTATATCAAAATAGCAGTTAAATATTTTATAATAGAAAAAAATACGTTTAAAAAATTGTCTAATGTTAAGAAAAAGCTGCTTGCTATATGTAATTTAACATAAATAGCTAAGAGGGCGATGTAGCCGCAGACAGTAACAAAAGGTCTTTGGCTAACTACTGGAGGTACAGTCAGTACAGTCTTATTCAGAATTTTCGGCAACCCATACGACTTAGGAGGATTTACACAGCAATTACGAAGGATTTAATGACAAGAATTTTTGTGTCTCACAGCAAAATTTCAGGCTGCTGGTTTTAAAAATGACATATTTTTGATAAAAATAACAATTTTAGGAAACTGCATACAGTGCAGACAACAATTAATATTGTAGTGCAGTGTAGTGTAAGTGACAAAAATTTTAGTCTGTGACACACTGTGACATGTTTCTGTAGTCTGTACCGCTGCTCACATCAACTTTTATATGTTTAGTGTTCTGTGGCTCGCATTTTTGACTTTAGGATTGACAATTGACACATTTGTTTCTTAGTATATTCTTACTAGGGATGTAAAGTAGTAAAATGTTTTATGCTTGCGATATTTCTTTTTAAATTAAAATGAACACGTGAACACTCGTTGTATTATGACGTGTACGCGACCAAATTTCAATAATATGGTCCTACTGACATCGATGTTACGATGTTTTATTTAATGCAATATTGATATTAAAACATCGATATTTTGTCTGCTAACATCGATGACCATCGGGCACCCCTACCTAATTCTTACTGAACTGTGTGCAACTGTGTGTGGTATTTCGCTATTTCGCGTTTTCCGACTTTTATGAGTTCTCGGCTACTAACAAACTTATTTTCGTGGTACCCTCTATAATATATATATTAATTTAATGTTAAAGCACATTGTTTTAATAATATGTAATTGGTTTTATAATAATTTATGAACGTTAAAGAAGGGTTTTAACGATATTGTATCGAAATGTGATCTCGTGTTATATTTTTGTTCACTTATTAATTATACCGGGTAGTCTGCAACTTGGTACATTATAACCCATGATGATGGCTGCAATGGCCGGGGGTCCTGGGGACCCGCATACACAAATGAATACGTATCGCAGCTATGTCACAATGTTAGCTGATCCTGGAGCTAAAGATGAAATAAAATTAAAAGCTGCACAGGAACTAAGTGAAAATTTTGAGGTACCTATTGCTTTCATTTAGTTATTGTGTAGTGAATATAATATATATTTCATAGAAATATTGACATGCTGAATACATTTATTAGTAAACTTAGGATGAAAATTTTGTTTGTATATATAATATATTTTGTTTTAGGTAATATTGAGTTCGCCACAATATCCTCAGTTCTTAGACCATTCACTCAAAATATTTTTAAAAATACTACAAGAAGGTGAACCCCATTTCATAGCAGAATATAATATCCAGCAAGTTAGAAAATTAATTCTTGAAATGATACATCGGTTACCTATAAGTGAAACATTGAGACCCTATGTTAAAAGTATTCTCATATTGATGCTAAAGTTGATGGAAATTGAAAATGAAGAAAATGTACTGGTTTGCTTAAAAATATTTATGGAACTCCATAAGCAATATAGACCAGCTTATACAACAGAAGTTGATGTAAGTATCTTATATAAAAAACAGCTTCATGCTTATTACAGACAGAGACAGAGAGAACCTAGTGATCTAACACTATTTCCCACTTTCTATGCAATGATAGATGCAAGGTTGTGCTGCGTATACCAGAGCAGGAAAATGAAAATAATTGAAATAAAATAATTCATCAGCCCGACCTCAGACACTGTCCAACTGCTCCCCAACAGCCTTACAAGTACCTATTATTGTTAGTTTTTATCTTAAATAATGTATACATTGTCAACGACTTCAATAAGTACCCCTTTTTTGTATTTACAGATTCACAAGTTCTTACAGTGGGTAAAAGCTATATATTCTGATTTGCCTAATCATTTGCCTAAGATATTTGAGCCAAAACCAACAATCCGTGTAAAGGACCTATCTGAAGTCAATATTGATCAACTTCTTCAAGAAACATACACAACTACTCCTATACATACAGAAAAAAAACTTTTAGATGGAAGTGTTGTTACAGTAAGGATATATTTATATATACTATATTAACATACTATCAGCTCACCGTGTAAACCTGTTAAAACAATTGTTTGTTTTTTTGTTATGTACATACCATTCAAATTAAAAGTAAAATTGATCGTTATTTTATTTCATATAGTAGAGAGTGTGAGAAAAATTTTGAAACTCTAGAAACCTAATAATACATATAGTATACTCATTTTTTTAACCACATCTTTTTAATCTTATAACTCACATACTAGGCTATTTATTAGCAAGTTTACACTCTAAGCTGACAATATTAATATTACAACTTCTATAACTATAAACTTGGAATAAAACTTTTGACATTACAAATGTTTATTTATCCTCTGGCTTTGGCATGTGGATTTTAGATTTGCTTTCTGTATAGATTTTAGACATAAGATGAATTATGGAATTCTACACCACACTTTTTTAACCATACCATGTATGTAATAAAAACATTCATAATCTGAAAGTAATCTCCAGTCATGATTATGTCAATCAAATTGTGTCATGTCAAATTGTAATTGCATATAAAATATACACTTTATTTTAAAATAGAAATATCTTGTAATAAAGCAATTTCCTTTTCAGTATAATCTTATCCCAAGATCTGTGCTATCTTTAAAAGTTATCCAAGAACTGCCAATTATAGTAGTACTCATGTATCAACTGTATAAACAAAATGTACATCAAGAAGTTAGCAACTTCATTCCACTGATTATGGAAACTATAACTTTACAACCAGCCACAACTCATAGGTATTAAATTTTACTGTTTTCTTTCTGAATCTTTGGAATTATATGAAATATTATTCATTCATAATGTTTTAAAAAGTTTTATGTAATTAAGAATAATAAATATAATTGAAATCTTAAAGAAATAATTCAACTGGTATGTATTGGTATGTTTATGTAGCAAAGTTAAGAAGCTCCATTCTCTGCTCTCCATCTGAATTTAGGACACGGGATATTGAGTGACAAATTCAACAGTAGTCCTATCAAACCTGACAAATTAAAATAACTCATTTGAACCTATAATCATCATATTTACTGATTTGTATGCAGGAATTGCAGGACTTAATTTCTGCTATATTTAAAAATATATATTTGTGTGCAAAGTACATTAAATATTATTAACAACACATTAAAATAATATTTTAAGCCATTACATTCTATTTTTTCATTACATATCGATCTTTTAATGTCAATAAATTTTTTATTTAAGTTTTTCCTTTCATTTTGTAGGCAATCTACAACTTTTAACAAAGAAGTGTTTGTTGACTTTATGGGAGCGCAAATAAAAACATTGGCTTTCTTGGCATATATTATTAGAATTTATCAAGACACTATTGCCAATCATGCCAATTTGATGGTGAAGGGTATTATAGGACTTCTGACTCTCTGCCCACCCGAAGTGGCGCATCTAAGGAAGGAATTAGTTATAGCTACACGACACATTCTAGCTACAGATTTGAGGCTAAGTAAGTTTTTTTTAGTTTCACACTGTATCGCACACATCGCACGGTAGGCAGAGGGAACCTGGAAATCTAGTATTAAGATAATGGGAATGGAGTATGTCATATCTCTAGAATTCGAGGGTAAGTGGTGAATGGAGTAACTTAACTCTAGGTTCTTCTGCCTATACAACTGTGCATGGGATACAAGCTTGATGCTAAAATACTATATGTATTATATATTTACTATATGGTGGAAAATTATATAAATAATAAAGTTTGAATTATGGGGATTCCATTCCCATTTGAATTTGATAATATGACAAGGGTGTTGAAGCGTTATTTTTCGCTACTCAACACACAGAAAGTGGGGTACAGAGTATCTTAATAATAAGTTCACTCTGAGTATGCAATGTAAAGCTGGTAAAAACACTTATCAATATTCCTCATGTTTTAGAATTTGTTCCTTACATGGAACGTCTCTTCGATGAAGAAGTATTACTCGGTGGTGGATGGACGGTGCACGAGTCGCTCCGTCCTCTCGCCTATTCCACCCTCGCTGACCTCGTCCACCATGTTCGACAGCATCTCCCATTGACAGATTTAGCCATAGCTGCTCATTTGTTCTCCAAAAATGTTCATGATGAGTCATTGCCAACCAGGTTATTTAATATTTTAGTTGTTAATTGCTTGTTGCAATAGCTAATTATAGTTTAATATGATAATTGTCTTGTTTTTAATTATGGAATTGGAAAAAATGAAACCAATTTGTATAATCAATTTCAATATTTCTTTCAGTATTCAGACAATGTCTTGCAAGTTATTGCTGAATTTGGTGGATTGTATCCGCCAGCGTTCAGATAGCGAGGCCGGTGCTCCACAGGGCCGCCATCTTCTCATGCGTATATTAGAAGTATTTGTACTCAAGTTTAAGACTATATCAAAACTGCAACTACCCGCACTTATTGCTAAATGGTAAGTAATATATGTTTTTTTGCTTCACACCGTATCCTACATATGGCACTTTTCGTCCAAGTTGTCCAATCCAACCACGCAAGGTCTCGAATAATGTTTCGAACGATTTGTCTTGTTAGAGTAAGGGAATCAAAATAATTCATTCTCTCAAGTGGAATACCACCCACGAACATTACAATTAAAATTTTTATCATTAAGTATAATATCTACGTTTTGTTATATAGCAAACAAGCAACTCCAACTACACCAACTACAACCGTAGTAGCAGGCGCTATTACTGCTAGTACTCCATCTACTGACTCTTTAGCGCCTAGTACGCCCACGACACCAGCACCCAGTACTTCAACAGTCGAAGTTAAAGTTGAAGAAGAGAAACCCACTCCTGACTTTTTGGATAGTATAAGTAAAAGTGAAGAAAAATCAAAAATTGGTTTTCCTACATCACAAATGAGCAATCTTAATGTTGGTGACTATAGGACACTTGTTAAAACTTTAGTTTGTGGAGTCAAAACTATTACATGGGGCTGTGCTTCTTGTAAAGTAAGTACATTGTTTAGTACATTATTTTATTGCATTATACGAGGTGTGTTCAAAAAGTAAGGTGACTTTTCAAATTTGGCGGGCAACGTACTTTCGATTATCGATTTTTTTATTTTGTTATGTTGGTACACTCTTCCCGAACATCTGTACCAAGTTTCAAGTGTATAGCATTTTTTGTTTGGTTGGGAGAGGCGTAAAGGTTATAAGTGTTTTGCGTGCTCGGCGATTTCTTGCTATCGAAAAATATGGATCAAAGGATTTGCATCAAATTTTGTGTAAAAAATAAAATAAAGTGCTCCGAAACACTTAAAATGTTGACAGTGGCATACGGTGAAACTGTTCTGAGTAAAAAAAATGTTTACAAGTGGTACAAACTCTTCCAAGATGGCCGGGAAGATGCCAATGACGAGCCTCGCTCTGGACGCCCAAGCACGTCAACAACTGATGAAAACGTTCAAGCAGTGAAGAAAATTGTTCTGGAAAATCGTCGAATCACTATCAGAGAAGTTGCTGAGGATGTTGGTATATCGCTTGGCTCGTGCCATGAAATTTTTTCTAACGTTTTGGGCATGAGACGTGTGTCAGCGAAGTTTGTTCCGAAATTGCTAAATTTTGACCAAAAGAACCGTCGCATGAGCATCGCTCAAGAACTGTTGAATGACGTCAACGACGACCCAGATTTACTCAAAAGGGTCATAACTGGTGACGAATCATGGGTATATGGTTATGATATCGAAAATCTATGAAAGGACGGAGATTTGCAACGATTGAAGAGATAAAGACTGCATCGCTGGAAGAGCTCAAGGCTATACCGAAAAGTGCTTATGAGAAGTGCTTTGACGATTGGAAAAACCGTTGACATAAGTGTATTGTATCTGAGGGGGATTACTTTGAAGGGGACAACATAAATATTGATAAATAAATAAATATTTTTTCTTAAAAATACAAAGTCACCTTACTTTTTGAACACACCTCGTAATATAAAATAAATTAAAAATTTAAGGATGAAAATACAGTAAAATCTTACTTATATGGCATTTCATTAAACTGAAATGTCCATAAAAGCTTTAGGCTGAGTGTTGATGTAGTGAATAATAGAAGTTAAAAATACCATAATTTGAAATGTTATAATGCAGTGGAAGCAGATATAGCAGGAGTTACTACCATGATGACCATAATAAAGGATCTTGGATGATTAGCAAGGGGCAGTCATCATGCCTTTGTATTAAGGCAAAGATTCAGGCACCCTCTGGTAGTAGTAATAGTGGATTAGCGAGATCCTAATGTCTTGTGTCACAATATTTCTTCTCTAGTGGTTATCATTTTGATTTTTACATTTTTTCGTAGCTTAAACTTATGTATTGTATATAAATATTTTTAGACTACTACAAATAGTGAAGGGACATCTACTACAACTATAACTGGTCAGAAGCAGTTCAGTGCTCGAGAGACACTAGTTTTTATAAGACTAGTACGATGGGGACTTCAATCTCTTGATATATATACTCTATCAGCCCCGAGGGCATCAGCGCAGCCGCCGGCTCAACCCCATGTACGCTCTAAAGAGGAAAAAGAAGTACTTGAACACTTTAGTGGCGTGGTATGTATTGAAATTATAACGCGTGTTTTATTACTATATACTATTTTAATTTTAAATTTTATATATACTATTTTAATTAAATATTTCTTAAACTGTAATGTATTCTCCAGTTTTCAATGATGAACCCTCAAACATTTCAAGAAATCTTCACGGCAACAATATCACACATGGTTGAAAGGATAAACAAAAATCCCACATTACAAATAATTGCCAATACTTTTTTGTCAAATCCAGCTACGTCACCAATATTTGCGACCGTACTTGTTGAGTACTTGCTGAAGCGTATGGAAGAAATGGGAACAAATTTAGAAAGATCTAACTTGTATCTGAGACTGTTTAAATTAGTTTTCGGTTCTGTCAGTTTGTTTCCTACTGAAAATGAGCAAATGCTTCGACCACACTTACACAGTATAGTTAACAAAGCTATGGATTACGCGATGACGGCTAAAGAGCCATACAATTATTTCTTGTTATTACGAGCTTTGTTTCGCTCAATCGGAGGCGGCAGTCATGACTTATTATACCAGGAGTTTTTGCCTCTACTGCCCAATCTTTTAGAAGGTTTAAATCGGCTTCAGAGTGGTCTTCACAAACAGCATATGAAAGACCTGTTTGTAGAGTTGTGCCTAACTGTACCTGTTAGACTTAGCAGTCTATTGCCTTATTTACCGATGCTCATGGATCCGTTGGTGTCGGCACTTAACGGATCTCATACCTTAATATCACAAGGATTGCGAACTTTGGAGCTCTGCGTGGATAATTTGCAGCCAGATTTCTTGTACGAACATATTCAACCGGTAAGAGCCGACCTTATGCAAGCCTTGTGGAGAACATTGCAAAATAATGAAGTTGCAAGGATAGCATTCAGAGTCCTAGGTAAATTCGGTGGAGGAAATAGAAAAATGATGATAGAGCCACAAAGGTTGGAATATCGGGAGACGGACGCTCCTCCGCCCGCAGTCCAGGCTTACTTCCAAGATCAACCCAAGCCTATAGATTTTGAAGTAGATAAAGTAATAGAAACCGCGTTTGCAGCTCTAAAGTCAAGCACAACTGATCCGTTCTACAGACGTCAATGCTGGGAAGTTCTTCGTTGCTACTTGGCTGCGTCCCTCAACTTGGATGACGATAAAGCCACTCTTCAAAAATTATTCAACCATCCTAGTTTCTTAGAAGGAAAAATTCCACCTCAAAGTGGTCCGTATTATAAATGCAGCAATAGCATAGTCAGAAACACTCACTGTACTGCCCTAACAGGGATGTTCGTAGCTGCTGCGATAAAGGAACTACGGCATCACGTTTTACAAACTATGATATCACTTGTGCGACATTATACTTTAGTGGCTATTGCTCAGGAAGCCGGGCCCTTTGCTGGTTCAGGTGGTCCTAAAGAAGGTCTCGATGCGTTAGTGTTGGTCGACGCCATTGCGGTAGTAATGGGACATGAAGAGAAAGAATTGTGCAAACCAGGCCACTTGGCTTTAGTATTAATGATAGAAACTGCGGCAACAGTTCTGGGTAGCAAGGAGCGCGCTTGCCGTCTTCCTTTGATGGAGTACTTGGCGGAACGTATGTCGGCATTGTGCTACGAACGAGCTTGGTATGCGAAACTAGGAGGATGTATCGCTGTCAAATTTATGTTTGAAAAGATGGCACCCGAATGGGTTTATAAACATGTATTTACGTTTTTGAAAGCTGTTTTATTTGTAATGATGGATCTAACTGGCGAGGTGTCATCGGGGGCCATTGACATGGCTACTATGAACTTGGAGCGCTTAGTGCGTGTTTGCGTGACGGGCCCGGGCGTGCAAGGCGTGGAGCCCGAGGGAGACGTAGCAGCAGCTAAAGCTCGCGCTTTACACGATGTCTTGCAAGAGCTGGTGCTGCAAGTGACTAGTCCCCACCTTCTAGTTAGACAACAGGTATTTTTCATTTACTAAACCTTCGCTGTCCTAAATATAATAATTGGAATTATACTTTGAATAAGTAATGAATTGTTTAAATATTTTAGGCTATGAAATCATTAAAATTAATTGCCGAATTGCAAAATAAATCAGTAACAGAGGTAATGGATCCACATAGGGAGGTACTGGCTGACATCATTCCACCGAAAAAACATCTACTTCGTCATCAACCAGCTAATGCGCAGATGGGTCTCATGGATGGAACGACATTCTGCACAACTCTCAACCCAAGATTATTTACAATAGGTATGTCTATATTCTTCCAAAAGATTCCTTTGTTAAATACTGTTTAAGTTATGATAATTATTTTTACAGTTTGTAAGTAAAGTTAGTTTTTATTACTTATTGGTATGATTCTTTAAGGCTTATTTATTACAGATTTAAACATAAACGAGCACAAGGTGTTCTTCCGCGAGTTGCTATCTCTATGTGAGGCGGAGGACGCTATGCTGGGCAAGTTGCCGTGTTATAAGGGAGTGAACTTAGTACCTTTGCGCGCCTCCGCCCTCCGCGCTCTCGCTGCTTGTCACTACATACAGGAAAAGCCCTGCAGAGAAAAAATATTCCAAGTGCTTTATAAGTCCTTAGAGAAAAATGACCAGGAGTTGCAACAGGTATACAATCATTGTTATCGTAACTATCGGAAATGATATAACATTTTAACTCATTAAAATAGGTAATTCGTTTTTGCAAATAATTTTTTAACACTTGTACTTAACATTCATGCTGTTTTAGGTGGGCTTCGAATGTATGCGTAAGTTTATATTAGGTTTCCAAATTGATATGGAAATGGTGCATCCGGTAATGAGACCTTTATTACTCACGCTCGGTGATCATCGCAACCTCAGCGTGAATGGCGCGAAGCGGCTCTCGTATTTAACCCAGCTATTCCCATCTACATTTAGCGAGAAGCTCTGTGAACAACTACTACAGCTGTTAAAGAAACTTCTAGACTATTCTATTCAGACAAATAGAGGTATGTGATAAGTAATTTTACTTTAAAACATTTAAAATGTTATTGAGTTACTATTAAAAATATGACTATTTTAAACTATTCCTTTTTCATAGGAGGCAATTTTCTACAGAGTGTATCAAAGAATATGGAAAACGAACAAAAAATTATAATATTAATAGGTATATTTCACCAAATACCCGCTGCATCACCGCGTTTCATTGACGTGTTATGTCGTCTAATATTCCATACTGAAAAGTCGTTAATGATAGAAGCTGGATCTCCGTTTAGGGAGCCCCTCGTTAAATTTCTTTTAAGGTATGTATACACAATAGACATTTTAAATAATGTAGCGTAAAAAATAATAATAAATATTATAATATTTTTTATTAACAGGTACCCGAAGGAAACGTTAGACCTAATAATGAGTGACAACAACATAAAAGATCAACAGTGGAGTCGTTTCCTAGTGTATTTGGTAAAGCATTCAGAAGCTGGGTCAGCATTTAGAGAATCATTACAAACGGCTAAGAAACCTCGACTTATGCAGTTATTAGCTGCTAACAGTGGTGGTGCAGGAGCCACTGTACCGCAGGCCGACAAAGCAGAAATGCAGTTCCAGGCTATACGGGTTATATCCATCCTAATAAAATTTGACGACCAATGGCTGTCCACTCAGCACGATCTTATTGAATTACTGAAAAGAATTTGGTGTACTGATCAATATCATGTAAGTGGTTACATTTTTTTATAAATTGTTGCACAGTATATATCCACAATATAAAATATACTTCAATTTCGTCCCTTTTCAATTTATTTACAATTTTTTTTCTTCTTATCCGTAATAATCCATATGTTACAGTTTGTCCTTAGTATCAAACTAGAGGAAAAAACTAATTAAATAAAATTAATATGAATATGATACTAATTAGAAATATTTTTAATTTTTTAATCAACATATTTATTTGGTTATCAGGAAGTACACAAGAAAGTGGACAATGTAGACTGCACTCATTGGAAGGAGCCAAAATTAATAGTGAAGATTCTGTTGCGCTTCTTTTGTCACCATCCGTCTAATATCGATTTACTGTTTCAATTGCTTCGCGCTTTATGCGACAGATTTATACCAGATTTTCAAGTAAGTACATATATTTCTTTTAGAGAAATATAATTAAGTTGGATGGTAAATCACTTTTGTTCATTTTCTCTATTATGCTTTAATTATATTTGTAGTTTTTACGCGATTTTCTGGAAAATACCGTAGCGCAAAATTATACGGTGGAATGGAAGCGCTCAGCGTTTTTCCGATTCGTCGAACATTTTGCAAGTGACGCCATGTCTCAAGAACTGAAAGCTAAAGTATTACAAATGATACTTATACCGTGCTTCGCGGTCAGCTTTGAAAAGGGACAAAAGATTGTCGGAGGTCCGCCTGCACCATATCAGGATAATCCAGACAATGTTGTATCAGTATTTATAAATAATGTAAGTTTTATTTCCTTGAATTAAATATATTGCTAGGAATGTGAATAGTAAATAGAAAGAATATTAATAGTAAATACAAAAAATACTAATAATATCGAGATAAATAATTTTTCGTCGTTACATTTCATGTAAAAAAAAAATTTTTTTTTTCGTGCGTGTAGTATTTTCAAATTATACATGGAATAAATTTATACACAAATACATGTATTAAAAAAGTAATAATATTTAAAAATTACCAGGTAATAGACCCAGAAAACCCATTCGCGTGTTCAGACGCAGTGCGCATTTCGCTCCTGCAGTTTGCGTGCTTACTGTTGGAGCAAGCGTCCGCGCACATCCACGACGCCAACAACAAGAAACAGGGCAACAAGCTGAGGAGGTTGATGACCTTTGCGTGGCCTTGTCTGCTGGGGAAGAATTATGTTGATCCTGCCACTAGGTATAGACGGATTCCAATGGATTATGGATGGATGAATTAATTTTAATATACAGGGTGGAAGAGGCAGCGCTTCTTTTATTGAAACTGCATATAGGGTAATATATTTCAAACCCACACCTAAGAAATTAATCAAGGTACCTCAACAGTTTGGACGTAGGATTTTTTTTTCATTTCACGATTTTTATCCATACCTGTATTTCGTGTGACGCACATATACGTATGCGACGTTTCCGATTTGACAGGTAAGTGTGTGCGTGCCTATGTTATACTTTACAAATGGCGTTTTATTTTAAAACGATAATTTTATTATTTATTTTGTTTGAAAAAATAACTTTTTCATTTTTGGGAATTATTTTTTTTCCGAATTATATTAGACTTTTATAGAGTAGGTAAAACTGTGGTTTCATTTAAAGTGGCGCTGACAATTCCACCCTGTATAATTAATTAAAATTAATTCATATAATTAATTAATTATATATCCACTTCCACTGGTTAGCTGGAAGAGATTTCTTTTAGAAATAAGTCCACCCTTGTCAACTATTTTTTCATTTTATATTACTGTATGTTTGTTTTATGCAATAAAGAATATATATATAATTCTCTGATATTCTTAATTTTTTTTGTTACAGATATCATGGCCACTTATTGCTCAGTCACATTATAGCCAAATTTGCTATTCATAAGCGCATCGTTCTTCAAGGTGTGTATTAAATAACATATCGTCGGCATAGAGTGTCTAACCTGCTAACAACCTACTAAGCAAATTCTTAAGACAAAAAAGTAAAAAGAAAACTTCGATTATTTTTAAAACTTTTTTGTCTCTCGTATTTATAAAATTCGAAAGTGTTATTTTTGGGCCTTTTCGAATTGAATAAAAAGGTACTTGTATATGACTAGAAAAAACGGATTTAGCACGTTTACACACTAAACCGACAGACGTTCTTTCAGTCCAACTGACAGAATAAATTAAATATCTACTCTGTAAATGTCTTAATATTATCATTCATGCAAATTCTATACCAGTTTGCCTTGTGTTGCAGCTTCACGCTGTATTCCGCACATAGCAGGGCAGGTAGAGGAAATGTAGTGTTAAGACACTGTATTCCCGACATTCCGTCTAGTTTTCGTGACCATTATATGTTGAGAGTTACAGGGAATGGAGGTGTAACTCAACGCCGCGCTTTGTCTATTTACCAGAGCAGGAAAAGGAAAGAAATTAATCTTGTTGTTATTTAGCTTGCTTGTTATTTAGAAAATTATTACATACTTACAAAATTTGTATACAGTGTTCCACAGCCTACTGAAGGCGCACGCAGTTGAAGCTCGGGCGGTGGTACGAGCAGCGCTGGAAATACTCACGCCCGCGATGCCCCAACGAATGGAGGATGGCAATACTATGCTAACGCACTGGACTAAGAAAATCATTGTGGAGGATGGACACTCTGTGCAACAACTCTTCCATATATTGCAACTCGTGGTTAGACATTATAAGGTGTGTAGCGATTTAGTTTTTAACAATATATTTTATACTTTACTAATAACTTCACAGTTATTAGGAATAAATTTGATTAGGTTACGACTTTTATGCGCACTATGAATATTTGTTATGCAAATATAAGAGTTTTTTGAAGTCTAAGCTAGTGTCCAAAATATTTTTCATTTTTAAGAATTTTAACAACTTTTCATTGTGTTTAGTTAAAAAGCAATTACTGTTTCTAATACAGTTATTTTTATTTTATGTTTGTTATGTTTTTTTTATTTAAGTTGGATATTAAGTTTTTCTTTCCAATGGACAATCAAACTATAAAAAAGATACATAAAGAATATGGTGGTCCTACGAAAAGCTTGCAAAGGAACATTGGTAAAACTTTTAGAGCAGAAAGAATATTTTACTTTAATTTCTTATGCAGAGTAACCAATTTAAGATAAGTACTCAGAAATGGTCGCCAATTAATTTGTAGGAATTATGAATAATGTGGAAATGTAAATTGGGGCTACAAAATGGACTGGTTGGTCAAACTGGCTTGATTGGACTGAGTTGTTGGATGAGACTAAAACGTTGTTATTATTATTTCTTTCAGGTATACTACCCAGTACGTCACGCGCTAGTGGGGCACATGGTGGCAGCAATGCAAAGACTAGGCTTCTCTGCGACTGCGTCTCTGGAACATCGCCGCCTTGCCGTTGATCTCGCTGAGGTGGCACTTAAGTGGGACCTACAACGTATTCGGGACCATACACCATCTGATGGTGTTGTAAGTTTAATCTATAATATAAATTGTTATTTATATGTAAATAAAACTATAAGTATTTAAGTCAACTGTCAAATCTGAGACGATCGATCGATCTTGAGATACTGTTTTAATTTATAAATTACATATATATTAATAAAATTACATATACATATATTTCATAGATAATGAATAAAAAGAGCATCTCGAAATAGATCTCAGAATTGAGAGCGATTTATAAATACGTGCTTTATTAATGAATCTGACAAGATAGTATAGATTACTCATTACTTGTCAGGTGGCTACGTCTCCAAGCGGCGCGATGAAGCGCGTGTCGTCGGATGAGAGCGGCAACGAGGCGCGCAAGGCGCTGAACACGGGCTGGGCGAGCCCGCAGGCCAGCGTGTCGCGCCTCGAGCCCGACGCCGCCAAGCCCCTGGACCGCCAGCATGTCGACGTGGTCGTCAACTTGCTACTACGACTCGCTTGCCAGGTATGTGTTGTTTTTTACAGTTATTTTCATTTTTTTGTTCAATTTGTTTAGAAGATACCTATTTTGTTAAAAGTTAATGTTATAAAATTGGACATCAACATTATTTTCGCAAATTAGGTTGTACACGATTGAGCGCTTGTTTTATATAAGTGGGAATGGTAGTGATGGGTATCAATACCGCTACATATACATAGTACATCCATAGTACATCCAAATATTCCTAATAATATATTTTTTTAAAAATGAACTTATAATTTCAATAATGATACCTGCTCAAAGTGAGAAACAAGAGTGCGTTTAATTTTACCAATTATATAGGAACGTTAAAAGTGTAAAAATATACAACTTAGAATGTATGTAAATATATAAAATAAGTTTTTTAAAATATTATTTAGTATATGAATACGTTTATAATTGTTGCATGTATTAGATACTGCAAGTGAACGAGGGCGGCGTGGGCGGCGCGGCGGGTGGTGCGAGCGGCGCGGGAGGCTCCCCCGGCGAGCAACTGTCGCGGCGCTGCGTGCTGCTGTTGCGCGCCGCGCTCAAGCCCGACGTGTGGCCGCACCTCTGCGAGCCCAAGTTGGCGTGGCTCGATAAGGTACTGGTAATTAAGTGTATATTATACTTCATTCATAAAGGAGAGGCGTGGCGTAGGGGCACAAGCGAGCGACTGTACTAGCGACAGAATAGTTTAATATTTACTCCTCGCTCTGGTAATGCGGCAAAGCACTTCGTTGTTGAGAATTTGAACGTAGCTCGATAATGGTTTAGTGGTGAGAATATGCGGACGGTTTCTAAATGTACACGCATGTTTTTTACACGCTTTTTCTAATTGTTTCAGATATTTTCCACGGCCGATACGAATGCAGCGGCGTGTGCAAACGCGTGCACTGCTCTGGAGTTATTGGTGTTCTTGCTAGGTGTATTGCGAAGGGAACAGATTCTCGCAGCTCTAAAACCATTACAGCGAGGACTGGCTGCTTGTGTAGCCTCCACGAATGCTAGGATTGTGCGCTTGACGCACAATCTGCTTGCTAAGCTGACTGCGCTATTTCCTACCGAGCCTTCTGGAGCTGCTCAAGCTTCTAAAGTAATTTCTTCTTTAATAGTACATTGATGTTATTTATTTATTTAAGTTTTATGCATCATCTCATGCCCTGAGTTTTTTGTCCTAGGAACAACCTCAAGAACAACTACCAGCAGCCTAACCAAATAAATGTAATATACTATTAATAATTAACAAAAGATTTTTTGTTTTTAGTACGAGGAGCTAGAAACTTTGTATGCTTGTGTAAGCAAATACGCATGTGAAGGTCTAGCTACATATGAGAAGTCCGCGGGCGGAGGCACCGCTGGTAGCAGCGCTAGCGCTCTATTAGGACCTCTCATGATGTTAAAGGCCTGCTGTACTTCAAGTCCTGGATACGTGGATAGATTGTTATTGCAGCTTATGCGTGTGCTGCAACGTATGGCTCGAGATCATGTCGCTCCTAACCCTGATTCGGCTACATCTGATCTTTTGGTAAGGCTCTTTCTATATTGGTTGGTTATACTTTTTTTACCTAGGCACGTTACTTAAGAAGATGGAACAAGGATTTTAATTACATTATAAACGAAAAACCTATTGATATTTTTATTTCAGATTTTAGCACTGGATCTTCTTAAAGCTCGAGTATCGGTTATGCCGGTGGAAACAAGGAAGACTTTCATTGGAACGATACTTGTTGGACTTATTGAAAAAACCAATGACGCAAAAGTAAGTAAATTTACATTTACGACTATAATAATACGTATATCAAACAAATATTAATATATTTAACTCTCTTAGGTCATGAAAGCGATTACGCGTATGGTGGAGGAATGGGTGAAATGGAAAGGTGCAGCCGCTGGAGCTGCGCCATCTTTACGTGAAAAATCTATTCTTTTAGTGAAACTCATGCAGTACGTGGAGAAACGTTTCCCGGATGACCTTGAACTGAATGCCCACTTCCTTGATCTCATCAATTATGTGTATAGGTATGTACAATAAGTAAATAATTATTAGTTGTTTTTTTTATAAATGAATATTTTGTATTTACTATAAACAACGTATTAACAGGGATGAACACTTAAAAATGACTGAACTATCAATGAAACTAGAGCCAGCTTTTCTTGCCGGGCTGCGTTGTCCGCAACCTGCAATCCGTGCTAAGTTCTTTGAAGTGTATGACAGTAGTGTACGACGCAGAGTATTCGACCGTCTGCTTTATATCATCTGCTCTCAAAATTGGGAACATATTGGACAGCATTTCTGGATTAAGCAGTGTTTGGAGTTGCTGCTAGTTACTTGCGTATCTAGTAAGTTTTTTTT
>JAEBDU010000009.1:1144689-1181448 GCA_016802625.1 Heliconius numata
TTTTGTTGTTAAAAGTATTTTTTTTACTACTTTGCAGACAATTATGAATGAGATTGTGCCGTTCATAATATCAGGTGTTCACGTAATTCAGCGAGATCAACCTCTCAGCGCACTCAACACGTTTATTGAAGCACTCGCGCGTTGTAACCCACCTGTATCTATTAAACCGTAAGCCTCATTTTAATTTTATTTTAAAATCCATTTTATATCTCGAAAATCCATTTTATAATCTAAAAAAAAAGTAATAAGTTAAATTAATTTTGTTTTGTTTTTATAACAGACCTATGATGAAATATCTCGGTAAGACCCACAATTTGTGGCATCGTATGACACTTAACTTGGAACAAATGGCAATCGATCAAGCTGGTAACAGAACGAACCGGGAAGCACTTGAAATATATGATTATGAAGTTGATACAACTACACCAACTGTAAGTGGATTATTTAACCTTTTTTTTCAGCTTCACGCTATATCTCGTTTGTAGCAGGAGGAGCCTAGTGTTAACATATTCTGCTCCCGGCTTTCCACCGAATTCGGGAGGCCTTGCGAGTTGAATGGTGGAACGCAACACCTTGCTTTGCCTCGACACTGGAGCAAAGAACTGAAAATATTAAATATTTCATTTCCTCGAATGGAAATCGAACCCACAACCTATCAAGCTTACAGTCACACGCTTATGCCCCTGAGCCTCGACTGGCTTATATTTTCTTAAATAGAATAATTATACATTACAATTTGTTTTTAGGAAGTATTAGATTCCCTTAGTGATATGTATGAGTTACTACAAGAGGAGGACATGTGGTCGGGTTTGTGGCAGAAACACGCCCGATATCGTGAGACAAACGTTGCTATTGCTTATGAACAGCAGGGCTTCTTCGAGCAGGCTCAGGTAAAAAATATTACTTTAATATGTTTTAAATTTAATTTTGCTGATTTTTAAAGAATAGATATGAAAATCTCATATACATGTAAAATATTGTTTGATATGTTATTAGGCCGCGTACGACGTCGCTATGGCTAAACTAAAACAAGAATATTCAGCAAATCCGTCGTCTTACACTATGCACAAGGAGTGTACACTGTGGACTCAGCATTGGACCAAGTGCGCCAAGGAGCTGAATCAATGGGATTCTCTATTAGAACTTGGCTTAACTAGAAGCGTTCGGGATCCATTTTTGATACTAGAGAGTTCGTGGAGGAACCCTAACTGGCCGACTATGAAGGATGCACTCGCAGAAGTCGAGTACAATTGTCCAAAGGAGCTAGGTAACCATAGTTAACAATATCAACTTAAGTAAATGCACAATAAGTTATAATCTTAGCTGCATTTACTACTAATTAAAAAACTGTGTATGTATATAGAGGCCATTCTGTAAAGAATGGATAATTTTGAAATATCACATAAATTGTATCTTTTGATGAACTAATGTCAATATATTGTTCATAGCATATATGAATAGATACATATGTGTGTGTTACTATTACACAGCGTGGCTAGTGAACCTGTACCGCGGCTACCTGTGTATCTGCGCGGGTGGCGAGCAGCAGCTGGGCGGCGTGGAGCGGCACGCGGAGGCGGCGGCGGCGCAGTGCCTACGCGAGTGGCGCCGCCTGCCGCGCCTCGTGGCGCACGCGCACCTGCCGTTGCTGCGCGCCGCCCAGCAGCTCATGGAGCTCAGCGAGGCGGCGCAAATACACACCGTGAGTGCGCTTCTATCTACCCTAAACAATCTCTCTCTCTCTCTGTCTATTATTAAACGTGCGTCTAGGGACGACGTAACTTTAACTAAGCTATTTTGAAATTATTTGCTTTGAGAATTTCTTTGAGACCTTAGGTTATTACTTAAATAAACGTACGTAATAAACTCACTATCAAGAGTATATGTCTATAGCACACTAAACCCTGAGTCGTGCGAGGAGACGAGAAAGAAGCGTCTCTCCGAAATAAGAGATTTCTCTCCGTAAGAGAAAGGGAAACCAAACAGACTAACGCTGTAACGATACGTTACGTAACGCAGCGGCTTAACCTACCAAAAGAAGTTATCACTTTAAAAAGCAAACATTATTTAGTGTCAATATTAAATGCAACGGATTGTTCACTTTACACAGGGACTCCTGCACAGCCGGCCCACATCGCTGCACGACATGAAGGCCATAGTGAAGACGTGGCGCAACCGCCTGCCCGTGGTGGCGGACCCGCTGTCGCACTGGGGCGCCATATTCACGTGGCGCCAGCACCACTACCAGTTCATCGCCTCGCACTACGACTCGCAGACGGACCACGCCTCCAACCACAGCATGCTCGGTGTTCATGCTAGTGCTCAGGTTAAATATTTTTTTATATGCTGTTAAATGTCACGTAAAAATATGAAGGCTCCCCAAAAGGGATAAAGAGTTTGACGACTGAATTTGACTTTTGATTGACTGTGTGGACGAGGCGAAAGAGGTATGCGTAGACTTTAGACGCTCTGTTCGCTCTATCTACCACACTAGGAATAAAATGTAAAATTAAAAAACAAAAAGAAAGTTTCGGTTTTAGCTATTAGTTAGAATGAAAAACATAGTTCACAAAATGCATTATCTTACCATTTATGATTGGTTTATTTAAAAATTTCAGGCAATCATACACTTTGCGAAGATAGCAAGAAAACACAATCTATCGGGAGTCTGTCTCGATTCTCTACACAGAATATATACTATTCCAAGTGTCCCCATAGTGGATTGTTTCCAGAAAATACGACAGCAAGTGAAATGTCACATACAAATGTCCTGGACGGAGGGCAAAGACGAATTACAAGAAGGATTAGATATGATAGAATCAACGAACTTTAAATATTTCACTAAAGAAATGACAGCAGAATTTTATGCGTTTAAGGGATTGCTTCTAGCTCAGTTGGGACGTTCAGAAGACGCAAACAAAGCGTTTGCTGCAGCAGTACAATTACATGACACTTTGGTTAAGGCGTGGGCCTTATGGGGTGACTATTTGGAGCAGATCTTCATAAGAGAACCGCGACAAACACAAGTCGGAGTGTCGGCTATGACATGCTTCCTACACGCTTGTAGACATCAAAACGAATCAAAATCACGGAAATACTGTGCTAAGGTGATTCATTATTTTGTGTTCGATATACAAGCGTTATTTTCTAAGATTTTTGTTAGATAAAAGTTAAAATGAAACAAATTAATACTACTCTCTAAGTAAAATATATTTATTTTGTTGTACAAAGCCCTTTTTTAAGAACTATTTATGTATTTGAAAGTTTTGGCTTACCTTGTTTAATCAGTTTTTAAGACTTGGGTGTACAATATGTTTTATAAATATCAATATTTGGCCAGGTGCTCTGGATGCTAAGTTTCGACGATGAGAAGAACAGCCTAGCGGAAGCATTAGACAAGTACGCAGTGGGCGTTCCGCCTGTGCAATGGCTGCCATGGATCCCGCAACTGCTGGCCTGCCTTGTACAGTATGATGGCAATGTCATACTGAATTTACTGAGCCATGTAAGTGAACTTTCTATTTTTCTTATTTATTTATTTACAAATGAACTATCTATCCAACGCTTTTGCGTTAGTTTATTTGTCAAACTACTATTACTATATTTGTACAACTAGTATATATATTTTTTTCAATTCATACTAGTATTTTTGAAATTAGCATATTCAAGTAAATAAATTCTTTATAGAACACCTTAAATTATTGTAAAATTGTATGAGGTGTTATTTATAATTATTATACAGGTGGGGCGACTGTACCCGCAAGCAGTGTACTTCCCAATCCGCACGCTGTACCTCACACTGAAGATAGAGCAGCGCGAGCGACACAAGAGTGCGGAGAGTCTCGCCGCGCACCTACCCGCCACCTCTACTGCTGCCACTGTTAGTATACTTGTTATTTTTTTTATTTAGAATCACGATATCGGCCAGAGGAAACCCAGTGCCAAAACACTCTGTTGACTTATTTCCCCTGCCTACCACGCTACATGCAGCTATATGCTACAGCGTGAAGCTAAAAAAATATATTTTTTTTATCGTCACAGTCTGGAGTGAAAGCAGGTGAAGGGTCTACAGCAAGCACAACTGGAGCCAGTAGTTCAGCAAGTACCAGCGCCGGTACGAGCAGCAGTGCGGGCGAGGCCGGCCCAATCAAAGCCACACTGCCAATGTGGCGCTGCTCAAAAATAATGCAGCTGCAACGCGAAATACACCCTACCGTGCTTTCCTCACTCGAGGGTATAGTTGACCAGGTGAAGTTTTGTTTTTAACAACTTTTGAAAAAATTAAGTTAATTCAACACGATTCGACGACGAAAGATTAACATTCGTAAATATTAAAAACTCTTACAGTTCCGCTATTTAACTCGAAAATTGGGCGGTGCTTGGCGAATAGACGTTTTTAATACGAAGTTTTCTGTGCCTATCCTGATACATGCGAGTTACAGCGTGCAGCTATAAAAAAATATACGACCCAGAAGATTATTAAGACGTTGATACTGGGCCCTGCGGCTTAGCCTTAGCAAACGAAAGCCTGTTTTATTATAAGAAATATTGTGTGACCTATCCAGATGGTGTGGTTCCGCGAGAACTGGTACGAGGAAGTGCTGCGGCAGCTGCGCGCGGGGCTCGCCAAATGCTACGTGGTGGCCTTTCACCACCGCTCGGCCGTCGCCGTCGCCACCGTCACGCCGCACACGCTCAACTTCATTAAGAAGGTCGTCTCCACCTTCGGCATCGGAATTGGCATTAGTAAGTCTATATTTTATATGAATCGCGTATATTTTAATATTAGCGGACTACTGCAGAGTGTTCGAAACGTTGGTATTCCAAAAATGTATAATACTAAAATATACGCGATAAAACCGGTCAGGAGATTTTTAAAATGTGGGAAAAATCACGAAATGGATTTTTTTTATAAGTTATCTTACCTTACCTATAAATGGAGTACGAATAGTATATATAGATCGCTGGCCCATATAACATTCAGTGGACGTTCAAATTTATTTGGACACAACTACATTTCTTATAGCAAATCATGCTATTCTTTCTGCTTAATGATACAAAATTGTAACTGCAAAATATGAAAAAATAAAACTGTATATTTTAATAAATAAGGCCAGAAAATAGGCCTTAATTTAATAAACATGGAATGGAATTTTAATAAATATATCGTTTTCTTAACTGAACTGATTTTACCAAAAACCAAAGTTAAAGTCTAGTTTCTAGCTGAAACGCTTTGCGAATGTTGACATTATACTTGCTAATTGATGTATTTTTAGATATATGTATTAAAATAGACATATGCATGTTTTAATTCGCACTTAAGTCTATTTCTTCTATTATGTCTTAGATCAGTCATTATCGTCAGTCAGATAGTCATTAGATCAGTCAGGGGCACAAAGTGTGACTGTAAAACCCACTGGTTGTGGGTTCGAACCCCACTCGAGGAGACGAAATATTAATTTAAATTTATATTTCCATTTCTTCGCCCTGGTGTCGAGCTGCGAGCGAAGCTGATCTTCTATTATGTTTTCTTAGCAGTATGTTTTAAAGAAGAGGAGATTTTGTATTATTTATCAAATCGTGGCTAAGTTTAACTAACATATTAATTAACCTTGTAAAATGTCACATAATTTTTTTTTCATCGTGTCTCCTTTTTCATTCAGACTATAATATTTGCCAGATTTTTTGTAAAAAATCTAAAACAATTTATTTATTTCCCTTACAATGTAAATAATTTTAATAGCTCAATAATGTGCCCTACGTTTTAATTTTCAAGGACACATCCACACGTACGTATAATGTTAAACTTTTATATGGTATTTTTTAATTTGGCATAGGATGTCACTTATCTTATCTTAGTAAAGTTTTAAACAGATTTCGCAATTATGTGAACATTTGTTACATTGGCCATTATGATTTGCATATATCAAATTTGTACGTTGTATGAATACAATATTGTTAGAAATCGAAAGCCGTTTTTAAAAAAAGATATAAACAAATATCGTCTATAAGTTTCTAAATTATTCGGAAAGAAATTTTCCTTCCAACACAGGAGTTTCCTTCCAATAAGGGCCGTTTCTACAAGTCTTTTTGACCTATATATACACTCTTTTGCACGAGTTCGCTAACAATACATTATCTTTGTTAATGCTACATCTATGTAATATATAAAATAATTGGTCAAAAGATTCTTCTATATTTATTTCAAATTTATTAGGCCCGTCATATAGATGTTGTTGTTGCAAAGGGATAGAAGACATTTTTACATTCATAACTGGAATAGACCTCTAGTATTTTAATCGTTCAAATGTGTAATATGAAAGTATTATTTGAAATTAATCATTGCTTACTATATGTATACACTGAGAAATTCAAGCTCTTACTTTATAGATATAATGAATGAAAATAAACATATACTTATATGTTTTTTTTTACATTTAACATTTTTAATATAATTCATTTATTAATTATTGCTTTGATGTCGGTGGATATTGCAGTGGTAGACGCATATTTTGACTCGACTTGCGATATGTAGCATACAATAAGTAGTAGGCCCATGTTATTTTATTTGATTTTGTATGTTTTGGGGAACTTTGTGTACAATGGCTTTTCGGTCCTCAACATGTGGAAGTGAGCGTAACATTGGGCCATGTGGGCGTTCTATACACGTACTCCATTTTGTATGTCTACAGAAAGTGTTTCAAGTACTGTAAGTGGTGCATTCTCTTCAGCTGCATCGGAGAGTCTCGCGCGGCGCGCCCAGGCCACCGTGCAGGATCCTGTGTTCCAGAAAATGAAAACTCAGTTCACCGCAGACTTCGACTTCACGCAACCCAATGCCATGAAACTGCAGAACCTCATACAGAAACTTCGAAAATGGGTGAAGATACTCGAGGCCAAAACTAAGGTTCTACCCAAGTAAGTACACCGCGGCACAGAGACTTGCTACCCAGGTAAATATTCTGGACATTTCTTCGCACTCATGTCGTTAATTTCGTTCACTCTTTGGCTAACGAAGTAGATCATCTCATTATTTTAGATTTAGACAGTGCATTCTATATCGAGACGTGATTGAACACATATCTCGCGAAACGCAGGTCGTTCCTGATCGAGGAGAAGTGCAGGTTCCTGTCGAACTTCAGCCTGAAGACGGCCGAGGTGGAGCTGCCGGGCGAGTTCCTGCTACCCAAGCACACGCACTACCACGTGCGCATAGCGCGCTTCATGCCGCGCGTGGAGATCGTGCAGAAGCACAACACATCGGCTCGCCGCCTCTACATCCGCGGACACAACGGCAAGGTGTACCCCTACCTCGTGGTCAACGACTCGGGCCTGGGCGACGCGCGCCGCGAAGAGCGTGTGCTGCAGTTGCTGCGCATGCTCAACCACTACCTGGGCAAGCAGAAAGAAACGGCGCGCCGCTTCCTGCACTTCACAGTGCCGCGCGTGGTGTCCGTGTCGCCGCAGATGCGCCTCGTGGAGGACAATCCCGCCTCCGTGTCTCTGCTGGCCGTGTTCCGCGCCGAGGCGGGCGCGCGCGGCGCGGACGCTTCGGCCCCGCTGGCGCGCTATTACTCGCGCCTAGCTGCTGTGCAGGCGCGCGGCGCGCAGGCCTCGCACGGCGTGCTGCGCGACGTGCTGCGCGAAGCGCAGGCGGGCGCGGCACCGCGCGGCCTACTGCGTGCGTGGGCGGCGCGCACGCTGCCGGCACCCGCCGATTACTGGACCTTCCGCAAGATGCTCACGCTGCAACTGGCGCTGGCTGCCTTCGCCGAGTACGTGCTGCACCTCACGCGCCTCAACCCCGACATGCTCTACCTGCACCACGACTCCGGCCTGCTCAACGTCGCCTACTTCAAGTTCGACGTCGACGATACCACAGGTAAACTAAAATATATAAAGTGGCTACGACACATATGATGTAAAACCATTATTTTTAAAAACATTATTTTTTTAGAAACATACAGCGCTTACAATACATAGTTATAATACATATAGTTAACACACAAATACATTACATTAGCTAATAAATTTTCCACTCATATTCCACTAATTAAACATGAAGTGAATACAAAAAAAAAATAACTTTAGATGTCTATAAAATTAACAGAAAATAAAAACTATTTATATTAAAGAAATAAATAAGTTGTTTAATTAAGATAATATATTTTTGATAATAGTAGAGTTTGCTAAAAGTTATTTCTTTATAATGATTATTATTTTACGCTGTCTGTTACAAAACCCATTTTTTTCGTTAAACAGTTAGTTGTATATTGTATTTATTTATAAACGAACCCACGACGGTAGTTAAAAAATAATATCATAAAACTAACAGTAAAAAATTATTATGTCCTTCATATATATGTAAAATCTACAAACTTTATCAGTTTCTTGTTTATATGATTGCACTTAAGACATTTATAATATTTTCCTTAACTAATTCCGTATATCGATTCAATACAAACAGACTTTATTAAAACTTATTAATATAAATAGAACGGCTGCTTCTAAAATGTAAAAAAATCTAGCTGTAGATTCAATATTTTTAATAAATTTTTAATAATTCTGCCACTCCACTGCCATAGAAAAAATGGAAAACAACAGTGTCTTGACATTGTATACGTCTTGCTTGTCTGCTAAGAATTTTAATGACAATGGATGGTAAATGGAAGCAGCATGACAAATGTCATAAAGTCCACGAAAACGGCGTTGCGGACTGGAGCTAGTTAAATATATGTGTATTTACAAACAATTAACAAATCTAAAAAAATAAATATAACATATTTTTTTCTAATTTTAGATTCGTTTGATAAAAATATCTGTTTATTAAAACTATTTTCTGAGATGAACAAAATAAAAGAAGTCATAAAAATTTTATGATTGTTAAGTTCTTAAGTCTTCGACTTTTAATGGCATCCAGACTACCTCGATAACCCTGAACGTGTTTTTTAGTTTATTTACACTTCACAATAGTGCATTTTGCTTCGTTAAAAATTAACAACTTTTGAGTTCCTCATTTTGTACTTGGAAACGTGTTTTATGTTGTATCGACTTATATAAAATGCAATGCAATATAATTAGCAGCAATAAAAACGCTTCAATCTGCGCTCTGTCTCTCTCTCAGGCGGATACGGAGCAGGATTGTAGGCGAGATACGTGTACTGTGTGTATTTCGTTAAACAAATCACGTGTGTTATTAAAATTAATGAGATACGAAAATTATATACATTTTTCTTGACACATCATTTGATATGAATTTTTAATTCATATATTTGACTAAATATACTTAATAGTATTTCAACTTATACAATATTTATATAATACTATTTTGTATTAGAGAGTAAAATAATTTCTTACTTTAATTTGTAATAGGAAAAGATTTCCATTAAAATACTGTTAATATAAATTTATTTTGTGAAAGAATAAGGTTTGTCTTTCTTCCCTTTACATTTTGCAATGAGAACCATCCTTAATTTCTTTTACGTATTCGTATTATTTATCTGGAGTCCCAAACGAAAAACGTTATTGAAACAAATCCTTCAATTAAAATCGAAAGAATCCTTCCGATACTGTAACACAATGTTTTCGAACAGAACTTATATAGTTAACCTACTGATATAAAATATTAAATCATTCGTGCGTAGGTGAATTGGACGGCAATAGGCCCGTGCCCTTTAGACTGACTCCGAACATTGCGGAGCTTTTGACCAACATTGGCATCACAGGACCCCTCACGGCCTCCATTATCGCGGTCGCTAGGTGCCTCGTCACGCCCAATTTTAAGGTAATATACACAATTTATAACTTGGCCAGCCGGCCAGACTGTAGGTAAACGCGACAGGTTGTGGATTCGAATCGCTTTTGAGGAAATGAAGTGTTTAATATTTTCATTTCCTCGCTCTGGTAACGAGGCAAAGTAGCGGCGTTGATTTCCGCCACTCAACACGCAATGCCTCGTGAATGTGAAAAACAGGAATATCTTAATGGAAACGGAGTGTCGGAATACTAGTTTCCCGGGTTCTCTCTGTCTACCGTGTTATGTGAGGAATACGTCGCGAAGCTAAGAAAGAGTGTAATATTGCTTGTATTTTTTACAGTCTCTACTTCTATTTGCAATAGATATATAAAATTATTGATAAGCAATTTTATATGACGAAATTGGAAATTTTTTAAACAATCAGTCTCATATGCTCTAAAATGTTTCAGTGTTTTATATTTTTGTGTTATTAATTGTAAAATACATTCGTTATTCCGAGAAGGTATAAATAACAAATAGTATATTATATGAGACAAATAATATATTATTTACATAGATTGTATACTATCAGATGCTATATATGATCATACCGGATGTACTTTACTTCTCTCTTGTTACTTGCAACAGTTACCTCCTACAAAATATTTATATAAAAATGGTGTCAAACTGTGCAGATTCAGTCCATACTACGAACAATCTTGCGCGACGAAATGGTTACTGGATATAGGAAGCGTCTCGAGGACAAGTCGGGGCTGCCCACTGCGGGCACGTCGGCGGAGAGCAAGCCCATGGAGATGGACAACGACACCATCATCAGCATGGTGAGCAAGGCGGTCACGGTGATCTCGGGCAGGCTCAACGCGCTTGCCCAGTTCGACGGGCCCGACAGCAAGGTGGCCACGCTGGTGGCCGCGGCTAGCAGCCCCGACAACCTGTGCCGCATGGACCCCGCCTGGCATCCATGGCTGTAAAACGAGCCCCGGAGGATCGACTACCAGAAATATACCAGTTCATTTTAATTTCGTGACATCTGGAAACTATATCTAGATTCTGGAATACAGTGTCAGTCGGAAACGTACGATATTTTTTATTTTATTTTTTCAAACGTGTTAATTTCTATATTAATATAAATAAAAATTATCTTTTAGAAATTTAAACATAACTCATGTTTAACTTCTACTTAAAATGATGTTATTTTAAGAAAGAAAATGCTTTATTCAATGTAGTTTTACATAGCTACATCACGTGAGCGGTAATAATCTCTTTTTAAGTGTTTTAAGTATTCTACTATCGTACAATATTATTATAAATGACAATTAACATAATATAAGCATATTGTAAAATTGTAATTTGATTTATTTGATATTAAAATGCAGTGATACTCTAAACTAAAAGTTATTACTTTGATTTTAAAAATATAATGTTTAAGGTAAGGTTAAATGAAAACCAATTCAATTATATTTTACTAAGGAATATCTGGTGAATGGATGATACATTTATTGATTGTTGATAAATAAAGACTGAGGTGGTTTACGAAGTAAAGCTCATAAAAATATGCTGTTAAATATATTAAAACATAATTATATTCTTCATTTTATATTGAATATAATTTTGATTGCAGTAAAAATTATTTTATATGAGCACATGCCTTCTTGTAAAGCTATATTGCAAGTATGACATTTGATACATGAAGTAAATTGAGCTTAATGTGCATTTTGTGAATAATAATAATACATTACAATTAATTGTCGTTTTATTTATTACTCTAATTTGAACATATTACCATAAACGACACCGCAAGGACACAAACAGGATGTGGGTTCGATTTCCACTCGGGGAAAAGTAATATTAAATATTTTCATTACCTCGCTCTGGAGACGAGGCAAACGCGGTGGTGTGCAGCGTGAAGCTAAAGCTAAAAATACCATATATGGTAAGAGATGGACAGAAGACGGGAAATATTTCAATAAACGTTATATCTCCTAATGACATTTAAGTGCAAGACAATCTCTCTTTTATTTTTTTAATAAATAACAATGAATAATATAAATAAACAAAAAATAATTTACATTGTTCATTCAGTTCAATTTTTTTTTTAATTCTGAAAGCCCAATGAGTACTTTAATAAAAATAATATAAAGGACTTAACTTAGGACTTAATGGAAATGTCAACAAAAAACAACAAATTTGGACATATAACACACTACAAGTACAGTTTTAAAATCGGCACTCGTCAAAGTGTACACGACGAGATATTGTTAGTTGTTACGTACACATCGATCGGCAAGCGAGGTATGTATAAATAACTGGTTGTTGCATGTGCGGCTGTGCGACCGCCGGCCGACAGGTAGGCAGCAGGCAGGCACCGAGTGAAAGTACCGCCAGCATCAAGTGCAGCCAGCGAGTACGAGTACGAGTCGTCCGCCGCAATCTACCTCCATCGCTAGATAGTAAAACTGATTTCATCACGTTAACAATGGGAAAGAAAGTGCAATAATTGTAGGATCATGCAGGAACTGGCGAATGGCGGCGTTCCACTGAACTGTCTTTCAAATAGTGCAATTTGTTGGTGTAGTCCATGTTTTAAGCAATTAAGCTATCTCTTTGTCTAGATTTGTTGATAAGTTGGTTTGTTTCTTACTTTCAGCGTTCGATGGGAAATTTAAATTATATTTTACGAAGATACATAAATACCTATGTATATTCTTAATATTTACTATTACAATGAATATTAAAAATAATAATTGTAATACATAAAAATAATTACTTGATTTCAATAAATGTAACAAAAATGTTCTCTTTCTTGATAAGTCATGATAAACTAGATGATTCTAGAAACAAAAGAAACCAGTAGTGGCGCAGGGTCGCAATCTTTGCGACTGTAAACGCGACAGATTGTGGATTCTATACCCCCACTCGAGAAAATGAAATATTTAATATTTTCATTTCTTCGCTCTAGTATCGACAACGAGGCAAAGCACGGTGTTGAGTTCCGCTACTCAACACGCAATGCCTCCAGAATCGGCGGAAAATGGGGGACGGAAGTGTTTAAGACACTTGGAACGGAGTGTAACATTAGAATCGAATCTTTATTATACTACCCTCATTAGTTGGTGGTTTTTTTGATAATGAAAGAAATTATCGCACCATACTCGTATATTTAGTATCATCATTTCTGGAGAAACAATGTGTGGGGTGGACATTTCCCATCTCTCTTCTCCATACTGTATAAATAAAATTATACCGCCCTTGTAGCGAATTTTATACATTATATTATATGAAACTAGTGGCTATCAACGCATGATTTTTTTTTCCAGTAAGTAACACTCTTATTTAATTTTTTTTAGCTTCACGCTGTATCCCGCAAACAGCACCCTGCTGTGTGTGCAGGAAGAACCTAGTGTTAAGACACTCCGTTCCCCACTTTGTGTTCTTCCAATTGAACATACGATGAAACAGCTGCTCTGATTGTAAATTTGAGAATTTTAGTAAAATTTAGTGTTGTAAAATTGGTCTTGGTTTTTTCGATATTATCTTAATAGAATAAGTGTAGCTTGTTATTAAATAAGTAATCACAGGCGATCATAATAGGTTCTTTACTGGGACAACGAAACGCGTCATCAATTTATTAATGTTGAGATTGATGGTGTCGATGTGGGTGTGCGCGGCGACGGCGACGCCGACGGCGGCGGCGGCACGTTGCTAAGCGGCCGGGACGGCGGCCCGGGCGGCGTGCGCCACGTCCGCGACCTCGCCCCGCCGCCCGCCGCCCGCCGCTCCCGCGCGGGGGGCGAGGCGCGAGGCGGCCGGCGCTCGCTCCGCGGCTAGTATTCTCCGCGGCCTCGTCCTGCACGCCGGCTGATGCGCCTCTCGCACTGCCGCCCGCCAGTGACCGACCTCTGGAACCCGACCGTTTCTGACATTCGACAACCCCGCCCAGTGCACTTCCCCGGTTGCAGTTTCACCAGCGCGAGGAGTTCCCGAACCCAGGCTCCTCTCGCGTTTATTTATGTTGTCGTTTTGGTGTGGTGAATATTGGTGCCGTACGGACGATAACCGGATTATCTGTGCGCACGAGTTAGTGGATATTTTTGCCAATCGACGACTTTGTTTAGAAGGTATGTTATTTTTTTGTATTTTGATAACATTTGATCGTGTGCATAATGCATAGGGCCGACGTCGCGGCTACGTGGCGAACGTCGAAAACATCGCTAGGTACCAAATCTCGACGCATACTATTGTTATCTCATTATTGTAAGTGGATTGAAAAGAAACATCATTCTATTAGCCTATATTATCCGATTTGGCCGTAGAAAATTGCCTTAAATATCTATGACGTCACCCACAAACAGGACGTGATGTTTGAAAAGAGAAATACTGCTTTGTTTTGAAACGCGACGAGCTGCTAGGATTCTTGTTGGAATCGGTCCTATCTCACTATTCCATATGGTACTCTGTTACGAATGGATAAGAAAACATGGAGGAGACCGGGCGTAGGCGCGGGGAGGTGCGCGGCCGGTCAGGCGACCGCATTCCATATGGGATGCCGGGCTCTACGCAATGTCAGTGTGAGTCCGAGTTCGCCGCCGCTCCTCGCCGTCCACTGCTGACTGCATATTTGCAACATTGTTCTCTCAGACCTCAGTGCAGCTCGTACGTGCGCCGGAGAACGTTTATATCTCATTGTAATGGTGGGCGTTGATTGACGTGACGGCGCAAGTCTCCTACCTCCTACGCTGCAATATGTTTAGCCATCACCAATTAGCCGGCTAACTAGAAATTACTTTTCTTATATCCTAATAAGGATCAATGTTTATGACGTGACGTCAATTTCTAAAGCAAGTGTTTTGGTTTTATTTATCAGCTGCAATTACGAGCTTTTATTGGAGCATTACATATTGGGGGATATTATATTTACGGTTCAAAAAAAGCTAGCTGATATCATTTTTTTAATTATGATGAATATGTTTGATTATAAGAATATAAGTAAAACAAAAAATTTTAAAAAAAACTATATGGGGATTAAAAAACTATATGAGTATGGGTACCTATTAGCAACTAGAGCAAGTTTCGTCCTGATAAATATCCCTTGATAAAATTGTTAATTGTAGAAAAAAAATAGGAAAAATAATTCTAAAATTACTTACTTATTTACAAAAAAACATTGTAAGGTAGTTGGCGTGGGTCTGGCTGAACGCAGATTGTCTTAGGTTTATAATAGCTCGATATTAAAAAAAATATGTGCAAAATATGAAAAATTTATTGACTCTTTTTAAAAAACATTACTTATACTTTTTCATAATTAAAATATATAAGTTATTTAGCAATAATTATTATTTAATAAAAATATATATTGCGAATCTGAATCATTATCTGAGATTTCGTAACGCAGGAGAAAGAACACAACTACGTTTAATAGATAATACTTACGTGTCAAACATATTTCGAAACTAGTCCCTCGCGTCTTCCGCCCTGTGCCCTACTATTTATTACCTTCAAAGTAGTTTTGAGAAACTATGACGAAAATCATTTCAACATGCAAGTTTATAACTTTTAATTTCTTTTTAAATTCAACGCTCTAATTTTTTAAATTATTATGTATTACGAGGAAGTTGTAAATATTATAATATTTATTTAATATTTATGCTAGTTATAATTTCTATTGTGTAGAAATTGTTGTTTTATAATTTATCACCACAGCGGCCCAGTTAACAATATATATATAACATACGACACTTATGGAATAAATTTTCAATTAGGAAAATGTTAGCCAGAGTAGATCGTAAGGCGTAAATTTTATGTCCGATGTATATGAGAAAATGAGTAAAATTATTTTTCTTACATACATATTACTGATATATTATGATTTTACTAAATTACAAGTAACATAGGCACTGTGTGGGCTCACAGCAGCTATAGATATTCAAACATTATCGCATAGAGTCCGGGTGTCGGGTCAAATTTACACAATCTCGGCGACCTTTAATCTTATTTCAGATAGCTAAAACGAGTTCTTTTGTTAATTCTTGGAAGACTAGGTACCTATTGTTGTCGCTACATCTCATTGTTTTATTTAAACATATCAAAACAAAATGGATCTTTGTTGGCGATCAGTTTACCGCTTATAAATACAAATCAAGTATAAATGTGATGCTATACGTTAAAAATATTAAAAATATCGTTCCTTTATAATGAATGTGTATAGCCGTGACATAAAAGGCAGTGGAAAGAAATATTTTTGACTTACCATGTACAGGTAGATATATTTATAAACAATTAGTAATAGATTTTCTATATATTTTCTATATTTGTATTCCGTATACAAATTCTTATTTTCTTATTTGACGCCTTTCTTATTAGATAACAATGTTATCTAGACAGTAGAAATTCTTATATATGTAATTAGTTTTAATTCAATTTATGAAAAAAGATTAACGTAATTGTTGTAATATAATTAATTTAAATATAATCATTGACCAAATATTATTTTGTTTGTATGGTAACTTTGAAAATACTGTTTTATATGAATATAGAACGATGTTTAAATGTTCTATAAACAATTGTGTACAATAATGTAAAAAAGTCACGCTACAATAACATGAAAATGATAAAATAATAGGCATGACTGTAAAGATGCGAGTGTAGTGCCTACTATTGATGTTTGAAATAAACAAAATGAATAATTAATATATTTGTATTACATATATGACTTTTACTTTTTATTCAGTGGAAGGGTCGATAAAAGAAAAGTCCTCCTTTTCTTCTCACTCTCTCTTCTATTAAATATCGTGTTGAAAATTTTTAAAATCAATGTATTTATATTTTTTTGTCATTCTATTCTTACGAGATCTTTTACTTTAAGTCGATCGATTAAGGTCATCAATTTTTACATCCATGTTAAGAATAAGGCATAGTTTTTATATGAAACAAAAATGTTCATCTATTGTGATGTTGAAATTTTAGTAATAATCGCATTCCGCGGTGAGTCCCCTCTCACCATCTTCAACGCAGCGTAATTTTCTTTATATTGCATTCCAGCAACGCCGTCGCTCGACTTTAAAGTAGGTTGCGTGTAACTATCTCTATGTTTAACTTGAAACTGATAAAAAAATTGACATATATATTATACATACTGTATGTTAGTACCACATTGCACCATAGATAGGGCGAACAATTTTGTAAAACACTATTTTAATGATAATTTATTCAGAAATTACATTTACTGTGGGCCTAGCCCGCTTGGTATTTAAGAGGAAAAATAGATTGAAATAGCATTTGCCCATAGGTAATAAGGTATTGGAACCTAGAGAATAACGGTTCCATCGTGTTTGCAGATGCGAGTTGGTGCGTGTGTGCGTGCGCGACTCTCACATACACGCACACAGGCGTAGTACTCGCGGCGCGGCCGTTGAACCGAATACTCGAGGAATTTCTCTACTGTCGCTTAGTTAGACAAAAAACATCTCAAAGGGCAAAAAGTAACTGACCTTTATATCTTAAACATAACTTAAAAGTAATGATTTGTATTGTGTGTAATAATAACGACTAGTTTTTTGAAAACAATTTGTAAATATACACGTTACACTGTTTACTATAAAATGGCGAGGCTTAAATTTAGTCTTACCTAGCTTAATCGATACAATTATATAGGTATATTTCACAATTTAAAGCATACCAGACCAGGGTGCGGTAAGCTTATAATACGCATTGAGTAAATATGTATTAAATCTACTAGCGTGAAAAATATATGTGAATGTGTCTTATTTAATAGTAAAAACTTTCATATATTCCTAATTTTTTTGTGAAAAATACAAATATACGTTGGAATTTATTCTCGTTAGTCAATGAATGATGTAATATTCGATTGTGAAATCTTTTTTTTTCTTTTTCATAAATCTTATTACGTTGTTTTTTTTATTAATATAATAATTTTAACTAATTAAATAACGTTAAATTGTAGTTGACATCGATACAGTATTATTCTAATCCACTCCTTCGCTGATATTTCACTATGAAAAGATTGCATCATTCTGCATTCACTTTTAGAATTTCGACACAGACATTATGCACTCATATGAATTGCACAATAAGTAAACATCCGGTTAGAAATTATTATACATTTATACATGACAAACACCTTTTACCGAAAATTTACAAAAACTAACAAGGTGTGACTAAAATATTATAATTTAACTTGCATATAGAATCATAACCAGTGGATGAAGATCTAATTCGAATTTAAGAAAATGTATTTAATATATCATCAGTGCTATGGCAGGGCAGTCAAAACCGTCGTTCTCGTTCTGTCCTTGACGACAATTGTGGTGGCAGCGGAGGCTGAAGCGTGAGCGTGCATGAGGACAGGCGAGTGAGCGAAACGAGCGGCGACCTTGGGGCCGTGCCGGTCCGCGGACGTTCGTTGAACGCAGGTCACCCCCGCTCCTTCGCCCTGCCGCCATCGCAACTTGTTTCAACCACAATGAATTATGCGTAATTTTACTAAATTACATTTAAAATTAGCAGTTCTTAATTATAGAAAACCACCACATCGTGCTTCCCAGTGCCTCATAATTGTTGTTTTCAGAATAATCAAGTTACCATGACACTAAATGAGATGTGTTCCATAGATTTTTTAAGCGATAGCTTTTTTGTTATATCGACCTTACTATGTAAATATGAGTAATTTATCACAAAGTATGAATTATGTGAATGGTACACCTACTATGCTATTACTTTCACTATTATTTATACTAATTACTAAGTTTTATAAATACAGTCATTTACAACATTTATATATAGTTAATAAAAGGGAGATAAATGAGATATGAGGTTATTGACAAAAGAAATATTTCTAAATTTAGTTAATTTCGTTATTTAGATAAAATGTTGGCTTAGCTTGAACTCTTGACCTACATTAAAAAATACTTCATTAAAAATATATATTTGTGAGTGGATATAGACAGACATACATACTTCCGACTTCAATAAATGTATTTGAATTTTAAAACATTAAAAATCCGGTAAATATCCCAACTGCTATCAAATGTCAATTTATTTAATCTCTACAAACGAATATTTTTATGTTCGAAATGCATACTAATTGAAGAGTTATTTTAATGGCCATTGCACAAAGAGTTATGAGATTAGACGCGTTTGTTTGTCTGTTGCATCGCAGTACTAAAACGCTGGAACTAATTATGGATTTGTTGTTTTATCTAGCTTAATTGTTATCAATAATTAAAACAACACTATTATTATTATTTTTAATTTAAAGAATGTTTTTATATAATACCCACAGAAGATAACTGGTGTAGGTATGTCTAGTAAGCAATAAACCATCTTGGAAGTACGTTTTTTTTGTAGTTGATGAAATTGAAAGTACCACGGTACCCACTTTTAAAGTTAACCTTAACTTTAGTACCTTAAGTATTAAATGTAATTTCGCTATTTGTCATTTAAAATTGTTTTTTTAACAAGCATCTAGTCTAGCTTTGATTGGAGTTCATTGACCATTGAAATGACAAAGCTTCTCTTTGTAATTGGTTTTGTTTGCGAAACAAAGACCTAAGAGTGACCGCTAATTTTACTTGAAAGGCATGTATAATAGGTTAAATAAAAAATATCGCCAAAAGAGGCGGAACGAGAGAGGTGGCTGCATTATTTTCGCACTAGTGGATGCGTGGGGCCCGTCGGGCGACGCGCGAGCGTTGACCGCGCAGGCGCACCTCGCACCAGCAGATATAACAATTCTGAACTAAATGTTTGATTTTAATATACAGATAACTGAAACAAACCTTTTAAATATTTTTATATCTATAAGATAACTACAACGAAAGCGATAGACAGTAGACAGCAGGTTTCTGTTACGCAGTAAAGCGTTCTCAACTGAACAGGATGTTGAAGAATTTTCCTCATTGAATTAGTGTCTGTGTAAAACGACTGCTGAGCACGTTTGCGTTCGTTGCATGTAGCTTTACATCTATATTTTCATTGGAAAAGATATGCCACATATTCCATTCTACAGTCTAGTTCATACTGTCAATCAGCGTTGCCAGATTTTTACTCGATGAAAAGCGTGATTTTTGAACATTTTAAGTAAAAACGCGGGACTCTTTCGCCAAAAGCGGTACAAAATTTATCCATTTATTAAAATTTTAAATAAAGCGTGCAATGATGATAGATTTTTTAAATAGAAAAACGTTACTATGGTTAAAAACGATATTGTTTTGGTTTACAATATGTAAGGCAGTTCAGTCTTCAGAATAATTATACATAACTTACTATTATACTTATTTGTATTACTAACAAATTATTCGGAACATTTAATTTTTGGGCTTGGACATCTGGCAACGCTGCTGCCTATCGTGAAACTAGAAGATGCGTGTTCGCCTAATCAGTGTTATTGGGGCTCACTGCACAGATGCTGGCCTTCGCTTCAATTTCACACACGTAGTCACATCCAATAAATCTTACACAATTACTCGATGTGATCGTTTTAACAGCCCAAATAACTTGGCATGTGCAATAAAACAATAAACATTATATTTCGTAATGGACAAATGCGTGGGCACACATGCGCATAATAATATATTAAGTGCGTGGACAATTGTACACAAGAATTGCATTGGACTTGTAATGGGCACAATTGGTGTTGATGAATCTCTCGGTCCTAGTCTCTGAATTATTGCAGGTATCTTGATAGGGCATTCAAGTATTGTTTAACAATTCATATCCGAAAATGATTTAATATAGTAAATAATGTGCAAGAATCTACGTAACAACTAACAATATCTAAACCATTAAATGCTTACTTTCAAACTAAATTTATTCTAAAATCTAATTTGTATAGTAATACTAGTTTTTTCTATTTCAATTCATACTTATCGCAATAATTAGCATAGATTCGTCAAGAATTACGCACCTATTGGCTAACAATTAGAATATATCGAAGTACCGATGCACCTGTTCTGTGAATTCAAAAGTGGAACACCTAGTGGCAGGTCGTTACACCCAGCTACACCCACAGCTACAAATAATAGATTATCGAACTTTAGAAGTTCCTATATTGATAAATGTGGATTTTATACCACATTGTTTTTAATTAACTATAAAATTGAAGCGTTAGAAATTATAGAAAGTACTCTTAATTTGTTAATAACGAAAAAACAAGTATATAATAAAAAATAGTACAGTTTATTCTCATAATATAATTTGGTTGATGTTAACTGATATACCGTTCACAATTATTACGTTTCTACGTAATCACATATAAACTATTCGAAGCTGTTATCTGTCCTTGATAACTTCAGATCGATATTATTAAGCTCGTCAACCATATCAGCAGGAATAATTGAATCTGAAGTATAGATATTGCGTCTGAAAATGTGTTCTCTCAAAACACTATATTGTTTAAATCAATTACCTAACATATTCTAGCAAATAAATATGCATAGCTAAGTACAATATAATGTGAATAATAGAATAGGTGTTTGTGAGATTTTTCGAATTTGTGGTTCTGTTCATTTGTAGGTACTTTAATTTCACTAAATATTTAACAAATGATCTATGATGGCGAAATGTATAATCATGAAAGGTTGAGGTTACGGGAGATTATTGTGATATTGGGCGATGTAACAAGTGGTGCATCTCGATGCGAGGAGCGATCGATAAGAGGCTGTGGGCGGCATCTCCCCCGGCAGTCCCCGCTGCCCCGGACGCGGGTGGAGGCTGCGAGCCGGTCCTACCCCAGACACTGGTAATGTCGTTAAATGTTAATGTTCTGCTCTCTCACCTCAACTATACTGTAAACAAATTTTTTTTTATTATTCTTAATTCATATGATACATTTCAGTTTTGAAATATTTACGTCCGTTTACTTTTAGGGAAACGAGTGAAACGCATACTTTGAGACATATTGAATATTTTGTATAGTCAGTAATAAAGTTTGTTTTTCGTGTTTCTTTGTGGGACAATACATATATGTTAATACATATTACTACTGAAATACGGAGAACAGCTGATCTAATGTTTTGTGAATTAAGTCACAGAATTCATATAGTATGAATTAGATTTTATATGAAAAGTAGTAAATATTAAACTTCACTTAGTGCAGGCATAAGTATAAATGTATATTAATTGATCCTTGTTTATAGTACCTAACTTCTCTACAGCCGGAGGTTGTAACAGTATTTTCCAGCTATATATAGAGACGGCTGGTATTGATAAGTCTTTTTCTAAAACGTAGTTCTAAGGATGCATGGATATTGTAGTAGATTAACAATAACTATTTAATAAAGTATGATAATTAGGTTACATTCTACTAGTTAGCAGTGATTAAGTGCGACAGGAATTTTCCGTTTATCCACAACATATAAAATATTTAATACCTATTTAGCTTTACATTTGTGACTTATAGGACATTTTGTGAAAATGTTAAAGTAAATAAAAATTTTAAATTTTAAAACTATATAACTAAAAACAATCTAAATATAATACAGTAATACAAAATTAAAGTTGACAGATGACATTTATTGCACTAAAATTGCAATATGGCGTCGAGGCAAACGAACGTGATGCATTTTCTTGTAGATGTATAACAGTGACAATTCATTAGATGGCAGTTCTCTTGATGGTTGCTCTTAATCTGTGTAGGCATAACAATTCTGAGAACGACTGTTACATGAATGCAAACAACACAATGGCGTCGCTTTATTAAAGAACCAGCGGGTCGTACTCTGTGCATTACTTCACGTTCGCAGAGACAGCGCGCGGTTCATCATTAGTCACTCGAAATGATTCTAGTTACGTCACTATTACGGGGAAACGAGATAGATCACGTCGACTTTCACCACATCGTTAACCTGAAATGTAGCCAAATGTATTATTACGTGCAATACAAGTACATCAGTTATACAAGTTGCAATTAACATTTTAATGGAGAACAATTACATATTATAATTAATATTACTTTTTAGATATATTTCCAAACCTATGTTATGAGAGATAGGGCCGTTAAGTGTTATGTAACGTTTTACTTTGTTTGGAGTTCATTTAGCTGACCTAAAGGCTGGAAGTAATAAAAACAAGTCATTAGGGTTGTATCCATCTGCGGCATTTCATCACTGTACCCATTATAAGTAACGTAATGAGTGTGCGAGATAAAGAACAGATAAGAGTAAAAAATAATATTGACACAAACAGATAACAAATTGTTTTCAAATAACAACAAATATAAATTTCTCATGAATCACATTCTATTTGTAATTTGCAGTTATGTTTAAACATAGAGTCGCGTGCTTTACGATTTTTGTGTTCTAATTATTAATGGTTTTATTAATTTTTTATTTAGACCAGTACCAAAGTATCGGAAAACATCCCTATTTATTTTTACTCACTAGGTCTATAATCGCATATATATTGAGGAAGATCGAGTTGATTGTAGATTTTTATTTTTAAATACAATTAAAGAAAAATTAATTAACATTTGTTTAATCCCAAATACGTTTATTTTGCAACTTACTGAAATAATATAATATGCAAGGCTCATTAATTAAGTGTCATATTAAACAATTCTCGTATGGTGTATAAACACTTTACCTACGTAATCTCCTAAAATAGTTTGTTTATCGTCTCAGTAATCTTGATTGATGCCACACCGAAACATAATTAATTTCAGCTTAGCTGTTATCTCTTGCTCTTTGATGTCATTTCATATAGCGTTCGGCAATGCAGCAAAATGAATCACGGGTCGCTCATATCATTTTGCAAAACATGTGGATCGTATGGAGGCATGTGTAAGCCACGTGTCTTACTTCATTAATATCGTATAACTTTATGTAATTATGCCTCTAACATTGTTATTAATTACATATTTTATTATCTGTTGTTATTGGAAAATTAAAACATGATCGTTGAATGAATTATGTCAACAACCAGTAAACCATGAATTCACACGAATGTGAATACTAATTTTCCTTTACAAATTCCATGATTTGGAAAGATTACAAAAATACATTTGAATGTATTGTGTTTTTATTTTTATATACTTATAATACTACACTTGTTATCTTCATATTCTAATGCATACATTTACTGCGACCCGTGCCCACCCCAGAAATGTTACTTACAACAAATTTTGTCCCAAAAATTAAAAAATAAAAACAACATTTACTCGAACATTTCGTTCGAGTAAATGTTGTTTTTATTTTAAAGCTAAAGTCCAGGCCCTCTCCCCTAAAAATATCTCTACATACGCTAATATAGGTATACAGACATACTATGTATGTCAGTATTTCCAATCTTTAAATACATTATTGCAATTCAAAAATTATTTAATATTTAACGAATAGAGAATTTTATAAATAAATTCTGTATAAACAATATCATAATAAGTTTATAATTATGTAAAGTAAATTTCTGAAAGTAAGTACCTACTTCGTAGTTTATATGTGCATGAAATATTTTAATACAAAAACATCAGCTGTATTTTAAAATACAAATTAATAAATAGCAGTAGTGTAAAAATTTTGGCAAATATTTATTATTGCAATTCTTAACGCTACCAAGTCGGTATCTAACGTAATCGCGTGTTTAATAGCAATAAAATATTAACAATGTTCGCATTTTTTCTACGATATACATTTTTATAGTTAAATATTAACAAATATAATAAATTACATGTATAATATAATTTAATTAACTCTAACCTGTTTAATATACGAAATTGGGAATATTTTCAATTTTAAACTAGTAGTAATTAATCTGTTCAATTTTTTTTATATATTTCACTAGCAATTTATGTCGTGTATTTGTATGTCGCGTATATCTTTCCACATCAAGCGAATGGCACTGCTCAAAGAGATGCTGCCAGCTCGAACCATATTTGCTTCCAACATATTAACAACAAAGTTCTTCATACATTTTGTTCTTGACATGTTTATAAAGCCTGACACTAAATGGTAATGTAATTATATTTTATTAAACAATTAGAAAAACAGCCATTAATTTTTAATAGTATGATGTAAATAACAGTACTGTTGCTTAAGCTTTATCTGATGAGTCCACCAGCTGAGCATCAGCTGATCTATCAAGTTGGTATGGGTGAGTTCATCGTTTAAAATACTCGATCCATCCATTTATTCATATGAGCAACGAGGGGCGCCTATTGTTAGTAATTTTTATAACAATCGTCTGGCGGTCGTGCTCGTTTGGTATTGTGATAGCAATTACATTACAACACAATATAGAGAAAAACTATCTTATTTATCTTATTTAGAACTGGTAGACCCGTGCTATGCCCGCTTGAAATAACAGTTGTATAAAATAACTGTTACGGCTATTAGCTAATTTGTCGAACTAAGTACTTTAAATTGACATAACTTTTTTATTTATGAACCAATTGTAATAAAATAAACCCTTTATGTTTTCGGAAGCTTGCCAGAATCCAATAGTGAAAACTGCACTGGTTAAGCCGATTTTGAGATTAGCGATTAGAAACGCACAGTCAAACAGACAAAAAATTTAAAAATCACTGTTTTGGGTATTCTATTACGTTAATAAAGATTCCCAATAACATTTTTTTTAAATATCTTCCAATTACAGACACTGATCCTCTTACGATTTTATTATAAATATAGTTTAAAATGTACTATAGTTGTATCTATATTAAATATGCGTAACTTCATAAAACATTATTACGCATTACTTAAATATTATAGTAGATTGGTAAATTTTTAAGATTAGTGATATAGTAAGTGGCTTACGTGCGCTATGCGAAAAGCGGGTGCAATTAAAAGGTTGACAGCGAAGGCCGTCAGTTCCTGGTGTCGCAACAGCGGCCGCTCACCTCGCCGTCTGCGGGTCACGCGCACCTTCTATTCCTATTCCTTTCTAAGAAGCTTTCTATATGCATATTCTTTTCATTCTCTTTGTTTAAATGAAAGCTGTTTTATTTTTAAATTACTTCATAAGTCATTACTAAAGATTTCTTTTTCCTTAAGCTTAATCGACGGAGAAAATTGTTGTATACTTTAAAACTCTGTAACAAGTGAACATACTTAACTTGACAATATATATTTTTTTTAAAACTTCGTAACGTCTTTGATATGATTTAGTACTCTATTGTATATAGCAGAGAACATGAAACTCCTATTTACGAGTTAATGCATCTAATGGACTTTAAAAAATATAGTTTTTTTTTAAGATAAAAAAATATATATTTCTTGAAGTTTAAATTACTTTAAACTACTTATTGGGGATAAGACTGCTAAAAATTCTTTTAACAATTCCAGGATGCAGACTTGACGTGTATAAATTACGCCCAAATATTCAAGTGCGAATATATTAATATAAATGTAAATTATAATGTTTATTATAAAATATAGTTCCGATAGATATCTAAATGTTGATTGCTATACAAAGTAAAATGATTTTAAAATCTGCGTTTGCGTCAGTAGGTACACTCATCGCGATGGAATGCCGCAACATTGGTCGTCGCCTTTTCATTTTATTTATTCATCAATGTGGGTATTTATCCTGGTAGATCCTTGCGGCAAACAAATAAAAGAGAAGGCAGTTTAAAAAGTTATACAGTTATTTATATAATATATGTAATATTTTTCTTTATATCAATTTGAATGTTACCTAAATAAAATGTGTGTATTATCCTTGTAATATAGGTTTTAACATAAATTTCATATTTTTTTTGTGAAAAGGAGAAATTTATGCTTATCATACAGGAAAAATACTGTAATTTAAACAGAAATACATATAAATGACGTGGACAGCTCCAGACGCATAAGTAATTACCTATAATATACTACACATGGTACTTAATACTTATTATTTGCTTATTATATAGAATTTGATAAGAACTTTAAAGTTTCAACAGAAAAAAAAGCTTTTAATTATTATATTCGCATCGCACATGGCAACAAAAGTGTCAATGAAGTTTGTGGGTTTGTCCATCTATGATTAACATAGAGGTTATATATAGTCTTTACAATTGGAGTTTATAATGCGTCAGCAATGCAACGTACGTCAAGCCATAATCTAATATTTCAAGAGCTGACAACATAAATTTTAACTTCTACGAACAAATTATTGTTGTAATTTTAAAAAATACTTACTATTTTTCTTTATACATAGTTTGTATTGATTGAACATGTATTTTAATTATATAGAATAATTAGAACAGAGCTAGGAATTATGTTTTGTTAGACGTTGGCAACACTCGTCTTCGAAAGCAAGTAGGCAAGAAATATTTTCGCGTTTAGTATGCGCCTAGCACGGGGCAGTCGTTTCTGAACTGAACGATTTATGACAGCGGGTATTGGATACCATATTATGCTTATATGCTATGCCTAATATTAAAACAGGTCTTTGTGTGTTGCCATATACTTCTTTAGTTGTAACGTTGTAAAGAAAATAAAAAATACCATGACCGCGCCAGTCAAACTGGGCGACATAGAGTTTTAAACACTCTGTGTGAACAGTTTGTCCACTGTTCGTCTAATTGTTCGGGTTTTTGGTGCTTGGTGCCAGAGCGAAGAAATGTAAATATTTCATTTCCTCGACTGGGGATCGAACCCTCAACCATCGAGATACAGTCACACCCTTAAGCTCATGGGCCACGACGACCTCTCTCTGTGATTTATTTATTAGTTGCATAATCCACTGAATTCCTAATTTAAAAACTATACTCTTTCCTCAAAACAGCTTTTTAAGCCATATTTAAATGTTATGACTCAATTTAAAATGGAATAATATAAAATAAACCACAGGCAAAATATGACACACAATAAACACAGTCGAGGTTAGATGTTATCTGGAAAACGATCAAATAATTCCACAAACAATTACTCGCCTATTAATTTTTACATTTGTACATGTATTTTAAGTTTTTACAAAAAATACTAAAAATTAATTATCATAAGACGAATAGAAAAGCTATCGTCACGCTTTGTTCACCTAAACATGAACAAAATGTAAATTTTACTAATGTGAAAAGGAGATTGAAGAGTTTATTAATTATTTTAAATTTACATAAAAAAAATACATTTATTTGAAGAGATTTTGAATATGAATATATTCAAAATCTCATGAAATAAATTCGCTTCGCTTTAGCTTCGCTTTGGTTTCGAGGCAAAGCGCGGCGTTGAGGTCCGCCATTCAACAAGCAATGCTTTCAAAATTCGGCGAAAAGTGGAGAACAGAAGTGTCTAGAATTTCATTCAGCTTAGAACTACACTTAGCTGTCCGAGCTCACTTCTCTGCCAATTGGTTTATTGACATTCAGTCTGGTAACCAGCCATGAATTGAATCTTAATTTTTCCGCTAACTAACGTTCCATTAGGCACTAGACGCTTATATTGCGTGTTATATTATTTGTTAAACATTGGGACCTCTCTTAGACAAGTTTTTTATGTAGAATCTATAAATTTTATTTACTTGATTTTTACATTTATTTTTAGCATTTAATGATTTTTATTTTGATCAGCATTCCGCAAACCGTAAAAACCCCTTAAAAATATGAAAAATATCCGTATCATTACTAATGTCCATAAATATTTGTAATACTGCAAGATAATCCAAATCAAAATAAAATGACCCATTTTATTTTTATTACTATACACTAAGTAATCAATAAAGGCGTAGTCTCAAGCAAGACAATAAGAGAGAAAGTTCGAAGTAGATGATGCGCGAGAACATGTAATTATTAAGCGATTTGGTGGCTTTCACCTGGTCGGTGCGTTCGTTTACAACGTTCATTTAAGAATTTTAAGATTCTTTAAATTAATTGTTTAGAATTCCATTTAATTAAGTCTCGGGATTATAAAGGAGGTAAAATAAAGTTGAATGCCCCTATTGTATAGTACATATCTATATATTTAAACACACTTATCTTTGTGGCCCCTACTTGAGTTGTTAGAAACCGCAGCGCGTGCGCGCGTTTGTAATTATTATATTCATCCGGAAATAGGATGATAATAAAATTCTATAAGTGTATCTAAAAGCAATTTATGTACATTACATCTCTTACAATCATATATTTAAAATGAATTACAAATAAAAAATATTCCATTAATATTATTCCATTAATATTTATTCAATTCAATATAAGTTAATCATTAAGTAGATACTGTAGTTCTAGAAACGTTCTAGGCCAGTCGTGACGCAGTTGCACAAGTGTGTGACTGTTAACGCAACTGGTTCGATCCCCACTCGAGGAAATAATATATTTATTTAAATTTATATTTTCATTTCGAAGCTGTGGTGTCGAGACAAAGCGCGGCGTTGAATTCCGCCACTCAAGACGCAATGCCTTCATAATTCGGCTGAAAATGGGAAACAAAGAGACTTAACACTAGGTTCCCTTTGCGAGCAGAGTGCTGTGTGCGGAATACAATGTGAAGCTGATTTTATATGTAATTGAAATGCCATAATTTAGACATGTGTACTCACTAGAATTTTTCTTTCGTTTTCTAATAAAGCAACGTCTGATATGCACAATAATGGCAGTAAGGCTCTTTTGCTATGCATACATTTGTAGCCTCTACAAGCTCAACCTTCATTCATAACGTTTGTCGCGTGAATGAGCTTCATTAAGGGTTAATTGTATAGCATTGACATTGAAACAATACGGTTGACACGCTAGCGTGACATTGTCACGTTTTAGTTATACGTAAACAATTATAATAATCACTATTTTTTATTAAAATTATCAATATTAGTTTGAATATTTTTTTAATTATTCAAATTAGTGTACTGGCCAGTGGAAGTGTAAGCGTGAGACGCGGGCGTAGGTGGTGATATCGCATCGCCTCAACGGAAGAAGCGCCGTATCCTGCGGAAGATAAGCGCTCAGCCTCATCTGCGACGTTATACCGTTTCACCGAGAAAAAATGGATTTTTTGATTGTATATTACTAAAATTATTTTACATATTATTACTACTTCCCGATAATCGTAATTCAAGGTGTGACTGTAACACGACGGTTGTTGGTTCGATCCCCACTCGAGAGAATTATTATTTATTCATATTTTCCTTTTTTTGCTTTTTAGCACCAAGGCAAAAAGCCCGTCATTGAGTTCAGCCATTCAACCCGAAAGGCCTCGAAAAATTCGGCGGAAAGTGTGGAACGGTGTGTCTTAACACTATGTTTCCTCTGTCAGCGTGAACCTGATTTTTGATAGGTGCAATTTTTTGTTGAAAATCCTAGCTGTGTGAGCGCACATTGAATGGCAGCGATTTCAAAACTTTTCTGGCATGCGTAACACTTTGCTAGTAGTAGTGTAGGCACAAGGCACATATAATGCTAATGACATTTTTTTCATATTAGCTCTATATGAATTGCGTGTTCGCATTCCGCATTGCATACAATAAATACTGTACGCCGCTCTGTTCGTGCTCTATTTACGTTATCACGTTGGTAATAATAAAATCACATTCATTATTTGCAACTCATACTATAATACCAGTATAGTACCACATTTATGCTTAAATTAAAACGGAAATAATAATATACTATAGTTAGTTAGTTAGCCAATTATTAGATGTCAAACCTACATTATATTACTTAGGGATGTATACATAATCTAAGATTCTTCTTTAATTCTTCTTTTGATTCTTCATCTTAAGTAATTTTCTCGTACATGTTTATTAATTATTTTGAGAAATTTTAATATTTTTTTTTAAAAGCTTTTTTATTTACGTACTTATCTGAAATTATAAAATTAATTAAATTAGTGAATATGAACTTGTGGCTTCTTTGTATATAAAGGTAACATAATAAATGAAAACGTCATATTTCAAGGCGTATTGCTAAAGTATGAATGACTGTATTTTATACCTATTCGATAAATTATTCATCATTAAAGTAGGTAATATAAATTACAATCAAATTAAAAAGTTAATTGGTCAAATTGATTGATGATGTTGTAATTGATCGAAATCAATAAAATTTGTATTTAAATTGCTATCTAATTGTGATAGTATCAGACATAAACGGCAGATTTACGTAATCGAATCGTTATTTTTTTACGTAACGGAATCGTTGTTCGTTACATAGGTACCTACGAGTACATCAAAATATTCAATATGTTTTAGAGTATTCCCACGCAATATTTCCAGAATTCGGAAAATGGCGAGTGTATTAACACTAGATTCCCTCTGCCGTATGCGGGGTAAGCGTGAAGCTGATTTATTTTATTTCTTTATTTTTACGTTCTTTTTTTAATATACCTACATATTATAAAGAATTGCGCAAATATTTAAAATTATTATTTTCTGAATGTATGAGTCTCGTGCTTTAAATAAATTAAAATTCAAATCAGGTATGTCTCGACATGACGCTGGGGAACATCAACCGCGATGAGTCGTATATGTCGCACAAACGAATGGGAGGTCGACGCTCGAATCAAATGTACGGGATTGATAGTCTTATTGGGTTTCGAAACAACGGATAGTAACGGGTAGTGCGCTGCAAACACATTTATGAACGGATTTCTACAGTGCCTACCGATAACTGATAGGTGTATGTGCGAGACAAATTCATTTTAAGCGTGACATTGACGTCATTTTCAATTTTTGGCGGTGCGTAAAATAAATTAAACTTAAATTAAACTTTTTTCATTTTAGTCTCTTGCTGTATTCGCATTAGTAGTGCAGGTAGAGGAAATCTAGTGTTAAGACATTCCGTCCCCCATTTTTCGAGATATTTCGTGTCCGATTTGTTGAATAAAATTTTCAATTCGTGTCAATTGATAATAATTGTCAACTTATATTCAATAATGTAAGGGAAGGAAGCTATGCTTATTTATATATATAGCTGGCTATATTAATTAAGGAAAACTCCGCTAAAAATATAATCTGCTAATAATTTCGTAAATTTCATTGATGACTTGTAATTCATATTTTAAACACCGAGCCATCACGTCCGGACCGTTATTCATTTACAAATATAAGTAGGTACGTACCATTGTTTGTTAATATTGTTGTGTAAGGTGATTCATGTATGATAATTGTTGTTGCTTTTATTTTTTTTTCAACTTCCCGCTGTATCCCGCATGTAGCAGGGTAGGCAGAGAGAGTCTAATGTTAAGACACTCCGCTCCCCACTTTCTGCCGAATTCTAGAGGCATTACGTGTTGAGTGGCGGAACTCGACCTGTTTGTTACCTTTAGTATTTTTTTTAAATCCGGAAATTATTAAATTCCTCGAATTATTCATAACTTTTAATGTCAAATATAATTACTATTTAACAGTTATTAAATTATTAGAAACATCCGTATTTCTTTATATCGACAACTAAAGATAGATAAATGTTATTTTGTGATCGTGCTAGTTGTCTCTGTATTCTCTTGCATCATTATTACTTAATATATTTATTTTAATACGACATTACTTATCTCAGCAATTTAGGTCATATTTATAGCTGTAGCTAGCTTGGAAGTAAAATATATAATGAGACCACGTTGTTAGTACTTTTCATTACATCAGTCGACAAATTATATTCATTATTTAAGTTATAATAACCAGTATCTGGTGAAAATCCAATATCCAAAATAGACTGTTTAATTACTGATAACCTTGCTATTTATTGAACGAGCTACCTGTCACAATTTAATAATATAACTCTTGTTGTCCTTCTATTAAGCTATACTAGGTTTAAATGCCAAAATATGCATTTTTATCGTTCATTTATTTTCCTTAGTATAAGTAAAATTAAATTGTAACTAGAATCGTTTTAGTACGCGAATTAGATAAAATAAAAACTTAATTTATTTATTTAATCTTATCTTAATGTTAATTACACAAAAGATATATAAAAAAATCTTAAATTCCAACAAAATATAATTAGTATATAAGACTTGAAAGAAGAAATGAATATAAGAAACACATAGGAACACTTAATACGCTGATAGATTACAGCTGTAAAGCTATCTGAAGGGAATAGATCCCGGCGCTCGCATTGGCCCGTATCCAGGAATAGACCATCTACGGTTCAAGTGCAGTCTGGTTCCGATTTTGCTGTATTACAGATTTACGCTTCAATCCAAATTTCATTGAGTAATTTTCCAGAATTTGGCGGAAAGTGGGGAGCGGAGTGTCTTAACACTATGTTCCCTCTGCTTACCGTGCTGTGTGGGATACAACATGAAGCTTATTTTTTTATTTTTATGTAATATTTTTGTTTAAGAGTTGTAAATAAAATTAATAAGCATTTTTAAGGTAATTTTAAGCAACTGTCAAATAAGAAAGGTATTACAGGTTCTTCCCTATAGGTGTTTGGATTTGGATTGCTTGACGTGTATTTTAGTAGAGTACGTAGGTTGTCTGGTTTTTTTAAGAATTAAACATGTCTAACTAAAGTCTAAACATACAGGGAAATAATACTGATTGACTCATATTTACTTTACTGCTATATCTATCTCTGCGAAGCAAACTCTAATTCTAATGTAGAAATCTGATAACAAATCGATCGATCAATTTGTGATAATTTTGCTATTTAATTTTGCTTGTAAGAGACTACGTATTCATTGACCAGTTAGATTAATTGACTGGTGTATATTATAAATATGAAGAGTATATTTGATAATCGCTAATCTTAGTGAATATTTTAGTTCGAAATATTTTTTTTTGTATAATTCACTTATCAAGATCCTTCCTCGAACCTTTCTATATGACATCGAGTTAATCATTTCAATGTTACCTGTAATGTACCTGACTCAGAATTACCTCGAGTACCTACTTAGATTGTGTCATGTGTCTTTATTTCCATTTGACCAAGGGAGCAAAGCCACATATTGTAGTTATATTTCTATTTTTTGTTTAAAAAGTAAATTAAATTATTTAAAAAGTAATTATAATATTCATGTATTTCATATTCAGGATTGAGGTCAGTCGTGGAGCGGCACAAGCGTGTGATTGTAAATGTTTGGCTGTGGGTTCAATTCCCAATCGAGGAAAGAAAATATTTATTATTTAGCGTCGGAACAAAGCGCGGCGTTGAGTTCCGTCACTCAATACGTAATGCCTCTAAAAATTCGGCTGGGAGCAGATTGTCTTAACACTGGGCGCCCTCTGCCTTCTCTGCTCCATACGGGATGCAGCGTGAACCTAAAAATATATATTAATTTAATCTTGGCGCTAGTTGTTTCAGGTAAAACAATACCTACCGTGGGCGTTATGTAGGAAAGCGTAGGAGTTTTAGCAAAATAGCACGAAAGCGTCAAATCGATTGAGAGTGCGCATGGCCACGACGGCTGTGCCCACGCCTTAAACGATCAGATTAACTTTTATATCTATATGAGATTATTTTTAAATAAGGTTATTATAAAATCACAACGATTTTATGACTGCAACTTTATATAACTATTTTTTTAGGAAGAATGCTAAGGATGATGAATGAAAACGGGCTTCAAAGTCTAAATTTTTTTGTATGTTTTCTTATTTTTTTGAATATATTTTGTTATTTGTTAGAACTCTGTGCTCAATCGTTTCCACACGGCGTCCATAATAGCACGTTAAAAGATAGTATTCGCCCAGTAAGTCGACTGCAATAAATAATTATAGAGTGTGTACACTAACGGAAAGTTAGATTGACGTGCCACGGCCATATGTTATCTGTGAAATAACAAAGTGGATACCTACATATACAATATACATATATAATATCATTAGGAAAATCTATATATTGAGCATGTTTTCTATAAAAATGCTTCCAATCCGCTCGACGGCCGCAAGCCGAAGTTCGAGTCCCGCAGGGGACGCCCTTACCGCCGTCGGTATCCTTATCAGCCATAGTGCTTGCAAATTTTTCAGGGAGAGCGTACCCTCTTCTCTACCCATCCAGTGTCGCTATAAAAGCCGCTGGCTAACAGCATTAACCTCAAGTTCGAAAAAAAAGGAATGAAAACTATATAAGGTATTTGTTTGAAAGGTAAGTAACAGTTGACGCGATGTTCCCGACTGGTGCGCGGGCGAGGCGGCGACAGGCGGACCGAGGAACTAAACTATGACATTATTATGTCCGACCGCGCTCACTGATCTGGAATTATAATCATGTAATAGATTGTATAGTACCGTACAGTAGCTTCGATTCATTATATTTTTTTATACAAGGAACCTTGTGTTAAGTCACTTTAGAAATATCTCAATACATCACTGAAATCAATGAAAAAATATTAAAAAGTTTGATGACCCCCGCCATATTTATCTGAGTTGCCTTGTACGACCGCCGCCAAACAAATTCGAATCTCGTGCCAAATAGCTTGTAATAACTGCGTACAATAAAATAATGACATTTATGATTTGTAACATCATTGAACAACGCGTTGAGCACATATTTTTTTTTAGCTTGTGCTGTAACATGCACGAAGCAGGATACATAAAGGGAGCCTAGTCTTAAGACTCTCCGCTTTCTACTTTCCGCCGAATTCTGGAGACATTGCGGGTTGAGTAAACTCAACACCACGCTTTGCCTCGATACCAGAGCGAAGAATAAATATTCCATTTCATCGGGAGGGAATCGAACCCACAAGCTGTTGCGTTTACAATCACACGCTTGTGCCTCTGTGCCACGACAGGCCTCGTAAATTTCATTTTTAAACAGAGTGATACAATATGAATAGCACATTAAATTACTAAATTGAAAGCTCCAAGAGAATGAAAATTTAAAAAAGCAATTTCCATTAGATAAATTTATCTTAATATAAAATTAAACCAACGAAAAAATAATTCACATACAATCAGGAACTTCTTTAAAACGTTCCTAAAATTCTTCTAGTATTGATCTGCCTTAATTCAATTCATTTTCTAATTCATACAGGCTTCCGTGTGAAGCTGCTGGTTTACTGCAAATACATACTGAATCAGCAAAGCCTACTGAGAAACTAAAACAGAGAATATTAAAAATCTTAATATTACTTAAATTTTTTTACTTTGCAATCTGTATTGGCGGAAATTTGGTTAGTTATTTTTTAAATGTTAACCGTTCTATACCCAACGGTTTCGGCACACTATTGGATAGGCCGGTTCGTTGTCTTCGCAACACATTCGTTATGTAAATTAATTCTCAGAACGTCTCCGGCGACGCGAGATGACTTCCTTTTGCACTTCTTGACATTTGGAAATACCCGAAGTCGGTTCTTCTTTGAGTTTATGATATTTGGTTTTAGTTAAAGCCTACACTACTATCTGAGTGTTCGAATAATTTGGCCTTGTACGAATTTAATGGACATTTCTAAAACTTAAGCGATTTTTTTTAGAGCTACCTCATCCTGGAAATTAAGTTCATATTGATTGTATAAAATAATTAAGTAACAAAAAATGTATATATATTTTTATTTTTTCTCCATGCCGTAGCTTTAATCATTAGTAAAAAATTTTTACTCTCCAAGATTTAACTCTATTATAGAAAATAGAATATATATTCTATTTTCTATAATACATACATATTTACATACACACTCATACGCTCGAAAAACATTACGCTCCTTCTGACTCAGTTGGGTAAAAAGTAAATATTGATAAAACTGTTTGGGGTTGAGTCATTTAGTCATTGAATTCCACTCACTGCAATGGATTCCAAGAATACCAATTCAGATACCTAAATTCAACATTGGTTGTCTCCCGATTTCTCAGTAAAATATTTAATAGTATTAAAAGTTTCTGTTGCATTTTTGATAATTTTTGGACATGTATTATATTTTTATGAATTATTCAAGTGTTTAATGCGCTTTAATGCAGACAACCTAAATTATTTATTTATTAAGTATAAATTATTAAAAAAAAAATGCTTGAAAAAAATGAAATGAATTGAATTTATTAATATTTTAATTTTCTTGCTCTGGTAACGAGGCAAAGTGCGTAGTTGAGTTAAGTAAACAGAAATATTATTTTTTAACATAACAACAAGACAATAATCCATACCTATATTATAAATTCGAAAGTAACTCTGTCTGTCTGTCTGTCTGTCTGTCTGTCTGTCTGTCTGTCTGTCT
>JAEBDU010000009.1:1181458-1225444 GCA_016802625.1 Heliconius numata
TCTGTCTGTCTGTCTGTCTGTCTGTCTGTCTGTCTGTCTGTCTGTCTGTCTTTTACGCAATCAGAGCCAAACCGCTAATTTAATTGTGATAAAATACTCATAAAGAGATACTTAAGGGTCTCGGGATGAACATAGGATACTTTTTTTTCTCATATTTGTAATATTTTCGATATATACCAATATATTAAAATAATTAATTTGACATGAAATTTATTCCGCCATGTTGATAACAATCGTCGCTACGCGTTGCTAAGCAACGGCTTGCAAAGTTTGTTAATTATATTTAATATATTGCTTAATGCATACATGGCGCGCGCCGATATAGATTTGTATACATTAACAAAAATTAGATGATTTCTATAATTTGATATTCATCCTTATAAAAATAAATATAATAGTCACTTTTAGCATTTCATCTTGATGGAAATTATAGTTTACTGTATAACATTCTAATAAATAATTAAGGAGATGTCACTGATTCGCAATGGCCGAATGATGATGATGAGTGGTATAGTATGACCGAAGCGAACGGGGAGATGACTTTGATGGTTTTGTAAATTTTTATATATTTTCGAATTACTGTTAATTTTTATGTAATTATTTGCTGCTTATAGTTAATTTATCTCAGTTCGGTTATCTATACCGATGTTATACACTTAAAATATCGTAATTTTAATCATTTGGGATTTTATTTAATATTGTTCGCAAAAATTAATAATTATTTAATATAGAAAAATGTTTAGTACACGCGCACGGCAAACTTTAGGTACTTTTTCTAATATTAAGAATTTCCTTTTACTTCTTTTGTTTGTTCATTTCGGTTACTCAGATATTTTTTCTAATAATAAATCTCCACTAATTATTATTTTTTAACTTATTTTAATTATTTAGTCTTATATTTTCGCGGGCGTAGCCGCGCCCGGGCCCACTAGTTATTTATAAAATAAGCACATAAAATTAATCGAATTTTAATAAATTGTTTATAATAAAATATTGATTGATTGATTTCTCGATATATGGCGTTTCGAGCGTGCCAGTAATAAAATATGAATGAAATCTGTTTTAATATAATAATGGATGGAGTTGCAACCCTATTGTCAATCCCGCAGGACTGTACACCTATTTACATAACAACGTGTGTAAAATCCGGCGCAAACGCACGCCGTCGCCACCTCCTTCGTTTATTCAATTGAAATTGATCGAATACGATGAATGGCCGTCTTGAGAACTTTAATACTCTCCATACTAGTGCATTGTATCAAATACTTCAAATATTTCAGTCGACGCGACAAAGTAGATGATAAACTAACGTCAACGTCTAGACTGAATGATCATTTTGAATAGCCATTATAGAACTATGTAGATAGAGAAATCCTTTATATTCTATTGATCGTTTTGAATTAGTATTGTTTTCAAACAAAATTAGACTAATTCTATTAGTATTTAGAGTTAAGTGATTATTCGTTCAATATTTTGGGTTTCACGGTGTATCACACACTTAGCGGGTTAGGCAGAGAGAACCTTGAAACCTTGTGTTAAGGCACTCCGTTCCAATTAAGACGCGCCAGTTCTCCACTTTCGGCCGATTTCTCGAGATATTACGTGTTGAGTGGCGAAACTCCCGCTTTACCTCGTTAACAGAGCAGCAAGGCAATGAAAATATGTGTTTGAATGGGAATCGAACCTATAGTCTGTCGTGTCTTTAAACTTACTCTTTTAATTTAATATTAAAATTATTTAATAATATACCCGTATTTTGTAATGTTACATTTACAACATTTTGACATAAAAAAAGTATTGTCGATAATAAACTATGTAATTCGTTACGAGGGGAACGCCAAATAGTTAACATAAGAATGTTTATGTTGTTTTTATGATCCTTCATATTCCAATAAATAGGAAATAAGCAACAATAGATAATATTAAGTGATACTAGGGATGCTACTCTATAACTAATAAAATTAAAATAACTATATTTTTTTATAAAGCTTAATAATTTAATTATATGTAAGGGAGAAGTGGCATGAAGGAGCCAGGTTTTGAAAGAGCCACTTGCAATATTATAGTAGTTTAGGAACGGATTCGTTAGAATATTTTATTTTTAAATGGCAATATTGATTTCCCGCCACCCACAAAAATTTTACAGTTCATCGGAACCAACGGACGCCGATACGTCGAGTTGAAGTTTTTGGCATTCCAAAGTAAGTATTTTACCTCATTTGAGTTGTTTTTTAGTATTTCATTGTAAACAAATACGGGTAATTGGAATATAGATTGAGTTTATGTATATATTTGGCCTTGTAACTGCATTAAAATTGAGTTTGAAAAGTTTTGATATCGTTGTCATTTTGGAGGTTACATTTTTTTTAAGAATAAGTTATGAAAGAGCCGGGTGGACGGGCCTTGAAAGAGCCGAAAGAAAAAACGAAAAAGGCCCGAGAAATCAGTAATTGAAGAATTAAATTGACCATGGTCAATGGTTTCTGCCTAGATAAGTGGAAAGAAATTGAAAATGCGAGTGATGATTGGCTTCAAGGATTCATATAATGTGATTGGTCTGAATAATGTAAGATTAAAAAGTTTGTTAGAATTATCTACTTAAAATGACTGATAGAATTAAAAAAAACATTACTTTTTAATAAGAATTATTAAATCGTTTTTATTTAATATTGTTTACCATAATTTTCACTCTTATACCCCATAATATAAGACTGGCTCTTTCATAACTTTTAATGGCTCTTTCAATACCGAAACGTTATGAAAGAGCCAAATGACACATTTTTTTAAAACGAATATTTTATTGATTAATTATTGTATTTAAGGGTTATTTCGTACGAAATTACCTAGTTTATTAAATAAATAATAATTTGAGGAAAAAAAATCTTAATTTCTTTAATTAAAAGTATATTTTTTTGCTTCATTTAGTAAACTGGCTCTTTCATGCCACTTCTCCCTTATATACTTGATTATGTTTGTCTAATCAATATAAATACAATTTAATAGGAAGTTTTAACAAAAAATAAAAATACAAACCAATAATATTACAAAAATGTTTAATATAGGGAATTTACTTGTTCGAATAAATCAATAGTGTATAAATAACCAAATTGAGCAATATAGGTGTTTGTTGTGGTTTCGTATTTGTGATTCATTTGCCAATTTAATTCATCCTTTATTATTATACAAACGTTTTAAGGTCTTTAATCTCTGGAGATTTTCGCCAGACTATTTGTAATTTAGGTATTTCATTTACTAAATCGACATCATCAATTATTCAATTATTAGTTTAACCTAAACAAAAAGTGATTTCCGAAACTCTATTAGTCATATAAAAAAATCTCAAATTCCAGTGGGTCTGTCGGATGTAAAGAATAGCGAAAACTCTAGGACATCCTTTCAGACATTCTTTTAAGTCCACGCTACTTTGACCATAGATAAAAGAAATGTAGGAATTGAGAATCTCCTATTTATGAGGTGGGTAAATGTTTGCAATGTTATACGTCAAACACATATTTACTGTTTTATCGTTCAAAAATATTGAATATCTACATAAAAACACATACCAAAAGTTTCCTTTACGTACATTTCCTTAAAATGATTTCACTCGAAATAACCCACCGATAACCTTTACAACTTTATTGATAATAAGAAATATTTGAAATAATACTGTAGCCAGTGAAAGGAATTAGGTATTATATTGAATTAGGAAACTCCATCTTAGCGCACTGGAATAGAGTTTGTCTTTACAATTGATTGTGTTTCCAATTTGTTTAAAAATGCTTTATTTTCCCAGCTTAAAAGCGCGGTGGCGTTCAATTCCGTTGTTGAGTAACAAATGGCAAATTATATAAGAGACTTAGCCCTATCCTTCTTTTTTTCTCTCTTGCAGGGAGCAAAACTTTACATAGAATAGATACTCTACTTTAAATTAATGAGAAAAATCTTACATTTCAACACAATTGACGCATTATGTGTTTTTAAATGTTAGCAACAGAAAATTAATAACTTAAGTATTATACGTTATGTCTTAAATGGTTTTTCCGGAACACTATTTTACCATTACATGGAGCATTAGCACTTAACTTGGAACTTAACAGACGTATTCTATGACGTCAAGACTACATAGTTTCTGAGAATTCTTTTCAAATTTATATCCATAATAAACTTAGATAACAGCAAAAAATACAGATGCTCACACATAAACACATAAACAATTATTTACTTTTCCTTATACTAACTGATACCTATAATTTCTAACAATATACTATGAGATGTGGGAATTACGCTTACAGATTATCTGCGTGTTTTGATATCCATGATAGTGGTCTTACCCAAGTCGTGGCATATCACAATAACAGAGTTAATAGTAACTAAATAATAGTTATATAATTAAAAGACTAAATTATATTTTTTTTACTAACAATACAAAATGTAATAGAAAAATATACTATTATAACGGATTAATAACATGTGCAATAAATTAAATATTTGCTGATCGAATGCGCGATGAAGAGATAGACAGAAAGACATATACTAGCGAGGATGTCACGGTGAGAATGAAGAAGAACGTGTTAAGTTAGTTTGGGTTTGCGAAGAAAAGGTAAGCGGTAAGAGAGGTAGCAGGAGATCAAAGATACTGGAAGAGAGTCACGTAAAATGCATGAGGACCCCGGAGGGCATGTATGAAGAGGTTGATGACAATGGACAAGGCGAAAGAAGTATGAAGAGACCGTAGCGCTTGGCGCTCCGTTTCTCTGGCTACCCCGCTAGCTTAAAGCTAGATTAGATTTCAATATAATATTTATTAATTAATATCTAACAATTATAGCGGAGGAATAACTTGTGTAATATTTTAAGTATTTGCTAATGTTTTGAGAACTAAAAGTGTATGATATGCCGAGTGGTAAGTCCTAAATGTAGACGACTACAATCACTGACACAGATAGCGAGCGCATCCACGCAGACGGCAGAATTCGTGAGGCGCCTGACAGCACCCCATTTAAAAGGCAAATTCCGTCACGATGCGCTCACGCGGATGTCGATATCGATTTGAGGAACCTTGTGCAACCTGGCCGTACTATCGTTGGGGCGGTTAATGAGATTTAGCTTATAAAATTACACCAGTGCACTTTCAAATGTTTAACCTATGTCGAGATTTGTTACATAATGGGAAGAACTAGTAATTCTGCAAAAACTATTTACCATACCGCTGCTGCATAATATACCTACGATCTTTTTACATGTATTTATGAAGTTTTTTTTTAAATTGTAACGTTTACTGATGTAAACAATAAGTAAAAACACTATATTTGTCCACATCAGCTAATAATTGGTTTAGGATCATATGGATTTTTTAATGAATTTTTAGCAAAATTATTATTATCGTATACAAACAATATAAAAACTTTTATTACATTTAGCTTTATATGAAGAAATGTATGTAACATATAAGATATGGTATATTTGTATATAGGTACTATACCTTCTATGCATGTACATGTAGGTACTGTATGAGCAACAGGCATACGTATGAGCAAATTGAGCATGCGTTTTTCATAGAAGCTTCAAATTTCAATATAACAATTAATTATCATTATATCTAAACATTAAGTTAATTATTTTTTATTAAAGCTATAAAAATAAAGTTACTTATAATATGTACTGAGTCCGATAAAAAATAAATAAATATCTAGAAAATCCCAGTTCGCATATTATTAATTATTGCTACGCAGCTACTTATTTCGTTTATGCTTTGCAAATATGACATAAATTACAAGAAAAATAATATATATATGGCCGCGCCCGCATTACTGCTACTGTTTGGAAATACGATACGCAAAGGAATAAGTGGAGCATGCTTATATTTCATGATAGATTCTCTCAGGTCTAATGTATCAAATATATTAGACCATAACGGCTAGTGACACAGGTAGTAATTTGAGCCATGATTAGACGTAGCGGTACTTATTACATATCTTTTATCCGCTTCACGCTGTATCCCGCACACAGCAGGATAGACAGAGGGAACTTAGTGTCAAGACACTCCGTTCCCCACAATCTGCCGAATTCCGAAGGCGTTGCCTGCTGCCTCGACACCAGAGCGAAGAAATGGAAATATAAATTTAAATAAATATTTTATTTCCTCGAGTGAGGATCGAACCCACAACCAGTCGCGATTACAGTCACACTTTGTGCTCCTGCGCCACGACCGGCCTCTATTAAATATAATATATGATGGTACATTTTTATTAGAAATCGATTGTGCTCACAATTTGAATGTACTTGTTTCAGTTTGACGAGCGTACGGCGGTATCGCGGTCGCCACGGATGCGTCGCGGGCGCCGGCGTGCGATGCGCTGTTAGAAGTTGCAATGGTGGGCGTGGGAGTGGCGGAAGGAGGCGGGGGCGGCGCGCCCGACGGCTACTACGGCGAGTACTACCCGCCGGACCCTTACTACGTGCCGCCCGAGATGTGCCCGCATCCTCAGCAGCATCCCCAACATGCACACATGTGCACAATGCACACTGAATATGGTTAGTTCAGATTCTAAACATAATAAATCTGCTAGATTTTATGGATGAGAAAATCTAAATATGAATAATTTACGCTTTTCATAAATAAGGTAATAAATAAACTTACACCTGTCTAAAACAGTAGGTACACGTCATCATCACGGGTGAACATTTAATTATACTAGAAATAGTATAATTAAATATGAAGAAAGTAAATAAGATTATTAAGAATATGAGACTGTTTGGAAATGAAAAGAATATAACATTGCGCCAATGACTACAAAACCTGTCACCATTTACTATTTTTTTACTGCATATGCATCCCTGTTAATATTTGACATGTTTTTAATATTAAATAAAGTTTTCCAGTTTTTAGTTACATTTGACGTCTTTATTTGTTGTAATCTAAATATTAAGTAATGAATGAAAGAGATGGTATTAAGAACAATATAGTACAATAAACAATCAAACATAGCTGTATATTAGCCGCCAACCCATCAATATGGTATTTTTTTAAGGTGGCATGCCGGTTGTAACCTCTGCAACGATGATGCCACCTCTCCTGCCACCTGTGCTCGATGAGGGCATGCGTCATTACCTTGTGGCGCACCATCAGCCCCACCCGCACCACGCACCGCATCACCAGCCACACCACCAACCCCATCACCAACCGCCACATCATCAACCACCACATCCATATGTGAGTAACACTACCATTTCTACTTTTTTTTATATCAGTTTAAATTTATTATAATTTAAGTACGTACATAAAAAGCCCGTTGAATACTTAAATTCTAAAAGTATAAAAAATAACTATACTTATTATAATAAAATATAATATCGTTTATATTTAGGAGAAGAAAATAAAAGCTTTTAAAAAAAATAGTTAAATTTGATCTTCAATATTTGATTGTTTTGTTTACGTGTAAATTGTTTTTTGTTACGTCAAAAATGACCAAATGTCAGAATGACAATTATCAAACGTCAACTGTGAACTCGTAATCATTGTTTGAGGGGATTAAGTCGCTATGTTTTTGTATTGTTGAAGTATGTTGAATAATATTGTCATACATAATTTAGTCTTCTTTATTTCTATGTATGATATTTTAAAGTAACGTAGGTACTAGTGTCGATTATCGAGCAACAACAATTCATGATATTGAGGTTCATATATTTTCGAACTTACATATTTTCATAAGGCGAAGAAAAACAAATACACACACAAATATTCCATATGCAGCAAAATGTAATGAAATGGATGCTCGATAGTGTATAAGTACGCAGCGTTATTTACCGCCTGTGCAAACAATTTCCGTCAATTTATCGATTGTTTCACTTTCGCACGTATAACTGAAACATGTACACGTGGAAAATTTTAAATAACGCAGCTATTTTTATGCGAGTACTTAATTGGTTATTGCTGTATTTTGCCTTGTATACTTTTAACGGAGGCAACGTAAAAATTGTCGAGTGATTGCGCGCTGTGTAGCGTTATCAGTTGTATTGGCAGTACGTGGCCAATGACGTGTAATGTATCGATAAGTTAGCATAGATTTGAAAGTGGCAAATACAAGTAGACATCTGGTAAATATCAATATGAGTGAAATGGATCCTACCAAGACGAGTTCTTCTAAAGACAATGTAAAGGTTAGATTTATAACTGTTTACTATTTTATAGTGGATAATTATTTGTATTACTTAGTGTGTGATGTATTTAAAATGTTTTTAGGTTCCAACAAATGGTGCAGGGGGTCCACAACATTATTATGGAGGTGCATATCCTGCTCACTTTCACCATGTGCCTCCCCACCATATGCAACATTCACCACCTCCACCAGTGTATCAGAAAGACGAAAGAACCCAGCGTCAATATTCTAAACTGAAACAAAAACTAGAACGAAAACATAATAATCGGAACAATGGTATAGGTAATGAAAATTTAATTTCCGACTAACTACTAATAATTATATAAAATTAGTTTGAATATCAGACATGTTGGAGGAGAGGCCAGTCATGGCACAGGTGTGCAAATGTAAACACAACAGGTTGTGGGATCATCAATATTAATATTTACATTTATTTGCTCTGGAAACGAGACAAAAAAGCAGCATTGAGTTCCACCACTCAACAAGTGTGGAATGATAGTATTTTAATGGGAATGGAGTGTTTTAGCACTTGGATTCCAGGTTCCCTCTGCCTACTCTGCTATGTGTGAGATACAGTGTGAAGGTAAAAGAAAACATACATGTAATCTTCTCATGATAATTTTTATAATTTAAAATTAGTGTTATAATTATAATTTAAAAGTAATATTTTATACAATCTACAGAGGTCAATTCTGGTGCAAGTACTCCATCATTGTCTCCCAGAAAAGAGCTGAATGGGAGAAGTGGAGGTAGTGGCGGTGCCTCATCTGGTGCATGGTCGGAAGGCGAGGGTTCATCTGCAGGGGCTTCTGTCCAAGGGGATGATGACAATGATACACAAGCTCTGCTGGATATGTTATCGGCCACACGTACACCTCAGGTAACCAATGTTCAAAATCTGTAAGAGAAGTCAATTTCTGAAATTAATCAAAATTATGAAATTAAAAGCTTAAACCGTTTTTACAACATTTATAAAGATTTTTCTTATATTATATTGTTGTTAAAACAGCTATATGATATAGAAAAAAAACTTGTAATCTAGCATTTTTGATAAAGATATTAGAAGCAGCAACTTGACCACTCTGGTAGGCTTAATTGTTAATAAAATTTATATATATGTAGTTATTATACACTAATAATATAGAAGATGAAACAATTGTGTTTTTTAATAATAAAATCAATTACTTTTCAAATTCTTTCAAAAACTCAACAGAGGGGGGCTAATGTTAAAATTTTCGGCACACGTTCGTGACATTACGTGTTGAATAGGTAATGAATGTATTAAACTCGTAAGTGGGAATCTAACTCACTGGCATCATATTTGCAGTCAGACAAGATCTGAGTGTTTCTGTGACGGCCTCAAATGGCCTTGATATTATAATGAAATTGACAAGAGAAAAGTATATTTTTTTATTCATGTAGAGTATGTCAAAACTGTGTAAGGGACTTAAGAAATTTATTTTATCACAATAATATCTCAAATCTGATTAATAAGCTTTGAGATATTATTGATCTCCGAATATTTAAACAAATTTCATTGTATTTAAAGGTTAGTGACATAACACCAACAAGTGCACTGGTGCAATGGAACTCACCATGTCCTGAAGGAGTCTCTATCCCAAATGTGGAATTAACATATGATCTATTGCTTGGTGATCGCGGAAGATACAAAGCCATCTACAGTGGTCCGTCACTATCATGTCGGTCTGTATTATTGTTATTTATAGCTGAAAATTATGCATTTTGAATGTAAAGAGTCATTATAATTCCTACTTCAATTATTACTTACAGGGTTAGAGACTTGCGGCCCGGCTGCGAATATTCCGTCTGTCTGCAAATCCGTGCGGGAGAGGTAACGGGTGCCGCCAGCGAAGCTGCCACGTTCCGCGCGCCGCCCGCGCCCCCTGATCGCGCCGACGCGCCGCGCCTGCACCAGCGCGCACGAACCTCCCTTCTGCTGCGCTGGCCCGCGCCCGCCGACAACGGTGCCCGCATCGTGCACTACCTGCTCGAGATGGACGCCGGCGACGGCTTCGCGGAGATCGCGCGCCCGCGTACGCGCCAGCACGCCGCCGCCGGCCTGCAGCCCCACACGCCCTACCGCTTCCGCCTCGCCGCCGTCAACGAGTGTGGCCGTGGCGACTGGAGCGTCGAGCTGGCCGCTTCTACCGCTGGTCCGCCGCCGCCCGCGCCCGCGCCTCCCCGCCTCCTGCGCGCGCAACCCGCCGCGCTAGCGCTCGCCTGGGACCGCCGCGCCGGTGCCCGCGACGAGGACTTCACGCTGCAGATGGATGACGCCGCGCAGGGCCACGGCTTCCTGCCCGTCTACTCGGGGCCCGACTGCGCCCATGTGTGCGACCGCCTGCGCCGCGCCACCGAGTACCGCTTTCGGCTCCGATGCGAGACCGCCGACGGCAAGGGCCCTTGGTCGCCCGAGGTCTCTTACAGCACGCTGCCGGAGAGGCCGGGCCCCCCGGGCCGGCCCGCGCCCCGCGGCAAGATACACTCCCGCGCCTTCCGCCTGAGGTGGGATCCGCCCGCGGATGACGGCGGCGCCGAGGTGCACACCTACACGTTGGAGATCGACGGCGGCGCGGGTTACAGCTGCGCATACCGCGGGCCCGAGCGTGAGGCGCACTGCGACCGCCTGCAGCCCGGCACGCAGTACCGCGCGCGCGTGCGGTGCGCCAGCGTGGCCGGCGACAGCGACTGGTCCGCCGCCGAGACGCTGCTCACCGAGTCCGCCTGCCCCGGCGTCTGCGCCGCGCCCGAGCCCGCCGCCGCGCCGCGCGCAACAGACGCGCTCGTGCGCTGGCGCGCGCCTACCTGCCTCGGCGGCGCGCCGCTCACCGAGTACCGCCTCGAGCTGGCCGATACGGACGGGCTCGTGCGCCTCGTGCGCCTCGAGCGCCCCGAGCCCGAGGCTACGCTGCGCGACCTGCTGCCGGGCCGCGAGTACCGCGTGTGGGTCACCGCCGTCAACCGCGTGGGCGCCGGCGCGCCCTCCGCCGCGCTGCGCTTCACCACCGCGCCCGCGCCTCCTGACGCGCCCGACGCGCCGACAGTGCACGTGGACGGCCCACATGCCGCCAGCCTCGAATGGACCGCGCCGCTCAACAATGGCGCCCCGATTGTCGACTTCCGCCTCGAAATGAGCGCGGCTAATGTTGATGATGCTTTCACAGAAGTGTACAGGGGCATGGATACTACTTGCTCGATAACTAAGTTGACACCCTTCACCCCTTATTTCTTCCGAGTATGCGCGACAAACTCTGCGGGACGAGGGGCCTGGTCCGCTACGCGCGACGCCCTCACACCGCGCGCGCCCCCCGCCGCGCCCCACGGCCTGCGACACGAGGCAACTACAGATTCTCTTCGTCTACACTGGCGGGTACCGCCGTGTCACGGTGCAGAAGTACTTAGATACAGAGTGGAATTAGACGACACTGCATTCGACACCGAGGGCCCACTGCCGGAGCACCTAGTGGAGGGCCTGTCGCCGGACACCGTATACAGGGTGCGCGTCGCCGCGCTCAACGAGCTGGGCCTCGGGGCCTGGTCGGAGGAGAGCCGCGCCGCCACGCGCCCGCGCCCGCCGCCGCCGCCCGCGTTGCGCGCCACAACGCCTGCACACAACCACCTGCGGCTGGAGTGGGCACCCGCCGGCGACTGCGCGCAGTACTGCATCGAGATGCGGGCGCCAGACGCGCGTGAGTTCCGCCCCGTGTACCGCGGCTCCGCGCTCTCCTGCAAGGTGAAGAAGCTGCGGGAGGCCACCTGCTACACGTTCCGGATACGCGCCAGCGACGAGCGAGGCGGCCGCGGTGCCTGGGGCGAGCCCGTACCCGCGCGCACCGCTGCCGCACCGCCGCCCGCACCGCCTGCGCCCGCCCTCTCCCTGCTGCCGCCGCGCGCCGCGCGTGCTTCCTGGGACGCCGTGGATGATGCCGACTACGTGCTGCAGTGCGCGCGCGGCAAGGACGCCGTCTTCAAAGAGGTAATCGATCTCCAAATGAACTTTATTCTCTTTCTATAGGATTAATTCCTTTTAAAGGCTTATATGTAATGGCATCAATGGTCGGCTTTGTAGGTATACACCGGCAGAGAGACGCAGTTCCAGCTGGAGGAGCTGGAGTACGGGGCGGAGTACCTGGTGCGCGTCGGCGCTGTGCGCGGCGGGCTGGCGGGAGCGTGGTCGGCGCCGGCGCGGCTCGCAGTGGCGGCACCGCCCGCGCCCGCGCGCCCCCGCCGGGCCAGGCCCACGCGCGAGCTTGCGCCGCGCCACACGGCGCTGCTGATGGCGGCCGTGTTCCTGGTGGTGGCGGTGCTGGTGGCCGTGCTGGTGCAGCGCCTGGTGGAGCCTCGCCCGTGACGCGCGCTGGCGGCGGCGCGGCCGCGCGCCCTGGCCCGCCTTTAGCCGCCCGCGACCGACTGACGCGATGGAGTGCAATTATTCGATTTATATAAACCTTCGACGAGACACCGCCCCGACCGCGGGAGATTCTGAAATATTTATATGTATATAGTAGATAATAAAATAATCAAATTGTACGCCGCCGCCATGTAATGACGGGACGCGCGAGATAATCGCTGTCTTTAATCGCTTTATTTTTAATATATTTTGATTTCGGTTAATGAATATTCAGATGAACTACACGATGAGTTTATTATATCTCCAATATTTTAATCGACTGTACTAAACGAAAGGCCTAGGGAACGCCTTTAACGAGGTTTTTTAGATTTCACGTATATGTATTTTTAGTGAATTTACAAGTATGGATTTGCTATTTTGATGCGAATGTATATGTAGGAAGTGTTAACTTTGCCTAATCCAATCTGTGTCGCAGATCTTCTAAGTTCTAGTCTATGCTTTTAAAATTTCATATCTTCTGCTGAATCGTCTATTTTACGTAAATTATATGAAACATAAAAGTTGTATTTATTGTGATATAAAATATACTTCTCGGTTATAAAATCGCCCTGCCGCTTGTATTTCCCATACATTTCTATATTTTTATTAATAAAGGATCTGTTGCATGTTTTATCATATTTAAGTATAGCAAGTTAGCGACCAAGGTGCTCTAATATTAATGTTCTGTTACGAGGGACAAGGCCCCTCGCTCTCCAACGAGTTTCCAGTGTGTGTGCTGTGATCACTTCCTTATGCGAATGAGACTGATTTTAAAAATATATGCTTCGTGTCTTAGGATTGTTTTAAAATGCTGTCGTACATTTTGATGAAAATCGAACTGTTTTATGATTTCCCGAGAACTTAGCAACCCGCCAGCCGAGGCGCGGCGACCGACGCGCACGTCTCTTTACCCTCTAATGTACCTTCCGCGTTTTATTGACGATAGTGTATTAATTGTTTTTATTATTATTATTATTATAAATCATGACCTTTAATCGATGACATTATGTAATATAGAGTAAATTGTTTATGAATTTTAGAGATTATAAATTTATTGAGATTGTTACCACCCGGTGTATCGATAGGAGATCGTCAAATTTGACTTTATTTCTAAGAAATATCTGTGTTCCAAAACGTAAAATGGAAAAAAAAATATAGATTCATCCCGTATTGGTGTTTGTTATTTTAATTAATGGATATATTAGTAAAATGTTACTGACTTTGGTCTAATTATATTTTTAAATGAATCAATTACACTGTAGGTAGGCAGAGTATCTTTTTTAATTATATTCAAATATACGAATTATAGTAAAAGTGGATATGGCATTTAAGTGAACGTACTAAGTGTCATTATTCACGTATAAATGTTATTTAAAGGTTCTGTGGTGTAATGTCATATGTAATAGAATCATTTATCGCATTCAATGTTCTCGTTCGTGCCGCCGATGTAATACTTTGTCATGGACATAAGCTTATTTTTACGCACGAATATTTTATCTTAAATACGTGATTAATGCTAATAATTATATTCTGTGATTTTCTCATTCTGTTCTTTCTTTATGATATTTATACGTATATTTTAACGTTATCAAGACATTCCTACTTTTCTATTTCAAATTGAATAAAATTTTATTTGTCTGAGATGATAGTCTTCGTGCCGTCCCACTGAGGAGTGATGGCCGCGAGCACAGCTTGCGACGTTATTGCCACAACTATCTGGTTAATTTTCGAAAGTTTTATAATCCTAACGTGCAATTGTCAATTTATTTATTTTATGGCTTAATATTTATTAGAAAATATATAAATGTTCTATAGTGTCTTGTAAAGGTGGGATCTGATGTTCCTAGATATGTAAACGTTTTGTATGATACACCGATCGCAAGCTAAAGTGTATTACAGATACAGTCATGCATTCCAACTTTGTATTCCACTTTGTAAATAGGCCTAATGAATTCTACGACTTAATGTTGCTTTAATGTGGGAATGTAAATAAATCGTGTTTGAGCTTCCTACGAGAGGCACGTGTGCGAAGCTGGGGGCGGCGGGTCTGGCTCGACATTATACAAGAATTTATATAAAATTTATAAATAAATTTATAATTATTTCTTATTTAGGGTCGCATCTAAGCCAATGGCGAATTTGTAAATATAAAAATTGTACCAAATTGACCATAAATTGATGACGGACGAGGTCCGCCAGGCCCGGGCTCGCCACCTCTTGCACTGTGCTCTCGCCGACCCTATGGCAGCGTACTGCGTAACTGTAACACTGTGTTGAGACTAAACGTTTCTAAATTAAAACATATGATTAATGGGGATAGCATCTCATATTGTATTTGTGTTTCAATTAGCAACGTATAACGAAATGTATATGTTTATAATATAATATTTGATGATGTTATGTATACAATTTATTAAACATGGATATATCAATAAAATTATATTTTGTGTACGATCAAAGTTTAATTTTTTTAACAATCCAATTTTATTAACTAAGTTTCCGTCATTCTAATATCCTTACACGATCCTGATTTCCTATTCTCTTAAACTTATAATAGCCATGATGACAGATTTTAAGAAACTATTCTATGAAATTGTTGAGAATTTGGAAAACATTCTAAAAGGTGTTTATAAAACTTGCACTCTTAATAAAAAATAATAATAACACTTTATTGCACATAAAATCTTAAATCATTTTAATGCTACTTATGCTATTTCTATAAAAGTAGTACCGTTAATTACATACTATCTTATTAAAATTACATTACAAATTAACAATATATTATCAAATAAGACTAGAAAGGTTTTGTACTATGAGTATTTAATTCTCTTACAAAATACACTGATGAGTTATTAAATAAAAAGAAAATATTAGGTAGATATCTTATTTATAGTGATAATTGAATGTATAAAAATTACCCGAGTATCAGGTGAGGTTTCTTTTTATTTTTTTCTTATTTTTACATACAAAGAATAAATTACATACATATTTATACGAAGTTAATCGTATGAAAATGTATATGCATGTACCCTGTGCACATGTATATTAGAGATCTTCCATAAATACGTCACACGTTAAGGAAGGGAAGGATGTCGATGAAGTGTGATAACGTTGAGAGAGTGGAGAGGTTCTAAATTTCAGGACATCACATTTCAAAATATAATATCTATATATTTAAAATATGAATTTTGTGTGAGTCAAAATAATTTGAGAACTGCTGATTTAATTTAATAGACGACCGCTTTACTCATACGACGTCACACAAAGTGGGGGGGGGATCCATAACTGTGACAAATACGGGGGATGAGTCAAAAAAAATCACGTCATTCGTGTGACGTAATTTATCGATAGCTCTTTATTATTTTATTCAATTATAATATTGATAACTAGAAAATATCAACATTTGGTATTTTTACATTTAGGAGGCAGTGGGAAATAATTGGCACGAACGAATATTTTCGCTGTACACTTCGGTGTAATTGGTTAAAAAGGTGTTGCGTCGTGTAGAAATCTTGTCAATGCAGCCTTTAAAATTTTGTGGGAACATCTTTTTAGCTCCGTCTTCATCAGTGGCGCCACCTATTCAATCAATAAAGCAGATAATTTTTATATTAAAATAAGTATTATATACTTTTTTGTTTTTAAACTTTATATACAGAAATAATGTGTAATTGAAGGGGGAAAGTTGGGCAAAAAGTTTTAATTTTTAAATTTAGCATTTGAATATAAATTCTATATACCGTAAATATTTTTTTGCCTCACGCTTTTTCCCGCACATAAAAGGTTAGGCAGAGGGAGCCTAGTGTTGGGACCCTCCGTTCCGTACTTTCCGCCGAATTTTCAAAGCATTGCGTGTTGAGTAACGGAATTCATCGCCGCGCTTTGCATTGATACTAAAGCATGAAAATGATAACATTAAATAATTCATTCCCCCGTGTGAAATTGCCACCGTTGCGTTTACAGTATTAGGCTTGTGCCGATGCGCCACGGCGGCCTCGACTATGAAATAAACCTTTCTTTTAAAAGCTAGATACTTTCGATATAACTGGTTCTTCTTAATTCTTAAAACCAAAATAAAATACTTAAGGATGTACTAATTACAATTTATCGACATAATATGTAGATCGTTTAATCAGTCGGAGACGGTAACTTTTAGCTGGTTAGTTACAAAGACACCTATCCAGGTTCTTTTTAGCTACAATAATAAAAAAAACAATACACTTACCAATAAACAGATCAATGTCCTCATATTCAAACTCATTGTAACATTGTTCTTCTACAAATGTTTTATTATCAACGACAAATGTTATATAGTTTTCCATGCTTAATTCTATGGAATGCCATTGCCCGTCCGCCATGAAACCGGCTTGGACTAAAGAAGAAATTAATTGAGGTGGTGTGGGGAAGTCCTGTGTCTTTTCTAAACTACCATTACAATGTAGAGACCAGGTCAGCTTGAGATAACCATTTTCTAGACCTAAGCCTAAATAGTCAATACCCTGCAATTATCATGTCTACTATTAATAAATTAAACTATATTTTACAGTGGCGTAGCTAGGGTATTTGCTGCCTGGTGCGGCTTAGGGGACTTGATGCCCTTTAAAATGGTCTAAAAAAAAACAAAGTGTCTCCTACTCTCACGTAGATCAAGTGTCAGACACTAAGATGTGACATTGGCTACCTTTAAAAAAAAAATCGTCGACTTTGATGCCCCTTTCCTTTCGATGCCCGGTGCGACCGCACCGCTCGCACCCCCCTAGCTACGCCACTGATATTTTAATATTACTAACTTACTGTTATCCAAATCTTTTTACACGGTTTCGCTTTTTAAATCTAATATTTATGGTAACGGTATACCAAGTACGAAAACAGTGTATTATTTTTTTTTATCTTGTTACCTCTGTTTTGTCTAGCTCAATGTCCGTTTTACATAACGTAGACTGGAAAATTCGAAACCTTTGGAAATAAATTTTCACATGATCTCACTTTTTTAAAGCATGCAATGGTTGTGGATAAAAGAAGTACTTATCTATATATACATAGATCATATGACTCACCATGTTTATCCACAATATAAGACCGTTCGGATCAGAAGTTGAAAAATTAAACGCAACGTATGAAGGTCTTGTTGGAGCTGAGCTCAATCTTTGCTGGTGGCCGGAGTGACTTCTGGTTAGAGACAGCATGGCGTCGCCGTTAAATTGCGGCACAGCTATATTTATACCTAGGAAATTACAAACAATAGGAATATACGTCTATAGCGATATGTGATCATATTTGTGGTGGTGTGATCACATGTCTTGATGTGGAATCGCATATATATGATTATAACTGTGGATGCGTGATCTCATATTTCATGATCACATATGTGACCAAATGTATAAAAGTGTGATCGTATCAAGTGTGGATATGTAATCACATGTGTGGACATGTGATCATATGTATGGCTGTATAATCACATGTGTGGCTGTGTGATCACATGTGTAAATATGACATCACTTGTATCAGTGTGCAATCACATGTAGGTAAAGGTCACAGGTAGGATAAAATATGTTGTAAATTTATTTAATATAGATAATAATTACCTATTGCTGTATATTATTTAATGCAAATTATGATAGTGCAGAGTGTAGAGATAATTATATTAATCGTTTATTCAATGCTATATTCAAAACTATCATCACACTGATCACAGCCGTGACAGGCACTATAGTGTGGATACGGTCTTAGAATTCACTCACGCTGGTCACACAGCAGGCCAGTGGTTCCGCTGGCGCACACGCAGCGCCCGCGCACGCAGCGGCCGGCGCATTGCGGCGCTCGGCACGCCCGACGCCGGCACCGCGCCCCCCCTCCCCCCGCGCTGCACGCCGCGCCCTCACATGCGCCCACGTTTTGACCCTCTGTAAATGTTAATGAAATACCATTGAATTTCTGCTTAGCTTACCGAGGTGCCGCGTCTTGTGCTATATTTAAATATTTTTATTTACTGTAACTGAGTCACTGTATTGCAACCGTCATATGAATCAAGCAAATTGGAACTGCTTTACGTTGCACTTAATAAATTATTTTCATTAAAAATAATAATAAATCTAATTTTAAAACCGCACCTTCAATATTTTGAGGTTCCAATGGCAAAATTATGTTATTTATGTGCAAATTTCTGAAGCAACCGCCGTATGACTCGGGTGGTCCCGACATTACATCAAAAGGCAACGTAGACAAATCTTTAGCTCCTCCTGATAAAAAGTAATATTATTAATACAACTTGAGATAAAGACCGAACTGCATCAGGTCGATGCGAACGCTCCTTTGCTTTGTTTTTTCCATAAAAAAAGCTATCTGATCCGATTAACGCCCCCTACCTACGACAATAGTAGCTTCGCTAGCCGTGTGCGGGTAGGCGTGCGCGAGCATGGTCTCGGTAGTGAGTGCGCCGTCGACCCACACGTACAGCCTGCTCCCGTAGCGACCGGCGCGCACGCCGTGCCACTGCGACATCGACAGCACTACACCAGACCTGACCAGAGACGTCAGTCCCGAGAGCTGGTCTGGAAGTAAAGATTTTGTTACTTTTAATTATTCGTAAAAGTGTTATGAATATCTGAAAATAGAAAAACGTATTAAAAAAATTTAACGTAACGAGTAAACTTTTCCAGGTTCCCTGGTTCCCAGGGTCCCTAGAGTTAAGACACTACCGTTCCCTATTAAGACACTTCTGTTTCCCACTTTGAGTGGCGGAACTCAACACCACTCTTTTCTTTTTTACCAGAGTGAGCAAATGAAAATATGAAACATTTCATTCCCCTGAGAAGGAGTCAAACTTTAATGGTTGTCTACTTTTTAATATAAATAAAGAAAAAACAATATTACGTAAGGCGGTTTTTAAGAAAAAATTACAATAAAGCCTTGATAATTGAAAAAAAATATAATAAAATATTTAGCAGAAGGTGTTAAAGAAATTTATTCACAATAATTTATAATCGAATAACTTAAAACAGTAAAATAGTAAAATAAATGAAAATCACCTGTCCATCTATATTCCAGCAATCCGCCTTGCAACGACAGCGTTGTATAGAAATGAGGAGTTTGTACGAACATCACAATACCTCTTTCCTTGGTTGGTTTTACTTCTGCCTCGAGAGCTAAACTTACACTAGATATAGATCGTGGGTACAATTTCAAGTAGGATCTTGTGCCCATGAACAGTATGTCTATTGGTATTAGATCTGAATAGACAGAAAAATAAAATTAATTTATTTTTTTTTATCTGTTAGTAGTAAACAATATTTAATATTTGTATTTGCTTTAAAATTTAGAAAACCATTTCACAAGAATTGTAAAAATTGTATTGAGTATATGTAATGTACGGTAATTGTAACATTGCTATTACTTATATTATCACGCTTATATTTTTTAGATATTGCGTGTTGAGTGGAGGTACTCAACGCCACGCTTTGTCTAGTTACCAGGACATTGTTTGTCTTGTTACGAAGAAAGGAAAATATTAAATAATTGATCTCCCTAAGTTAATATTAACTAATACTCGTAGTTACCTTGGTCACAATTAGCCCCAGCTTTTCCGTAAGGACAGTCACATTCCGCATTATCAAGAGTCATCACGCAGGCTCCTTTACACTGAGAATGAGAACGATCACAAGCACTCCGCGTCACGCCACATGTTGCCCCAAACCAACCATCGTTACAAATACAACTATAAAGAGATAGTGTAAAGTTACTAATTTGTAAAAGGATAGTTCAGATTACAATTAGGAATATATATGAAAATGTAATTGGCTGGAGATGAAATCATTAGAAGGGAAATCATAAGTATATTGTCATAAAATTAATATATGAAAGCTGTCGTGTCACAGCCGCACTCACATCATCTGACACGCTTATGGATTCAATACCCACTCGAGGGAATGATATATTTTTTCGTTGCTTGGTAAAGAATACCGTGTTTAGTGCCTCCACTCAAAACTCTGTCTCGAAAACTGCTATAAGCATTCAGTACGAATCTAATAAAAATTTAAAAAATAATTTATTTTCATTCATACCCGTAAGTAGCAGGTGAATGAATACAAACACCTCTTGGGGCATTACATGACTTGGCAGTGCACTGCGTGACACCACATTGCCCTGCGCCGCGACCCCCCACCGCCTTGCCTGTGGCAACGGCCTGACCGCCCACCTCCCACACACAGCCTCGCCAACCACTGTGCAATGGTAAATCATGGGGCAGATCGTGGAAATCTTGGGATGGATGACCTCCTGTAACATATTTATTCCACATGTACAAATGTACCTACAACATACTCGAATATAAGAATTTGAATATAAAATTTTTATACTTTGAATAAAATAATCAAATAAACCTATCAACCATTATTCGGGGAAAGAATTGTTTTCATTTCTCACTAATCAACGCGCAGTGGAAATATCGTTACCGAATATAAGGTTACTTGACTTTAGAGTAGATATCCAAATGTCTGCAGCGGATTATCACTTTTCAAATTTCAAAAAAGACATATGAAGTTCCAGTGAAATGTGGAAAGCGTAGTGTTATGACATTAGATATGCAGGATAAGAAAAAAATATAAGTACAATATTATACTTACCAATATACACATAAGGTAAAAGAGTCATGTTAGAGCGGTTAGCTGGCGCGTTCCCCGTAATGTTGTAACGGCTGTCTATGATGAGTCCGGCACTGCGCCCCCGCCGCCACACTCGGACCACATGTCCGCCACGACGAGCCCCCACTGCGCGAGATGTAAATATTCTTCTTGGACCTGAAATATATTATTAGTATTGTTATTTTTTATCTTGAATTTAATGCAACTGTTACTATTATTATTGGTTGCCGAATATTTCTTGTAATATTATTTTAATATAAGAATATTTAATTATTGTTTTAGAATAATCTAATCATTTACATAAAAAGTTATAAGGTACATCTACGAGTATACTATAGTAATATAATAAAGCGGAAGAGTTTGTTTATTTGCCAATAGAACTCTGGAATTACTTACTGTTCGGTTATTTTTTATGAAATCTACACACCTCAGAAGTGCTATATAATACTATAATGTATTTCGTAGTTGTCTCAAATGACGAAATAACGATGAACGCCAAGGTTATTTAAAATAAGCGGGTGAAGCCCAAAGTCCTAGTATGTTAAAAGAAAAAAAATATAACGTACCACTTCCCATATTCCATGTCAACATAATATAGCCTTTAACGAAGGTTAGGGCTAGATGCTGACTTCTTGAATCGTGACGACCCCTTTGTCCCACAAACATTAGCAAGGCTATTTGGTCCATATCTGATGTTTGGAAACGCATGCGCAGGTCAAACCTATCGGAGTTTATAGCCGCAGAGGACAAAGGATACATTACGTAGGAAGATACACCAGTTGTTATTGGAGCTAGCGAAGGACGAGTTATTTCGACATCTGTTGAAGAAATTTAGGATAGTTATTAGCTGACATGTGGATACTTAGACTATAATTAATGGAAAAAAATCAGAAAAATCTTTCCGCAAATGTTTATTTTATACTTGAAATTCACACAAGAATTATCAAATTGACAGATAGTTCTCGTTCAAATATAAAATAACCAATACGTTTGTCAGCCCTGACTTTATATTTATATGAATCTCTTGGGAGATAGATAGCTGTACGTGTGAATGAATAGATTTTTAATATAACATTACTATGTTATTAACGACAATAGGTTTACATATATAAAGAAAATATCTTACTGTATTCACAAAATATCCCATGTTTGCCAAATGGGCAAAGGCATAAGAATCCACTCCCTGGGTGACGGACACAACTGCCTCCATATTGACAAGGGTTATGATCGCAAATTGAATGATTACAATGATTTCCCATCCAACTAAAAAATAAGTGCCAAGCCAGCCAAAACAAAAATAGTATCAGAAAAGAAAACTTCTTAATTTATTAAAATACTTTTTTTTTAAATTTTAAGGAAACAAATAAAAGTAATAACTACACCAAACAAAAGCTAAATAAAATAATTTTTATAAATTTGTATAAGTAAATATGTATAATTGTATAAGTTACAACTTACCCATTGGCACAAGAACAAGTGTAACTGTCCCCATGGTCGCTACAGGTGCCTCCATTTAGACATGGTGAAGATAAACATGATAGTGACGAACATTGCGTCACTTCGGCGTCGAATGCATCGTCGAATATGTCACGCTTTTCGCCATTTACCTTAATTTTCGTCAAATATTACAATTTACCACAATCTCAATAAATGCAAGTTGTTTTAGCTTCACGCTGTATCTCGCACCCATCAGGATAGGCAGAGGGAACCGGGAATCTGTTAAGACACTCCGTTCCCCATTTATATTATTAATAAATAAATCAAGGATATTAGGTTATTAAAAATTTCGATTAGTTAATGAGTTTCATTCCTTGGATACCTAGTAATCAACTATCCAAATCATTTTAAATTTGCATTAAAAATATTGAAGCTAATATAATTTGATCATTATTTGCAAAAAAAGCAAAAATATGTACGTAATAAGTATAATTTAAAATGTCTCATGTAATACTACTGTACTTACAATTAAATCATTAATACAACCAACAAAAGGTTTATCATCAGAATAATTAGTATTTGGTGTATTTCCGAAAGTAATGACAGTATTGTTGTCCAAGGACGCGATGCTGGACACTTGCCCGCCACTCATCGCCACTGTGTCGTTGAGGCGCAGGGTGGCATTACAGTGTCGGTCCTTCAAATACAGGTCTAATCTGTAAATATTTTAATTTTAAGGTTAGCACACAGAAATGTACTAAATATTGTTTCTTTTTTATTTTTTTAGCTTCACCTTATATCCTGAACATAGTTGGGTGGCAAAGAGTCTAGTATTAAGACACTCGATTCCCACGAACCGCCCATTTTTATTAAACATTGTATAGCGCTACCTAACCAGTTGGAGCCATCGCTTTGTATTTTTACCAGAGCGACAAGATGAAAAATACCTCATTACCCCCCAGTGAGAATCAAACGAAATCGGGCTTACAGTCAGATGCTATACCGCTGCGCCACAACGGCCTCAATAACACGAGACATATCAAATGAATTGAAAACGTATATTAAGGAATTATTTTTATTCGGTAAGTTTTTGTTATCTTAAAATATCATCTGATAGGCGTTTATTATCAAGTACATACCTCGTTTCAATTTTCATCAAATATCCTTTGTTAACGTAAGTTTTGAGTTCACTCAGAAGCATCGTCTGGTAGCCACAGGAAAACTCAAACTTCAATAAACCCGAGCTCATGTAGAGTTTCATGTATGCGCCCTTAGTGATATCAACATGCATTATTTGACCATCAGTTATTAAAGTTTTTGCATTAAATTGGATTTCAATAGTCGTAGAATTTTTAACATGATGAGAAATATAAGAGTTTCCATCAAAAGCTGCTGAGGTTATTATAATTTTATCTTCACAAAAGGTTCCTTCGTAGTTGAAGAGACAATGGCACTGAAAATAAGTTATGTCATGTTTACAAATTGTTCCCTATTTACTTATTAGTTTCTTATTAACGCAAAAAAGAAATCTGGTGAAATATAAAGCATTATTTGATAGAAGCCGTCGTGGGGTAGTGGGACAGCGTCCAACTATAATCCGGATGTGGCCCGGACTTCCATCTGGGGCAATAAAGAGTTGTCATTTTCCTAGCATGGGTGAAAAGTGGAGACTAGAGTGTCTTGATACTACTCTCATCTCTCTGTGATCTCTGCCTATTGCGGAAAGTGATATTTAAAAATATTTCCTTACCTCATTTATAATTGAACTAAGAAAATAGGAAAACAATTTAACACTCACTTTTATTCCATGTATTCCATTAATACATGTTCCATGATTATGACAAACAAAATCCGTGCAATCCGAATGAGACGTTGGTAGTACTTGTGTGGTTTCATCCCCTTCTATGCTAGGTTCTGTTACCTCAATGGAAGTAGTAAATGTTGTAGAATCCGTTTTACCTACTGGCGTGTCTGTGAACATTTTTTCTGTGGTCGTGTCCATTTTAGATGTTACGGAAGGAGAGTCAGTTTTAATATCTTCAATAGTGACCGGAGTTTTGATTGTTGAGTCAGTTTTATTCGTTCCTAAAGCACTTATTGTAGTTGTGTCTTCAGAGGTTGGTTCAGTTGTCAATTTTAAAGTTGGACTAGCATTATCATCTGGGGTTATAAATGTTGTTTCTGTTGTTTTCGTTATTTGTTGTGTCGTTTCTTTACTTGCTTCAGTTGTTATTGTAGATTCAGTCAGTAGTGGTATATTAATAGTAGACACATTTTGTTTAGTACAAACATCACTACATTCAGTTGTAGATTCTGTTCGAGAATCATCAATTTCAAGTGTCCTTTGAGTCTCTATTATTGAAGTTACGACACCAGTTACTAAATCTGTTGTAGATTTTGGTCCTTTCTGCATTTCTGTACTAGCTTCCGTGGTCTCCGTTTCGATGAGTTTAGTTGTTAATGTACTAAAACCTGAATCGGTTGTAAAATCTGAAGATAGAATAATATCACTAGAAGTCGTCGTACTTGTAGATTCAGTAATAGCAAGTGTTGTTGTGCCGATGTCAATAGTCATATTATATTTAGTAAAATCAATTGTCGATACACTGGCCATACTACTTGATTCTGAGTATAATGTTGTCGTGGTCTTCGTTTCATTAAATCCAGGCAATGATGTAGAAATAATGTATTCACAATCGTAGCCGCCATCGTCTTGGATCAAGCATTCACATAAAGCGCCGGTAAGTTGTGGTGGACATGAGCAAGTGAAATTATCAACTCCATCTATACATGTTCCTCCATTCATGCATCTGAATGAGATAAATATATCTTGTCAATATACAATAAATATTCAGTTGTAGCTTAGTTATGAACACAGTAGCTTTAAGTTATGAACACTTCAATATTTAATAGAATATAATCAGAGTGTGATGAATGGAGGTTCGATTCCTACTCGGGGATATAATTTATTTTAATTCTTCGCTTTGTTAAGAAAACAAAGCGCGGTGTTGAGTCCCGTCACTTAACACGCAATGTCTCGAGAATTAGAGAATGTAGTGGCTTAAACATTAATTTAGGTAGCTAACATAAAAGCATATCTAATAATTTTTAATACTAATCGTATGATATGATATATTACGTGTTTGTAATATGAAGCCATTATGTGAATTGAAATAGTTATAGAATATCACGATCGATTCGTCTGGACGTCTGCGCGGGGGCGGAGACCGTCTGCAGTCGGGGATGATATTTTTGGTCATCGACCAGTCTAGTCTGATAAATAATTGCCTTAAAGTGTAGTTTTTTAGCTAGTTTCCTTAGGCATTATAATTTTTGTAATTTAAATAAAGTATTTAATTTAGGTATTGGAATTATTTTTATTTATAGATTATTTAATGAATAATAGAGTAAGTACCTAATACAGAAAATGGCATACCAATAACTCTACGGTAACACAGTGTTTTAACATTAAGCTCCCTCTGCCTTCCCGTCTTTTCTCTTTCTCTCTGCCAACCCTACCCTATTTAATTAATACTTTAATACTATACAAGCTACCGAAACGCGGCTTCGCCCGCATAAAGTGATTATTAGATATATTAAAACCAAATTATACAAAGCCATTAGTAAGATTATGATTTTACTATCACTCACTTTGGACCCAAAAGGCATTCATCGTATTGCAGCTCGCACCTCTCGCCGTGGTAGTCGGGGACGCAGTAACAGACCCTCACGCCGTCCTCTACCACGCATAGCGCGTTGTTGCTGCAAGAGTCTTCGTCGCAAAATTCTATTTGCACTTCACAACTTTTACCAGTAAATCCTTTAAAAGATACATATTCTTAAAAATTACAAATGGTTGTAAGTTTAACTATCATAAAAAATAAAATTTTAATATGAACTGAATTAAAACTTAATTTTTTTCGCTCTGGTTACGAGGCAAAGCGCGGCGTTGAGTTCAGCCACTCAACACGATAAGCCTCAGAATTCGGCGAAAGTGGGAAACGGAAGTGTGCTAATGGGAACGAAGATTTTTAACACTAGGTTCCTAGGTTCCCTGTCCCACACTGTTATGTGTGGGATACAACGTGAGGCTAATAAGAATTAAAACTTATTTAAATGTTTGATTTAATTTCATTGTAAGCGTGAATTTGATAATAAAACCCCCATAAGAATATTTCATTTGTTGCTATTTACAAAAAAAAAAACTTTACCGTAAGCACATGCACACATATAATCCGCGTGGACATCGATACACACACCACCATTTCTGCAAGGATCAGATTGACATTCATCTATTTGTTCTTCGCATTTCGGTCCAGCCCATCCTATGATTATCGAATTTATATATAATGCCTTACAAATAAAATTAAGTACGTGATAATTTTGGAACTTCCTATAAAATTGGTAGGTATAATAAAAGAATTGGACGTGACATAATGGGTGTGATTTCTAAACGTAATCTTATACATAGATTTAAATTCAAATCAGTAGCATATTTAAGGCCGTCGTGGCGCAGGAGCACAAGTGGGTTGTGGGACGGTTGTGGGTTCAATCTCCATACGAACAAATGAATTATTATTTATAAATATTTTCATTTCTTCGTTCTGGCATTAAGGCAAAAGCCCGGCTTTGATTCGCCACTCAATATGCAATGCTTGGAAAATGCGGCGGAAAATCAGACGAACAGAGTGTGTTTGCTCTGTTCCTTCTTGTCTGTTTACATTTTTTAGCATATTTATATTTTTTTCCTCAAATTCATCAATATTTATGTACCTTTACCGCATAAGTATAACAGACTACTGCGTAATACTAGGTCATTAACCCGTGTTGCGGGAGTTGCAGTGCACGCCTAATATTGAACACCCGCATATAGTAGGGTTGGCAGAGAGAGCCTTGTTTTAAAACAATACGATCACCACTTTCCGCCCAAATCTCGAGGCTGCATTTTTTGTGACGGAACCCCACTTATTGTTTTCTTATCAGAGCTAAGAAATATAAATTTTATATAGGGTAATGAATCCCTTAGTAAGAATAGAACCTATAACCGTAGTTTTTGAACGACAAAGGCCTCTAATATCAATATTTTATATAACAAAAAAATCGATTTTTTTCACTACAAACATAGAATACTCTTCTTAATTCCTTTATTATCAACAAATTGTGAATAAATTAGAAAAAAAAAATAAAGCCAGCACACCTGCCAAACATTTGCAGTAGAATTTGTATCCAGGTCCTTCAATACATTCTCCGCCATTAAAGCACCTAACTTCTTCGCTAGTATTGCAGACGGCTACGTCCAGCTCACAATGGTCTCCAGAAAAACCAGGGATGCAGTGGCAAACGTATTCGTTGGTCATATCAATACAAGTGCCATTGTTCAGGCAAGGATTAGACTCGCATTCGTTGAAATTAGTCTCACAATTGTCCCCTTAAAAAATATTGGTATTTTTATAATAACATTTTGATAGAATATTTTCGTATTCGCATATTTTTTTGGCAAATGAATATATTTTACTTTTTTATTGCGTTTACATTTATTGTATTAAATATCGTTTTTAATGGTATTTCAAAGTTATAATATTACACATATAACAATAAATTTGTAAAAAAAGTTAACTATTTACAAAAATGTAGGTAATAAATTAATTGATAATTCTTGGTAATACAATTTCACTTTGTGAAGCAATAACCTTTCCATACAAAACTTTACACGCAATCGCTTTATTATCGCTTTAATAAATTAACATGGATATATACACAAAGGACTCACGGAGCAGACTTTACGAGTTTGTTCATACTACAATTTTTAAGAATTATTGCATGGAAATACCATTAGGTACTACATAATAAACAGTAGGTCCTTGTTGTTGTTTAATAAATATAATAAAAGAAAGACGGTGTGGTGCTTTGTGTTTTTAAAGTTTTAACGTAAGTACTATTAGAATGTCGCGGCCGTATCTCAGCATATTTTCCAGGTGTTCCTGGTCTCTAAACATCGCTTGAAGGCAATGATCCTACCGAAGTTGAATTCAAAGTACTAAATGAAAATCCTCACACAATTTATCCTTCCTTATGCGTCATATGTAAACTAAGAAATATGTAAAAGTAAAAATTTGCAAAAGTATAAAGTCGACATTTTCCATTTTAAGTACCTAGTACGTACCTATAAATCCATCAGGGCACGAACAGTTGTAAGCAGCAACACCGTCTATGCACGTGCCTCCGTTCTGACAGGGGCTAGACCAGCACTCGTCCCAGTTTGTTTGGCATTGCACTCCAGTGTAACCATCGATGCAATAACATGCATATGTACTGAAAATATATTATTTATTGAGCAGTAAAATTCTTTATTTAATTTAAGGTCATTTTGAGTCAGCTTTCTGAGTAAATTTATATATATTGTGCTATAAACTGGTAACGACGCAAATCGCGGCGTTAAATTCCGCCACTCAACATGCAAATGCGACGAAAAGTGGGGAACGGAAATATCTTATGGGGAACAGAGAGTTTCAACACTAGGGTTCCATCTGTTTACCCTATTGTATATCTATTGTCGGGACGCTACGTACTCTTAGTAGCAGGGAACGTCCTGCTCCTTGTTTAGTTGTTTAGGTACTATGAAATATACCTTCTTATATCTGAATACCAAGTTTTAAATATTACCGTATAATATAAATTGTCAATCTTGACTATAGATAAAAAGATGAAGGGATCAGGGTAATTTTTTTAATCTTTAGAAATGAATCAATTTAAAGCATTTAAAGTTGTCTACCTGCTGAGTTCGGATACAGCGTGCAGCTGAACCTGATTCTTAAAGTTTTAAACAATAAGTAAATGTTATTAGATACATACCTGTTAATGTCATCGATGCAAATACCATGCAAACAAGGATCTGCAAGACAAGCAATGCCCGCTGATACTACTGGTACCGCAATTACAATCCACCAGACTATTATACACTGCGATTTAGTGGTTTCTAAAGACATTTCTTAAAGCTTTAATTATAAAATTTTCTATGGCATAGTTCTTGAAGAATAAATAATATAAGAATTTGGTTATATAATCATATAGATTTTCTAATGTCCATTAATTTAATGTATTACTTCGATCTTTAAACTACAGTAGTAGTAGTAGTACAGTACATTTTTGTATAGAAATTACAAAATACGCAACGTTAAAAGAAATATTCATGTTCCTGTATAATTACAAAAAAATATAATCACAAAAATATTTATTTTATATATTTTGATTTAATATAGACGCCACTTTAAAACAAAATTTAGAATTCGACTATTCGACTTGTTTGAATAAGAATTAGGTCTCGCTTAGGTGTGGTTTATCCGTGCATGTTGCTATAGTAACCACGAACACAATACTCACAAGCCGCGGTCAATGGTTGAATATTGATATAATTTTAAATGTCGTCAATAAGCAAATACCACACTTACAAAACGACTTTACAATACTTATTGTTCTTTTATTTATTTAATAACATACGCAACATGAAATACAATAGGTAACTACTAAAGGTACAGGTGTAGGTCTTCCAAGGAAATGTAAATAGTTAATTACTAGTTTACTATAACAAACGAAACAGACCTGTGGGTTAGGGAGTGTACGGACACTTAATATAGGAACGAGGAACACTGGGATTTTCTATTTTACACTGTAAAGTCCACGCAAACAAAGTTGCGGGCGACGACTGGTGAAATATAATTTCAATTAGAAATTGGACGTAACAAGATTCAAACCGTTTGTGAAAATAACTCTACCGGTCCATATATAGTTTTTATATTCAATTTCAGTAAATATTTATATATCGTTTACCTATTATTTTCTACATTATAATAATGTAAATTGTAATGTTGCAACCCATGTTGTTGTTTATCTTGTTAGCTGCATCAAATAAATTTGCGTACTTCTCATATTTAAAGAATTTTGGTTTCATAATATTATCTATAGACAAAATCATAGTTTTCATAATATAATTCATACAAAAAAGCAATTAACATATTTCTTTGTTTTAAAAAAAATCAATCTTCCCGCGTAAAATAAGTGTTTTTAATATTAACCAATAAACGCCAAACGGTAAACTTTTAAACCAATCAAGTATTAGCTATCTATTATGAAATGTCACCTTTAAGCCTTTAACCGATGAAGGAATTACGTTCAAAAATATGGTATAAGTCTTAAGGCTTGCTTACATTTTTCATTTATATTAAAGTAATAGGAAAATATTTGTAATTTGAATCATCTTCTATAAATGTGTATTCGAAATATATTTTTAGAGTAAAGTAAAGTCTAGATGTTATTTACGGCATATAATATGTCGCACTCCCGTAGTTAGAATAGGTTTCCGAACGTTACCTTACTTCAATTCAAAGGCCTTCAAGATGTGAATTGTGGAAGGAGCTCAACATCGAACAATACCTTTAGTTTCAAATCAGAATTTTGCTTAGTCAGTCATATTTCGTGGCATATTTTCTATATTTACTTTGCTAAAAAAAGTATTACCAGACAAACTTCAATTTTAAACGCTAAATTATTACACTTTCATTTATACTAACAAAGAAATCTGTGCTAAAAATGGATCCGGGTATTCTTTGTTTCCACCATTGTGAACATAAAGTTTTTTGTACTATTATACCCGAAAACTGCCCTGTTTGTCAACAAAAATTAGACAGATATGACTATAATCTTTTACCATTTAGGTAAGTTTATTTATTCTAGTTAGAACATCCGTCTTGTTGGAATAACAGAGGAGAGAGTATGTTGCTAAGCGGCCTATATTTTACAGAGTACCATATCCTTTCGTTAAAGCTTCTCAACATCCACGGGCCATCATCATGAAGCCTACTCACGGTGATTTCCTCAAGTAAGTTCATCTTAATGATTTTATTAAAATACATGACCAATTTCTTAGGAAATGACTCACATCCCTTATGGATAACCACACAATAGAAATATAAAACATTGTTTTACAGTGACTATTATAATTCCAAAGATTTACATATAGGAGTCACTAACTCTCAAGGATATGTATTGGAATTTAGTGAGGAAGGAATACGAGGTGTTGATCCTGTAACGAAAAAATGGAGTGATTGTGAAATAAGCTTAGATTGGGATCAATGTCTTCTATTAGAACAGTTTGATGAACTGTGGAATGAAATTTGGGACAGTGTGCTGTTAAAGGTAATATTTTATATTTACATTATTATTTATTTTTATATATATTATCAATTAATTTCTATTGGGGTTGACCCCCAGAAAGAACCCCCCCCCCAGGGTTGAGATCAGTGTCTTAATAAGAAATATAAAAATGTAAGAATAATAATTAATCTTATATCAAATAAGGTATAAAATTTTTAAATAATTTCATTTCTAGGTGAGTCTAAGTCCACTGTGGGAAGCTGAAAGATATAATGAGGAGAGACACAATTGTTTCACCTTTGTACTGGCATTCTTAAGGGCACTTGACTGTGGGGAATTGTCTGAAAGGGCTCAAGACCCTAAACTATTCTGTAAACAGTATGTGGTGCCTCGAACTTCAGCTGCCGGAAAGTATATTTCTCTTTATAGACAGCTCAAGAGACAAAGTTATTTTATCCAACAGCAATGATAGGGTAATCAATTTTTTTTTATTGTATGTATTTATTTATTTTCAGTTCAGTATTAACTGTGGTTTCTCATATTTAGATAAGGGATTCTGTTATTACAATGCATTTAATCTAAGCCAAATAAGAATCTATTTATGTTAATTTTCCTTTATATCTAATTTATTTAATATTAAACTCTTTTAATTACATTTGATCAACAAATTGTTAAAAGAGGCTGTGTTACATTTCTTTAAATATATGGACCAGGCCAATTTGATAAAATTATACAAAATTGGAATTAATCATTAAGAAAAAAAAATGATATCCTCTCCTCTCCTTCCATACACCTTCCAATAATTTTGGTTATCCCAATAAGAATACAGTTGAAACCTGATTAACTAAATTAATTGTACTTAAGCATTTGGATCAATTACTATCTGGACAATAAAGTGTGAAAAGGTGAAAAATACTGCCTTAAATCATAGTATAAAATATATTCATAAATATGTCTATTATTAGATTTTTTAAATATTTTGTATATTACTTTTATATTCTTTAGTGTTTCAAAATTTTTCATTGAGCTCTGGTTAATTGGGTCTCCACTGTATATTTAATTTATTAATAGATAGATTTTAATGAAACTTTTAAACCAGTTTGTGTATATTTTAATATTATACATTTTTGGAAACAAGGTTTTGACCAATATGATCAGTAGTAATTGGTGGATATAGTTTAACTTTGACCATGTCTCTATCTATAATACTAAAATATTAACAATCAATCTTGTTAAACAGTTTAATTTAATCATAATTAGTTTCATAAATCGCAGAGCCTTGATAGTTACATTAATTTATATTAAATTAAAATAATAGTTATATATTTAAAAACATTTCTTTATATTTTATTTTAGCTATGTCTATATAAACCTACATATTATTATACCTATTCCCTTATAAAAGTGAAGTATACAATTTAATGTACTCTGTGTCTATTTAGAAATTTATATGTAGTTGTCAATTAGTGTTTTCTAAACTTTTACATGTGTGGATATTTCCCAATTTTTATAAAAGCTCAAATCACTGTAATCATCTTCCATTACCATATGAAGGATATACATATAATATGGGCGACTAGTCTTGGCCTTTTTGAAGTTAACAGTAGACTGCTGCGCAGATTGGGTTTTAGGATTTTTTCATGTATTTGATTATTTTCTTCCCAAGTATACAATGCGCAAAAGTTTCGAAAGCATAACTTCAAAGCGGCCACGACACATCGGCCGTAATGTACTTGGTTGCTGTAGGAGACATTTTAATGTTTCTGTTTAAATAGATAATGCTTCTGAAAGTGTTTATGAGCCAATTGTTGAATTTATCTCATAATGTCTAGATTTTACACTTAAAGATTCTTTACTAGTTATAGAATCTTAAATTCACATTATTTCGAAACTATAGTATAGGCTCGATTAACCGGACTTATTGTTGTGCTTAAGAATTCAGATAAACAAATAACCATATGATCCAATGTATAAAGAAATTTTTCAAAAAAGTACTTTTAAATTATAAAACTATACTCTATTAGCTTTCCGAATAATATCTATCTAAATAATTGAAGTTCGAATAATCGAATCTCCGCAAAGCACATAAGTAAGGGCTTGTATTTAACATAATATATACATTTCCTAATGAAGTATGAAATTTATATTGATGTACCTAAGATTTTAGTATAGTGTCTTGTATAGCTAGCTAGGTATTATTAAACAAGTGAAGATAGCCACTGCCATCTTATAAACGAGAAGTGTTCAATAAAACGTAGTTAAGATCATCTATCAATGTATATAAAAATATTAGCATAGAAAAGGCCTAGATAGATAATAAAAGTGAATTTGGATAAATTGTAATTGTAAAGATTGTATCGTCCAGTTGCTTGCATTTTAGTTCTAATGTATGTTATAAAGTAAATCGTTTTAATTCTAAGTCAATATTTTTATATACATTTATAATACGACTGAGATTTTACACCTACTCGGTAACAATTTTCCAAGTCCATTTTTGCTTATAGTTTTCTACTTCTTGATAAAATTAATAGCGTAAGTAAAAACTCCGTATACCTTGTGTGTATATTATTATTAAATCCATATATCGTCACTGGCAACCATTCTTGTTTTTTGAATACCTCGCTCTTTTGCACTCATTTCAATTTCATTCCATTTAATAATAAGGATAAAGTAACAAATAAGCCACTTAAAATATCGAATAACTGCCATAATTGAGACAGGGGTTTTTAACACTACTTAAGTAACTTGCTGGAATTGCTTTGTCTTCGAGGTAGTTGTACTTGATTTTTAAATTAGATTTATGACACGCGGCTTACGAGTTTTATTATAATCACACTTTGGTTATTCATATAAAGTATTCTGAAATTTACACTCATATTTGTAGTCAGGAAAAAATATATATTTCTTTTGCTAATTTGACTTGCCACTTGACATGTACGCGCTTGCCTATAAATATGAGTGTTTGTTCCTATGAAAATATATGCGAATTTTTTGTATTGATCTCTAAGACAATTTTACTAGGTGCTACAATTTTATTAGAATAATTAATGTTATCAATTTTTCGGTACTTTATTGTTTTCTATGTTTTGGAAATAAAGAGCGTAAATTATTGAAAAATCTTTATTTTTAATTAAAATATTATAAATTACAATTCACAGCATCTTGAATAATAAAATAGATAGTTAATTTTTTAGAAGTAACTTATTGGAATGTTATGCTTCTAATTAATTATAATTTATTATTGATATACTTTCACTGGGGCAGATTCCACGCCAACCCAGAAGACAGCACCATTAAGAGCAATAGTGGCTCTGAAATTAAAAAAATATTGAGATAAAATTTCATGTTAATTATAAATATAATTATATACCTTAATGTTGAAGTCGTAGGAAAGAAAGAGTACTAAATTACTTATGGGACATGGTATATTTAAAACAAGTTAAAAAAGTAGAGGCCAGTCGTGGCGTAGGGACACAAACTGTGACTGTAAATTCGACTGGTTGTGGGTTCGATCCCCATTCGAGGAAATGAAATATTTAAATTTATATTTCCATTTCTACGCTCTGGTCTCGAGGCAAAGCACGGCGTAGAGTTCCGACACCTAAGACGCAATGCCTCCAGTATTCGGAGGAAAGTGGCGAACGGAGTGTGTTAACATTAGATTCACTCTGCCTACCCTGCTGTGTGCGGGATACAGCTTCACGCTGTCGATTCAATCGAGTGAAGATTCACTCCAAGACTGCTATAATGATAATAGTGCGTGGAAATAAATGCTGTGGATGTTCACTCAGCAAGCTAATTATGGTTATACAAGTATTGTAACTTATATTTTAAAAAGAGCAACTGTTGAGTTCCGGTTCTTCTCAGCATAACTGCCTTCCGAGCCGGTGGTAGCTTCCTGTAGGAATGACACTACTGATATTTCTATGTAACTTGACGATTCAAAAGTGCTTGTAATGAACTAATTATTAATATATTTCGATAATAAATCGATTTCGATAATATTCGATCGAATATTTCGATTTTAAGTATCATGGACTTTAACTCTCTCTATACCCTGAAACGCAAGAAAAGAATGAAACTACAATATTAAAGTAACTTGTGAAGTAACATTTGTTTACCTGAATTTGATAATGTCATTGAGGTCAGCAGGAGGGGTCCAAACGAAAGAGACTGTTTGTTTGTCGTCCTTGTGCTCGTGTTTCTTGTGGGTGATTGTGTCCTAAAAATTTAAATATTTTGTTTTAGAAAATCTAAAATATATGTTCTTCTTTTTATAATTCGGTAGGTATACCAGACAGGATTAATGCCAAACGAAAACTGTTTGAATTAACCATGGTCGTAAGTTGCGCATTTACCTGCCTTAGAAATTTATTTATCAATTTTTAGGTTTTTCTATAAAAAGGTACTGTTTTATATTAGTTATATATGGTTCTGATTTTTTTTTAAAGGTAAACAAGACAAACATGCATAGCCATATTTTATAGAGTTGTCCTTATTTACTTAATTTGACCAGCCTTGTGGTTTACTCAGGTCGGTAGTGACCTAGACAATATTACACACCTAACATAAATTCCCACATAAGTCATAATTAACTCCTAACAAACAAAAAGCAAAAATTCTTGGAAGGTAAACAACCCAGTCATTTAATAATTTTCTTTAATAGGGTGAGTGACTGAAACTTGTGCGTCACTTCAAATATTAATTGTATAGTTGTTTTATTTTTTTTTATTTTTCTTTATTTGTTTAATACAGATAAATGGTTTTTGGGAATTATTAATTATGGTTTCATTATACTCAAATATGACTCGTTATATTTTACTCTAATTCAATTTTTTATTATTTTTTTTTAGTTTCACGTTTTATCCCGCACATAGGATGATGCCTTCGGGTTGGAAGAGGGAACCTGGGAACCTAGTGTTAAGACACTCCGTCCCCAATAAGACACTTCCGTTCTCTATTTTCCGCGAGTGGCAGAACTCATCGCCAAGCTTTATCTTGTTACCAAAACGAGGAAATGAAAATATTAAATATTTCATATAATCCTCTAATGGGGATCGAACCCACAACCTGTCGCGTTTGCAGTCGTGCCGCTGCGCCACGACTAGCCACATTTTTATAAATTGTACTATATAAATTGGGTACCTATTATAGGTTATAGGTATTTAGTAAATAATAACTCGAACACAATAAAACTAATATGACAATGTAATGTTGAATTTAAAACTTAAAGTCGAATATGGCGCAAATGAGCCAGGCTCAGCGTGTGGACTTCAATGGACGTAGATTGCAACACTCAAGGTTGTTAGTGCATAAGGTCGCGCTTAGTTGTGATTTATGATGGCATTAGACTCAGTACTATATCCAAATGTATTTTGAAATAATTATTAAAATTATTATTGTTTTATAATTTACTTATAATATAAGTAATCATAAACATATTATGCAGTAAAATAATATAAGAAAATTATTAGGAATTAATTAGTCGTCATATTTTAATTGTCAACAATTGGTCGCTGTCGCTGGAGGAGAACCACAAGTAGAGAGAAATTACGCCCCAAACATATTGGTATACTATTTTCCCAGATATGCATGACAAGGTTATTTAAATCCAATAAAAAATAGAATCATAAAATTAGATATATGTATTTATAAGATTGACAAAATTCTAATAATTTTTTGATGGCCAGTTGAGTAATTTATTAATTAAAAAATAAAATTTAGAATAGATAATTAATATTTATGGAATGAACCTTAAAATTCTTAATTTATCTTGTAATAGCTACCTTGAATAATGTAAGGCCTAACATAAGAGTGTGCGATAGAAAATAAATACGGTAGGTATAACAACTTGAGGCCAGTGGTGACGCAGTGGCACAAGCGTCCGACTGTAACAGCGACAGGTGTGGATTCGATTCCCACTCGAGGAAATAAAATATTTTATGTTTCCGTTTCCTAGTTCTGGTTTTGGAAAAGAGGCAAAGCGGAAAAACGGAAGCGTCTTCATCGGAACGGAGTGTATTAACACTAGATTCTTAGGTGTGGAAAAGTATAATAACTAAATTGTACGTTTCTGCCAAACTAAAGAACGAAAAAAACAGTAGAACGTGAAGGTCTAACAACAAAGGATAAAATGAGCATAGTGTTTTTTATATATCTGCACTTTGACAGATACGACAAGAACGTTACAAAACGGTAACAAGGAAGTTAAATAAATTCTTTGAAATTTTATTTGGTTATTTAATTGGCAAGTAAATGTAATGTAATGTCACAAAAAAAATTACGTATTTGATTGTTGAGGAAATCTTAAATTTCTTATGGTTTCTACTTTTAGCAACATTTAAGCTTCAAATAAAGTATGTATTCTCGGTATTAGGTATATAATATATAAGATACATATAGTATATAATAAATTTATAGATACATAGGTAAATTAATCTAAAAAATAACTAGCAATCTTAAAAGGTTTTTTAAATGTTCACGTAATAAAAATTATAGGATCGAAATGTTATAAAAAATATACTAACTGATATAAACATTTTATTGAGGCCAGTCGTGGCGCAGGGGCACAAGATGTCACGAGACTCGTTGTGGGTTCGCTCCCCATACGAGAAAATGAAATATTTACTTAACTTTATATTTTCAATTCTCCCCTCTGGTCTCGAGGCGTTGAGTTCCGCCGCTCATCACGCAATGCCTGTGCAATTGTGCGGAAAGTGGGGAACGGAGTGTCTTAACACTTAGGTTCTCTTTGCCTACCGTACTGTGTGCGGGACACAGCGTGAAGCTGATTTTTTTTAAAAAAATATTGTACCCAGCGCCATTTGACCTGCAACAGTCCCGTGTAACTAACGCCGGAAGCGCGGCGGCAATGGGCTCATTTCAAGATCATTCAGTAAATATCATCATTGTACAAGTCTCATGTCTTTAATTATATAAGTAATTATGGGAAGCACTTTAAACTCTTGCAAAATCAACATCAATGACAAATGATGGTTTGTTATAAATGGACATTGCTTTATATGAAAAAAAAATATACAAATACAGTAAAGATGAGTCTAAAGTCTATGAAAAAAATGCTTCGGTTTCTTTATAGGCGGTGCAAAATACATACGAGTAAGTATATCTAAATGAGAAAGGATTTGTTAACCAATATTTGCGCGACCTTTTGTGCGATTTGTACATTATTTAAGCAGTGGTAATTAAATATGTGAAATTATGACTACTTATACCTAATACTTAAACTGTTTATTATTTAATATAGAATACTTTGTTTTAATTTCATTTAATTAAGAACGATCTCAATAAAAAAAATAAAAAAATTATAACGTAATAAACTTACCCCATCAACTTTGCACTTCATTGTCCTGACAAGAGGATCGTTGGGTGATACTTTGCTGAAGACACCAACAATTTTGTCTCCCTTTTCTCCTGCACGCGCCTGGAGCATCAGACCGCGGATTGTGTCGGAAGAGTTTTTACCGGATATAGTGACTTCCATGGGACTGCCCGCCTTGACTTCCTGATAATTATTTTAAAAAGAATGTCTTAATATTAGTTATAATATTTTTTGCATACTTATATATGTATAGGTACATTTCTTTCTAATATTTTTTTTTAATTCTATGACTATTCTAAATAAGTATTTATCTAAATTATTTTTATATTTACCTATTATCAAACAGCCCGTTATGTTAAATATAGGCTGAATGCTGAATTTGAAAGTGAAAGGAAATTAGTAGGTAGAAACCAATCATAGATTTTTTATTGATTTTATAAATGAAACATAAAAATATATATCTATATATTTAATTAATTCTACTTACCACATATAAATAAACAACATAACTATGTCAATTGTTAGTTAATACATTTGATTGATGTTCGTTCTTACCTTAGTGCTAGTAGTAATTATGTATGGAGCTGGGTGCTTTTGGGGCTCAACAGGGTGACGCGGGATCATATCTTGGCAAGCACTTTCAGGGGCCCCTGAGGAGTACGCCTGGGTGTAGGCCACCACGGAGAGTACCGTAATGAAGTAGCTGAACATCATGTTGAATAGTTTCTGAGATAATAAAATAATAATCGTTTAAATAAATGTTATTTTTCACGTAATTCCAGTTTATGGTTGACCATGATAATGTTCAAGAACATTCAAAATTTAGAATCAAAAACCAAACGTTTGAAACCATGTCAGGGCTCTTTCGGTTCTTCAGATCTTAAAGTATTCTGAGCGACTGGTTCTACATGGATGTTGAAATATCAATGTATTGACAGCGATTGCTCAAAAATGCGAAACAAAGAAACAAAATAAGAGACACATAATAAATGTTAAACATATGTAATTAAATATCTATTAAAATCATCAAATATTAAAGTCGATAATTTAAACGAGAAAAATATTCAAAATTATCTGTATAATTAAAGTTATTAAAACAAAGATTTGCTTAATGTTTTGTTAAATATATTCAAAGCTTAAAGCTTCAAATATTGTCAACAAACCAATTACATAAAAATATTTGATATACAATATTATAATTAATAAATGATTAATTATTTATAATTTATATATCAAAATACAATTTTAAATTAACGATAACTTTTACCTCTTAGTTCAACGAGACGCGAGGTGCACGTAGGATAATGCGTGAATGGATCAGAACGCTGCGACCTCGCAACTTTTAAGCTATATAACGAGCCCCGCGCTTTGCAATGGAAGGGCGCTAACAAAGAATATTATAAACAGATCTGTCTATCCTATTACTAGGTAATTGTAACTATACCAAGTATAAGTAGCGTATTCCACCGCAAAAACTACTGTACGAAATTAGATGAAACTTTTCAGTAACATAGCTTATACATCAGAATAATAATTTATGGATTTATGTACAGATTTAGTATAATTAGGTTATAATAGAACAAACTTAGCGGACGAAGCCGCGTTTCTCTCGCTAGTTTACCATAAATTGGACTTCTATTAGGTTCAATAAGATATTTTGAAATTAAAAACCAAATCATCCTGTGGGGTTGTACTTACTCTTACTATAAAAAGTCTTTGATGGAAAAAATGTAAGTATCACTTATAATAATTTTTAAAATGATATTTATATTGTTTTCTTGCAAGTACCGTCATGAGGCTAAACAAAAAAACTTGCGAGAAATATTTATACAATTATTATAGTAATAAATTTTTATTAATTAGAAAATAGCTTGTAGTTTAATCTTTGACAAATACCTCTTAGGTACATTTTGTACGTTTGTATTATATATTCCTGATTGTGAATAAATATGTCACAAAAATCTGTAATTTATAGTTGCATCTTCTACTGTTATACTATCATAAAACCTATTTGCAAAATAATATGCACAAAATTATGCGCTATGCACAGCGAGAGCTGTTAAATTTCAGATATATGGTATCTTTTTATTTTTTCATTTGTCTTATAAAATATTGCCACCATAAGAATGGAGAAACATGTTCCGCACTGAAAATAAATTTAAAAAATATATATTTAACAATAATGGATACCTATAAAACCTCCTTATAATAAAATCGTACCTGATCGGTGTCTGTACATGGAAGATATAAAAGTAAACTTATCATATTGGGCATTTAACACTGAACCAGTTGTCTGTTTGTCTGCACACTTATTTAAGAAACGGCTTAAAACAACGAAAATAATCCAGACTAGTGAAAAAAAATAATTGAATATTACAGGCGAAGCCGCGAGCGGGCCGCTAGAACTAAAATGTGTGTATAAAATATTAAAAGTAAACGTAAAATAAATGAATATAAAATTAAATTATTTGTCAATCTATTTCTATTAAGTAGATACCTATTAATAACAAACCTATTAATAATTGGCTGGGCCGCTAGGATAGCACCACAGGAGCGCGGATTCATATTTATATTTACACTAAAATTTTCCAAATTTTTAAAATTATTTGTATAAACTTTTGATACTAATTAAATAGTTGTTTACCTAGTAACGAAATAATACTATTCAAAGATTAGTAGCAAATGACTTCATGAATTACTATCACCAAATTAGTTTCACGCCAATTTTCCTTTCGTAATTAATAGCCAATAAAATATTCCCTTAAATATTTTTTACTTATTCTATATTCTATTCATTGAATAGGAGTAGGTATCCAATTAAAATACATGTTTTATTTTACGTACTAGTTGCCGGCCGCGACTTCGTTTACGTGTAGGTAATACTCTAAAAAGTGTAGGTACTATAATCGATGGTTTTTTTAAAGTATGTATGAGCAGCAGCTTTTTAATAATAATTTGTACTTTTTTTAAAATATTTTAGCTCAGTCTACCCGCAAGAAAAGATAGATGGGGATCTATCTTCTCTTGCAGGTACTTCCGTTGTTAGAAAAGTGAGTCGTCGCTCTGTCACCCGTTACTTCTTCTGTGTGAACTTTAAGAACCTCGTGTAATAGTGCTTAATTTTAAGTCTTGCGTAGTGTCTGCACGCTTATTTAAGAAACGGTTGTAAAACGTAAAATAGGTGCTATATTCTTAGAAAATTCCTTTAGTGTTTCCAAAAAAGAAGTCAAATGGCAAATTAGAACTGATCTTATAGACCACTTTGCGACGGTCATGGGTTTGATTTCCACTCGGGGGAATGAATTATTATTTATTAATATATATTTTCATTCCTTCGCTCTGGTAACAAGACAAAAGCGTTGAGTTTCGCCACTCAAAACGTAGTAACGAAAGTAGAGAACGGAGTGTCTTAACACTAGATTACCCTGCATTACTTGCATGATGGCTCATATTTGCTCATATTTTAGCTAATATTAATTACTACGCATATTTAAAGTGAATTTGACCAACCAATCATCATAGAATAGGTTTTTATTAAAGTTATTGTTCAGAGAACAATAGCGACATATTTTATTTTTCCCTTTAATATTTACATTAGGCTTTATTGCAGCAAATGTGCCTACTATGAATGTACCTACATAATATGTATAAGCATTGTTTTCCAAGCTGACTGTCCTGATAATGGAAGAAGGGAATAACCTGGCTATGTACTTACTAGGTTATTTCCATTGCTAAACACGCATAAAATGTGTAATTAACGCGAGCAATATGTAATAGGTTATAGGTGCATTGTCATCTACAAGACCTTTTGATATCACCTATATTTTGATATTTGACCTGAACTGAACTGTACCTGAACCTTTACGTATATATTTAAAAATTTAAATGTTAAAAATATTTTTTCCTAAGCATATAGTAGGTACCTTCTTAGGTTTTGCCATAATCTGCCTAAGAGACCTTGTTATCATGTAAAAGCATATTCACTAATTTTGTATGAAATTAACTACATACAAGTATAAGTTGGTAAAGATTTTTTTTATTAAACACCTATTAATTTTGACTTCTCAGATTTTTAATTCGAATCATGCCAAATTTTATAGGTAGGAATTCAGCAATGGTAGGACGGCATCTGACCGTTATGTTAAATTTCCTGGTCTCTGGTCCTCTTCTCCATTAATTTCTCCAAACAAATACATTAACCTTATGTTATGAGTACTATACATATATACATTATTACTGTGAACACTGGTGTTGGGTCTAAAACTATCTAAAATGGTAACTATAACTTAGATTTAAGATTTACTGTAAATCTGTTTTTTGGTTCTTTGATTTTCAATAAAAAAAATATAAGACATTAAGTAACCAAGGGATCGTGATAATTTTTAATTAATAAATACATTTGATTACTGCTTACTTAGCTTAACCTGCCTATTATACCCTCCTTCCGATATATGGCAACCACTTGGTAATAAATTATATACTGATATAAGTGTAAAAGTAGGTAGTAATTTTTGATTTAAAATAAGATCATTTCAAATATTAGGTTATTAATTCGAGTCCGGGCGACTTAATTTGCATATGTTAATTATTTTTATGGATTAATTTGTTTTTTCTTTAATCCTTCCTCAAGGAAAAATACCATGTCACCATTCAACAAGACTAAATTGTCGACATTTACTAGAAGTTGTTGAACATAAATTTATTATTCTTAAATTGCTGGTTTTTCCCCGAAGAGGAAAACTGTTATATATCTCACTGAGCTTAATTTTTATTTTATTTTTAACGTAGATACGGGTAATGTAAAGATAAAATTCATAATTCGAAAATAATTCAGTTGTGACTTGTGAAAGG